>MU226454.1:2332312-2350073 GCA_018584345.1 Thuja plicata
ACAATGTTTTGGCGTCCGCGGTAGGTTGAAGGTTAACAATTTTGGCGTCATCTTTAATCACTTCCTCCGTCGGCACAAACACCCAATACGGGAAATCTCTACCATTTCCCAGACCCAGACTCAGTTTCCGGCTCCGGCTCCTCCATTTGGGCTGCTTGGGAAGGTTAAGGACTGCCTTGCGCAGAGAATTTCGGTGGTCTCCGTCGTCTCGGAGGACCAGGGATCGAACCAGGTTCAGTGATAGCATTTCCTCATCGCTTTAAAAATTGTTTACTACTTTCTTCCTGCTGATTTCACCTTCCTTCGCCAGACCCGGGGAGCAAACAGGTCCTCCGCTTTTTATACCAACGTTTGAATCTTCTTAGTCATCTTCCGGGTGAACCAAACAGGTCATCCCATATTTCGGAAATCATTTTGAGAATTTGATCTTCCAGAATTGACTATATCTGGCATTTGATATTCCGTGGTCCAAACGGGCCCTTAGATAAGATTAAGGAGTAATTTGAAAAGATCCACAGGATTGTGTAAAACAAGATTCCGTTATCAGCAGTTCCATGCCAGTTAAACAACCGATGATTGAGTTGGAAGTTGTTTTTTCATGTAAATAAAGCTTAAATGGATGCCATTGTACTGGTGAACTTTCTTTGTTATTCTCCTTTAGTCAGTTGTAATGTCTTAGTTTCTTTCAATTGGAAAAAAAATGTCGCTGTTTTTCTGTTGTTTCTGTCATTATTTCTTTGTTTCTTCCAAGCATTACCTCCCATGTGACTTGAAAGAAAGTCGGTGATACTTTTTAGTCTCATTCATCCCTTGAGAAAAACTGAAATCACAAAAATTGAAGTCATATAACATAAAATAAATTTCATAATGTAACTTTTAATTAAAATATTAAATTGGCTTCAAATTTCAAAGTGTTACGACAGCATATGAATCATTCAATTTTCTTATAATTTTACACAGCAATATATTATCAATTGATTTTCTTAAAAAGAAATTACAAACAGTATATTATCACTCAATTTTCTCATAAATTTTACATTCAAGATTTTTATAGAGAAAATAATTTCATTTGTTAAGTTTTATTTTTTAAATAAAAATTTAAAATATTAACTTGAAAGAATATAATATACATTTTTTAATTTAATAATATATTTAATTGAATTGATATTCTTATGTATTCATTTTTTAAATATTTTCAACTATATTAACATTTTAAAAATATAAATAGTTATTTTATGTGTTGAATTACCTTTCATTTGCATGATAGAAAATCAAAATGATATTGTAGTAACTATACCCAAATCATCATGTCATTATATATTTTCTTCTATAAATACCTCGTTATAGGCACCACGAACCAAAAAATAAAGCTTGTCAAAGGCCAAACAACATAGATTACTAACATATAGCAACAATGACTACAAACATAGCCTAAACCACCAAAGTCAAGGATTACCACACCAGAAAATGAAACAACAAACCAATCCACTATTGGCCAAACGTCAGGGGGAGGGGGTGAGACTAATGTCATCTTGCATCAACTTCATCGCCTCATACAAAAAATCCACCCACCAAACTCTCTATCTATCTATCTCTCTCTCTCTCTCTCTCTCTCTCTCTAGTCCCACACCTCTATTAGCAATCCAATTCACCACTCGATTACTTGATCTTATAACACGAGAGATACGAATACCATCAAAATATTGCTTGAAAGAGCAGGTTGTCCTCAGGATGACCCCAAGGTTCCAATTCTTCAACTTATTACCTAGCATAACATCAATCACACGTTTTGAATCACCTTTGACCTGAAGCCACTTCCACTCTTTGTTCTATGCCAGTTCCAAACCCCTAAGAAAGGCCCAAGCTTCATTCATGTTATTTTAATTTGCACCACAATAGAAAGAAAAAAAAAACCAACCAACTAACCTTCCATATCTCTGAACACTCCACTTCTTGCTTCCCCAAGATTACCTTTGGCAACCCTATCAAAATTACATTTGATCCACCCGAACATCTCGAGGCTTCCCATCTCACTCTCTGCTTCTCCTTATTCCCTAAAGATCTACCCATTCTCAACCACCTAAATCGAGACCAAGCATCCACCCAACGAGCCTCATCCTCTGCCACACTATGAAATTTGCCATGAAGAACCTCTCCCAAATCTTCCATAGAGCTTTCTATCACGTCCCATACTCTTTACACCCCTTTCTCCTTTGTTAATTTCTATAACCTAGTTACTCCGCTCAACAAATTTCATAGAATAGAAACAAGAATAATGTTTATCTATCTAACTTGTAACAACCAATACTCTGGGTTAATTAACAATGAACAACAAAAGTATATTTACATGAAACCAATAACAAAATGACTTAGATATACCAAAGAAATGTCAGTGTGGGGAACACTTGCAAACATATGTTTATTCAGTTTCAGGAGCAAGAATTCATAAAGATTACAAGATTGCCACAACAATTACACAAAGATAATTTCAGCCTCACAATCCTCTTGCTCTGCCTAGATACTCACTCTCACTAAATCTCCAACTCGTGCTAATCAAATTGTACCTTAGCCTCAACTCATAGTGTCAATTCATAAGTTTTAATCCAAGATACCTCATTGCATTCAAGTCCTATATTTAGACAATAAATCTATACTTAGACATCTTGCATTAATTAAGCCTACTACAAAGAAACTATGACTTCTACCTAAAATCAAGGGCTATGATTACAATTAGATAACTACAACATGCTTTATTTGTTGGGAAAAGTAAATTGAAGTTTGAAATTCCTCATGCATATTTAAAAAAATCTCAACACGAAAACACTTCTCAAGCTACAAAAATCAACACTCCCTCTTAGCAAGGAAGGTGTTTTACACAACACCCAACTTATTTTTGAAGTATACAAACTTGCCCTTCATCAAGGCCTTGGTCAGGATGCCTACAACTTGCTTGTCTGCAGGAATCTACTACAACTTTACAGTCCCCCTCTAGACATAATCATTGATGAAGTGGTACTTGATCTCAATGTGCTTTGACTTGTCATGAAACACTATATTATTAGAGAGTTTGATACAACTCTAATTATCACAGTAAATGACTTTTGGATCTAGCTCTTGATAAAAAATCCCAACTAGAAGTTTTTGAAGCTAGATAACCTCACATGTAGCCATATTGGTTTCCATATACTCGACCTCTGCAGAACTTAGTGGAGCTACTGCCTTTTATTTCCTAGTAATCTACGAGACTACTAAACCCAAACTGAAACAACACCTAGAAGTGATTTTCTTGTTAATTGTACTACCTGCCTAATCCACATTAGTGAACCCTTCAAGTTTCACTCCATCCTACTAAATATACTTCACCCCATAATCAACTGTGCAACGAAGATCCCTCAAAACATGCTTCACAACTACCAAGTGCACTCGCTTAGGCTCTACCATAAATTGACTAAGTGAGTTTACTACAAAACAAATATCTGGTCTAGAGTTGACTAGATACATAAGAGAGCCTATCAATCATATGTATAAAGTCAGGTCCACTGCCTCTAATATATAAGCATTGATCTTCTTCCAGTTGGTCACAAGGGGTGTGGACATGGAATTACAATCCTCCATGTTGAATCACTTCAAAACCTCAACTATGTACTTTTCTTGTTCGAGGAAGATCTCTCCCTCTCGTTGCCACATCATCAATCTATGAACATAGCGCATCAACCCCAAGTCCTTCATCTTAAATTCTCTTGCAAGATCATACTTGTCATGTGTTATGACCTCCTATGCTATTTTCAGAAACAGTTCATCAACATAGAACACCAATATGATAGGTTCACCCTTCACCTGGACATAGTATAGGTTCAAGTCTGCCTCACTCTTGGTGAAGGTCACGCTCTGCAAGAGACTGTTGATATGAGCATACCACGCCCTAGGAGCCTGTTCGAGCCCATATAGACCTCTCCTAAATCAACACACATGTGAATCCCTCCCAAGCACCTCAAAACCCTTTGGTTGTTCTAAGTAGATCTCTTCCTCAATTACTCCATTGAGGAAGGTTGTCTTCACATCCATATGGTGAATCCTCCAACCCATTTGCAATGCTACAAAAATGATATCCCTAATGGATGAGTACCTAGTAGTTGGAGCGAAAGTTTCGTCATAGTCAATATCTTCCTTCTATGAAAACTCCTTAGCCAAAAATCAGGCTTTGAACTTTTCTACGCTACCATCTGCAACATGCTTAATCTTATACAACTATCTCGAGCCCACCACTATCTTTCCTTCAAGTTGTGGCCCTACCTCCCACACACTAGTCTTCATAATGGAAGAATACTCTTCCACCATGGCATCCCTCCATAACTGGCGCTTAAACGCCTCCTGAAAGCTAGAAGGCTCTCCACCAATTAGTTCACTCATAAGTTTCATATATGCAGAATAGTGCTTAAGATCCTTTCTCGGTCTGACTAAATCTTATGGAACACCAACATATTCCTATGCCTCTCTCAGTGTTTGCTCATTTGCCTTGTCCCTCTTCCTACCTATGATAGGAGACTAAGGCTAAAGAATCCTCTATTCCTCTACCCGATCCACTTTCTCTACCTGCCTACTCTATCCTCCAGCTTGCGTGACTGAAATCTAAGGAATTTGAGCTACCTCATCCTTGGGTGCTTGCTCCTTCAGAACCTCCATCAAGCTACCAGACTTCTGAAGAACCTTCTCCTCCTTGAACTTCACATCCCTAAATACAAATGTGTTCTTGGGGGCAAGAATGTAAACTTGATAGGCCTTGGAAGTTTCACTGTACCCAATAAGGATACCATTCTATGTAATTAGTTCCAACTTGGTTCTCTTGTCCACGAGAACATGATAGTACACAACACATCCAAAGATGTGAGTGTGCTCCAAATTTAGTTTCTTCCCGCTGAACACCTGTTCTACTATCAACTTGCCTAAACCTTGTGTGGGCTCCTATTTGGCAAATACATGATAGTATTGCAAGCTTCCGCCCATAAAAACCAAGGTAGATCCTAATCATGGAGCATGACCTTAGCAACTCCAACCATAGCCCTATTTGTTTGTTCAACAACCCCATTTTGCAAAGGGTTGTACGAAACTGTCAACTCTTTCTTGATACCTCCTTGAGCACAGAAGTCCTTGAAGGCATTCGGGGTATACTCGCCTCCATTATTTGACCTCAGTGCCTTGATCTTCCTCCATGTTTGGTTCTCCACAAGAGCCTTAAACTCTTTCAACCTACTGAAGACCCGATCTTTATTATTCAGAAAGTATATCTACATTTTCCTAGAGAAATCATCAATGAAGGTGACATAATACTCGTATTCATTCAAGGATACTATTGATATGAGCTCACACACATCTGAGTGTACTAGATCCAAAATCCCTTTGGACCTAGTGACACTACTTGGAAAATTGGTCTTGGCATATTTCCCTAGTGGGCACCCTTGCACATCTCATCCTTCTTGAGCTTCATCTCTGACAACCTCATAACTATTTCCTTCAGCACATTAAGTTCTCCATGGTGAAGATGGGCCATCCTCCTGTGCCACAATTCTCCTAGCCTTCTACTGCTGCTTACGAATGCATGCGCTGACTCAAATTATGACTGAAACAAGTTCTCGTGCCTAACACCAAGAACTTTTGCTACCTTGGAATCCTTGGGATGAATATAGACTCCCCCCCCCCCTCAAAGGTCACGATGTAACCCTTGTCCTCCAAACTAGAGTCTGATATTAAGTTCTTTGTCATGCCTAGGACATACAACACATCCTCCACCAATAGAGATTTGTTGGACTCCCTCTGAAACTTGACTGTGCTAGCACCAACTACATGGTACTTGGCATTGTCTTCAATCTCAATATAGAAATCCAACTCCTCCAACTTGGTGAAGCACTCTTATTCTCATCATGTTGCAAGAAGCCCCACTATCCATATACCACAGAGTGTTGACAATTGAACTAGAGAGAGAAGTAATGAGTGAAAAATCATTCTCAAATTGTGTTGCAAACTCATCCACCTCTATAGTGGCCGCAACTAGCTTCTTCTAATTGCCCTTGTTTTTCTTATTTGGGCACTGACTGGCACAGTGACCCAAAAACACTTCACTTTACTTGGATCTTTCTTCATTCCACTCTTGAAAGAAGACCCTTCACTTGGCCCTTTCTTGGCCTTCTATTTACCCTTTCTTACAAGAGCAAGATTATCTTCTTCTTCAACCTTTTTTTTAATCTAATTTCCTCGATGAGCACCTTCTCGTATCTCCTCTTGGACAAAATCATCCCAAAGCCTCGCCCAGTCAGGTAGGCACTCTTGGCCAGCAACATACTTGAAAAACACATCCCAGTGTTTCGAAAAACCATTCAAGGTTATATGCACCATCTCATCTTCAATAATCGTGTCACCAACAACTACCTGCTCGTCCCTAACCTGTGTCATTTTGGACAAGTAAGATGTCACACTCTCAAGATGTCACACTCTCACCCTTGGACATCTTGGTGTTATACAATTTGTCTTTGAGCATCATCTTATGACTCTGATAGTCGCTTTGATATAGCTTCGTGAGCGCATCCTACTTCTCCTTGGTAGTGTCTTTCCCCAATAGATGGGAATCAAGTGATCTCTTACCCCAATCAAGGATAATCCTTTGTGCCTTGGCCTCCTTGACTTCATATGCAGCTAGGGCAATAGGATCATTCATAGGTGGAGTCACTATTGTATAACCCATTCTCCTTCATAACTGATGTAATCCAAACCTTCCACTACAAGTAGTTCAAGGCGACTTCAAGCCTATCCTCATATCGAGCACTAGTTGCCATTGTAGAATGAAACCCTAGAAGAAATTGAAAAGTAAAATCTGTTTTTTTCTTTGAAATTTGTGACACAAAACTTGGCTTCGTATTCGGAGTTTAGTGCTCTGATACCATGTTTAATTTCTATAACCCAATTACATATTAACTACTCAATGAATTTCACAAAATAGAAACAAGAATAACATTTATCTATCTGATTTGTAATCACGAATAGTCAGGGTTACTTAACAACAATGAAGAACAAAAGCAAATGCACATGAAACCTATAACAAAATGACACAGATATACCCAAGAAACCCCAGTGTGGTGAACCCTGCAAACACACACTTTTGTTCAGCTTTAGGGGCAAGAATTCATACAATTTAGTACAAGATTGCCACAACAATTACACTGAGATAATTTCAGCCTCACAATCCTCTTACTCTGCCTGGATACTCACTCTCACTAAATCTCCAACCCATGCTAATCAAAATTGTACCTTAGCCTCCACTAATTTATAAGTTTTAATCCTACATTTAGACAATGGTTCTATATTTAGACATCTTGCATAAATTATGTCTACTACAAAGAAATTATGCCTACTACAAAGAAACTATGACTTCTACCTAAACCTACGACAAAGAAACTATGACTTCTACCTAAACTTTAGAACTGTGATTACTACTAGATAACTACATCCTGCTTTATTTGCTGGAAAAAATACCATTAAAAACCTCAGCATGCAAAAACCTCTCAAGCTACAGAAATCAACATCCTTCTCGTGAAAAACTCTTCTGTTTCGCTCAAGCCAAATATTCTAGGCAATGAGAGCAGAGGCAACCATCCAAACAAACTGCCAACTGGGTCTCTTGATTTTCAACCACCAACTATCCAAAAGAAGAGGGATATTCTTAGGCAGGACCCACCTAATCCCCCACCGATGCAGAAAGAATGATCATTATTGATGAGTATGGAAACAAGGAATAAACAAATGATCATTGCTCTCGGTCTCACCCAAGCAAATGGCACAGCTAGAAAGCCCAACTCAAACATTAACCTCTGAGCGTCATCCATTCAAAATTTAAAAGAAATCTCATAAGGGAGTTGTAAATGAAATATTGATAAATTGGTAATATCTTAATAGCAGCGATTCTCTGAGTCTTTGGTATGGGGAGATGCCCGTACATGGGATGGAAAACGTTTTCTCAAATTTAAGAACAGCAGTAAGAATGTTTACAAAAATAACCTAAACAAACAAAATGTAGCTTAACTTTTAAAAAGAAATAGAATGTGCTTAATTTGCATTGACAAACTTCACTCTTTTGAGCTCTTCAGGATTTTTTTTCAAAATTCCTTATATCCATTCGTTTAGGGGCCAAATGGATCAGGCTGTGCTGGATAAGGGGGATGCCCCTTCCAAATCCCCAAATCTCTAGGACGTTAGGGACATCACTTCGACTATACCATTTTTTTTTTGTTTTAAATTATCTTAAAAATTAGAGTATACTGTGCACTCATTGTTCAACAACTATAGATTCTGGGTTACCCCTTTTCCTACCAATCAATAAACTGTTGAAGGCTAAATTAATTAACAGGTAGAATGATTTGATCATATGGGACTGAAGTTTCCTTTACTTATATCGTTACTATTAGTGTGGGATGCTGTGACAGTAAAAATGGTCGTTTGTTATTCCTCTGAGAGATCTCTTATTGGATCAATGAATAGTGTCAGTACAATCAAGCTGCCATAAAGAAGAATGAGAAAATCCCATCTAGTCGTCCTCTGCAAACTGTTTTAAATATCAGATGTCGTAGAGGATGAGGTCTAATGTAAAGTGATTTTTTTCCTCTCATTTTCAGAATTTTCCTCTAGCATTCCACCACATCTTTCCTAACAGGCTTAATACCATACTCCATTTTGTAATGTGTTTTATACATCAAATCATGTTCACAGCTAATGATACATGTTCCAATGAAAAAATTATAGCACATTGGACCACCAAACAACATTCTCTGCTTGGTACATCAGACCATAGTTGTGCCCTGATTCCTGGCCATAGAAGCTGACAAAATTTTAAGCTTTTCATGCAAGCTTTTGGTCGCTAATTGACCTCACTGCGATTGGATAGAGCAATCACATAAGTGCAAACCCTTTTGCCAAGTATCCGGAGTGAGGCCACCAACTTTTAACTGTTTTCATGTAGGGTAATTCCTCTTCTGAGTAGGATAAGTTCCGAGGGGCCAGAAGCCTGAACTTTGGATACCTGTGTACTCCTATTGAAAAATTTCTTTAGTTGAGCTCCAAATTTGGGTGTCAAAATATGAAAGAACTGGCAATTGAGATCCACATCTCGGTAGCTCAGAGTATGGATTACCATCGCATATAATCAATAGAAGAACGTTGTTGTTGCAAATGAGTAAACGTTTATTGCGTGTTTCAATCTTTTTTGCTTTAATGTTCTTAAGGTGAAATTCTTGTCTCCGTGGCCACTACTGCTAATCCATATAGGATTCAACAACACGCCTTGGAGAAATATGAAGCAATTGACAATTCCTAACTGTTATGCACTGAGGATGAATTCCTGCTCTTCATCCACATCACGAAGCAGGTCTTGGTGGTTTGGCACATACCCTGCCACTTTCAATTGACCATGCAAGGTCTCCAACATTGCCCATATTTTTCTCCATTCAGGATGAGATCTATCTCCATGGACAAACGAATGAACTCTGTTCTTGACTTCAATCCAGCTGCATCCCGGATTCTTTTTCAATCCTTTGTCCCTCATCATTGTTCTCATCTTTGCTACACCATCCCATCGGCCAGCTTCTGCATAGATGTGTGACATAAGTACATAATAACTAGCATTTCCAGGGTCTAACTGAAAAAGATGTTCTACTGCATATTCTCCCAAGTTAACATTACAATGCATTCTGCATGCACCAAGCAAAGCTCCCCATACACCAAAACTAGGTTCTATGGGCATTTTCTTAATAACATTGTGCGCCTCATCCAGGTGTCCAGAACGGCCGAAAAGGTCAACCATGCATGCATAGTGCTCCGCCCTGGGTGTGATTTGATAATCTCTACTCATGCTGTCAAAAAATTTGCAGCCTTCATCCACTAAACCCGCATGGCCACATGTGGACAGAACAGCCATGAAAGTGACATCATCAGGCTTCACACCTGATTGTTCCATTTGATGGAACAGTGTCAGGGCATCTTGTGCATTGCCATGCATGCCATATCCCAAAATGATGGCATTCCACGACACTGCATCTCTTCTAAACATTTTGTCAAAAACTCGGCGTGCTATATCAATGCTCCCACATTTAGCATACATACTTATGAGGGAACTTTCCACAAAATCGTCTATCATGAAGTCACTTTTGATTAGATACCCATGAATCTCTTTGCCTTGTTGCAGAGCTGCCAAGTGGGCGCATGATGAAAGAATGCTAGCAAAGGAGACGGAGTTAGGTTTGACACCTGAAAACTGCATCTCACGAAAGAGTGCCAAAGCAGTATCACCATATCCTCCTTGAGTATATCCCAAAATCAATGCACTCCAAGAAACCACGTCTCTGTCTCTTACAGGTATATCCTCAAACACTTTGTGTGCACATTTCGTATACCCACACTTGACATACATATCTATAAGTGCACTGCAGACATACAAATTTGACTCTAATCCTCTTTTGATGACATAATCATGAATTACCTGGCCTCCTCTCAAAGCTTTTAAATGGCCGAATGCAGGCAAAACACTTGAGATGGTAAGCGAATTTGGTTTCATTCCATCACACTGCATCTGGTAAAAGAATTTCAACGCTTCATCAGAATTTCCATTCTGGGCACACCCTGCAATAATAGAAGTCCACAAGACTACATCTCTTTGAGACCTGTTATCAAACACCTGGCATGCATCCTCCAAATTACCACATTTTGCATACATATCTATCAGAGAACACGATACATAATTATCAGCTTCGAATCCGCACTTGATTACAACGCTATGGATTTCCCTGCCCTGATCAATGGCCTCCAACCGTGTGCACGCAGGCAGAACGCTGGACACAGTGACGACACAAGGCTTCACATCTGCAATCTGCATCATTTTACCAAATAGTTCCAAAGCCTCCTTGGCGAAACCGTTCTGTACACACCCAACAATCATGGCAGTCCAGGAGACGACATTTCTTTGAGGCATTTGATCAAACACTTGACGTGCAACCCGAACATTCCCACATTTAAGATACATATCAACGATTGCTGTCCCTACAAATACATTATCTTCAAGTCCAAATCTCACAACCTCGTCATGAATATCCTTACCCTGTTGCAGAGCTCCTAGGCCAGCACACGCCTTAAGAACAATCGGAAAAGTCATGCTATCAGGCACCATACCAGCAGTTTGCATTTGGTTATAAATCTCTATAGCGTCCTCCAAATTCCCACTTTCTACACATGCTCTGATCATGGCATTCCAAGAAATAGAATTTCTTTCGGAAATTTTGTTAAACACCAGCATTGCATCCACAAGGCTTCCACAACTAGCATAAGAACTCAAAAGCTTACTTCCCCAGAAATCATTCTGTTCAACTCCAGTGATGAGCATATGGGCATGAAGCTGCCTGCATTCTATCAGGCTTTTACTGTTCATACAGGCCTGCAGCATATTCCTGTAGGTCGTGATAGTAGTAGGCTCGTTTTTGGTACATTGATGAATAAGTCTGTCTACCCACTTCATCTTGTTGTGAACCATGGTGTTTCAGTAAATCAGCAAGATCATCCATGAGGGAGCCTAAGCTCAATTCTGTCTATGTGCTCTTCACTATTTTTGAAGACTTAAGGATTGCGTAGTAAGTTAAATAAGTGTAATCCCAAATAGCTGTTTTTCATGTTTCTTTCTTCTATTCAAATTCTGATCTTCCATGAGCATTCTGCGATAAAACATGGGAAGCAATAACGATCACATCATCAGTATTTCAGCTTGAATTTCATCTCTGTGCATTCGTCTAGGCCATAGCCCACCGACTGCAAAACTTGTGAGAATGACCATTGCCCTCGTAGTCATTTGTAGGAAAAATCAATCGACACCTGCAATTTCTTTTGGAAACGTAAATCTACAAGCAAATAAAGCAAGTTTTGTATGTAAGCAAGTTCTTTCTTACACTAGGAAGGTTAGCATACCTATTTTTTATAAATACAAATCATGTAGAAGAGGTGGAAATATAAATTTTAAAAATCTTTAGTATTCATTAAAAAAAAATTTAAAAAAATATTAGTTTTATTTTTTTTAATTTTATGATTTAGACTATTATTATATAATTATGTTTGTTGTAATAACATAGTTTTAAGGTCCCTCAACATCTATTTATTCTCACTTTATTATTGCATTTTCCCCAAGTTTCACAATATTATAAAATTTTAATTTTCATACAACTATTTCTCCTAGGGGAGAGGACCTAGTCCAATAGTTGTTATAGCACTTGTTAATTTACTGTTCAATATTTTTGACAATTTATTGTACCAATAGTTGTGACTTTAAGTTGTTCGTGTTGATGATGCCACCTATAATTTAACAAAATGTATTCCTTAGATCTAAAAAGCATTAAATTTGTATCAATAACCAATAAAACATGAGATAGTGGACAAGTATCGGTTTCACTTTTTTGGGCCTTTATAGACACCTTGGAAAAACAATATGTTGATGTGGCATCATATTTGATGACATGGCCTTGAAACCTTACTTATAAGCAAGGGATTCACCAAGTAAGTTGTAAAAAATTGGGAGTGATTTGAAATTTTCACATAGGATTTTGAGAAGGGGGAAGTTAGGGTGCTCAAATAGGATCATCTCCCCTATTAATCATCAGTTGCGTGAGTATAACTCAAGCTCATAACAAAATTTTCTGTGTTGCAAAAGTTTTGGTGATGCTTGTAAAGTGTTTGATCTAATATCGTGGAAAGTGGCTATTCTACATAAGAAGAAATGGGTATCCTCGTGAGGTAATTGCATTGTTTTAGTATATGCAACAAATAGGTCTCTAATCCTATTAAATACATGCAAATGTATTAAAATGATTATGAATATAAACTTAGCCTATTCAAAAAACACATGCAAATCTCAAAATGATGAGTATGTTGATATGATGATGGAGGAGATGTGGTTTTTCATTGATTTAGCAACATATTGTAGCCTTGAGATTCATGAAATGAGAGAAGAGACCTCAATTTATAGATTTTTTATGAGGAAAATCATTGACCAAGATTCAATATCAAATGGATGGTACAGATTAAATATGAATGTGGTCCAAGATTGGGGGCTTAGCCTTGTGACAAGTGTCACGAGGAGAAGTGATGTGTAAGAGCTAAGTGTACTCACACATGTGTGAGCACATACGAAGGAGCTCATGAAAGAGATATGTCGATGACATGTGTAAGGGTTAAGTTGACTTGTGAGTCGCATGCGTAAATGGTGGAAGGCATATGAAAGTGACATGTCTATGACATGTATAAGAGATAGGGTGGCTATAGTGTATATTTTATGGTCACACATGTTTGAGAAAGAGGAGGGTAGAAACACTTGTCACATGATGATAAGTTTAGATCTTAATCCATGTAGATGGATTCATGAGCTAAGATTGAGTGGGCAAGGACAAAGATGATGTAAGTTGGCTTATGAAAGTGGAGAAGTGATGTGTAAGAGCTAAGTGTACTCACAAATGTGTGAGCACATACGAAGGAGATCACGAAAGAGATATGTCAATGACATGTGTAAGGGTTAAGTTGACTTGTGAGTCGCATGTGTAAATGGTGGAAGACTTATGAAAGTGACATGTCTATGACATGTATAAGAGATAGGGTGGCTATAGTGTAAATTTCATTGTCACACATGTTTGAGAAAGAGGAGAGTAGAAACAATTGTCACATGATGATAAGTTTAGATCTTAATCCATGTAGATGGATTCATGAGCTAAGATTGAGTGGGCAAGGACAAAGATGAGGTGAAAATAAATAATAAGGAAAATGGTAATGTAGGTTAATTAGCATAGATTAATTAATTAATCAATTTAGTTGGAGGATATGTGTGTTAAGGTTTAGAAATAACCAATAAATATAAATTTATTTAATTAAAAGGTGAGGGATAAAGGTAAAGGCTAAATTTAATTAAATTTACTTAATTAATGGTGAGCTATAAAGGTAAAGGATAAATTAAAGATATAATTAATATTTACTTAATTGGCTAGAATAGGATAAAATCTAGTGAGGTCAAGTATGGACAAATTTATGTATATCTACATTTTGCTCCTCTTTGATATAGCATCATGAAATGGTGTTACACCGAATAAGAATAAAACATAGTGCATAAAAAAGGGTAAGGACTAGTAGCATGGTGCAACTATTAATAATAGGGAGAGGAAGGATGATAAGGACATATTGGTATGTTGGAGGTCCTCGAGAAGATAGTTGGGTTCCAAGAACATAGGTGTGCTCTCAAAATATATAGGAGTACTATATGATTAAATATGAAAGGGAAAATGATAAGGATGGTGAAAGAATGGGTGAGAAAAGAATATGGGAGAATCATGTTGTAGTAGTATAAGTGACCTAGATTTGATATTATACTTGACATTATGCACCAAGACATGAGTAACCAAGATGATAATGTATAGTCAGAAAATGGAAGCACTTCCATTGTAGACGTGTTTAGCCTTTCAAGTAAGTGGTTTGGGGTCATGACAAGCACCTTGAATGGGTTCTTGATCTTGACATGGCTTCTCCCCTGTTCTGTCCCTCTTTCCACTCCTATTTAGCCTGATTTCTGCATTCTGAACTGCAGACTGGTGATTCTGGGCTTCAGGGTTAGGGTCGACCTTTCAGGTCTATGTCGACCTTGACCCTGACCTAGGTTAGGGTCAACCTCGACCTTGACACAGGGTTCAGATCCTGGGGTCTCACAGTTTTTGGAGGTCGGCCTTTGCAAAAAGTTTTTCCCGCTTCCGGGTCGGCTGTTTCGGGTTCCAAAGCGTTAATTCCTAAATTATATTTAATAGGTCCTCTCTTAGGGGTAAAGGCTTTAATGGGAATTTAATCCTCCTATTTAGGCCTCCTTGGAAGATTGTGCCTTAATTTCATATAAAAGGGAAGCTTTCTCTCTCATTTTCTCTAACAAATGATCATCAAGCGAATGAAGTCTTCTAATCGTGATCACGCATTCTCAAGCTATCTTCAAGTGTGATTCAAGCAAGCATTCATCCATTCAAGTATCCATTTTCATGAAGGAGATCCATGGGAGGCCATTGAAGGATTGAAGCTACATAGTGCCCTTTTGGTGATCTCTCCATTCACCTTCTTCCAAGCCTATTCCAAATTAAAGAACCCATTCAAGACTTGGTGTTGAAGATCTATAAGCAAGAGATTGAAGACATCCTACCTTTCTACATTCCACATTTTGAAGCATACTTGTGGATTCAAGGATTCGAATCTGCCACAAGGACTTTTTCAAGCAAGGTGAATTTATGCATTTACTTTGTCCATTTCTGCAATTTCAATTATATATATTTGAGGTTAATTTTAAAACTGGGGTTTGACCAAGGAAAACCCCTCCCCCACAACAAAAAATCTCCTTTTTCTTGCAGGTACATGTTCAGAATAGTTGATTTGAGACCAGATCTGGATACCCTTTTCGACTTTCTTTTGGACGACGCGAATAGATTTTCTGTCGGACTTGTGTAGGTCAGGGTCGACATTATTGGGTCAGGGTTGACATTTGTGGGTCAAGGTCGACCTTTTTCATAAGATGACATCGAAACAGAAAAATATTTCTGGGTTTTGTTTGTCTCCGCGTTCCGGTTCGGGATCAACTGTCAGTTTTTCTAGAAACTCAATACAGACCTCATAAAATAGCATTCTTTGATCTGCAATATTTCAAGGTTAGTACATTTCTCCTATTCCTTCAATTACTGTCATATATCATTTCTATACATATAATTAACAAAATTTAAGGTATCTCCTTTGTTATTCTCTTTTCCAAATAGTTGATTCATTTGTGCATTTGCCCTTCCTTGGGGTGGATCAATTTGGATCTTCCATTTGTGCATTTGGGAATAAAAGAGGAACATCTTATTTTCTCCCTAATCACAATTGCAATACACAATCAATACAATTCAATTACGGTTAAAGAATTCAATACAATCTAGGCAACTTAAAGAACAATTTACACATTACATTTCAAGATAATCAATAAATCTATCAAACCCTTCTTCCTTAACACATTATACATTCTTAATAAACATATCTCAATACCACACCTTAATTTCTTACTTTACATTTTGGTGACATCCCATTTCATATGTTACAGATAATATGCCAAGTATGTGATAAAAAAGTTCAAGCATAAACATATGCCTTATATGTTGGGTGAATATTTTGCAACAAACATGATTCAACCAATTGCAAAATAGTAATTTCAACCATACTATGTGAGGCACAGTCTCTCCTCTTTGTAAGAGGAGGCTCCCCCATTTATTGCTAATGAAATCAACTAACAGTTAACTAAGATAATCTACGGTAAATTAACAATTGGGTGTTACCTTCATCATATTCTCTTTTTTCAAAATAGGTACGTGTAGGGGTAAAATGTCAAACCTTTAATACTTGCAACAAGATCAAGTAGATCCAACCACAAAAGATCTAACTTGTTACACAAATTAAACACCTACTAAAGAGAAATAAATATGAAAATCATGCACAAATAAAAAAATAATCAACATAAATCCATGCACATAATTCACCAATGCTTCTCTCTTTTCCTGATGACATTATTTTGCCATTAGTATACTCAGAAGAAAAACACAGACAAAAAGCATTACCGACAGACAACAAGCATCACCGACGGACCACAAGCAGTACCGGTGAAATGCAAGCATACCCGACAGGACAAAGAATTTTGAGAAAAATGCTAAGTATAAATGTGACAAGCTTCACCGGCGGACACAAGCATTACCGATGAACACAATCATTACCAGTGACATAGTTTCTAGAATCAACCCGACAGGAACAGACAAGCATACCCGACGACATGTTCAGAGAAAGGAACACCGACGACCAAGAACACTAACCATCAGAACTAACAGACAGAAAAGCCACAAATTATGGATCTGATTTATACACGACGGATAAGACAAAGTTATTCTATTTTGTAGAATTGTTTTTTGTTTTTATGGTCATGCAAGCTTTATGTAAATGCTTTAAAGCATCCTAACGGATCTAAAGCATATCTAACTACAGATCAAGATCAAGTTGTATATCTTGAATCTAGAGTTAACGTGTAAATGCATGAATCAAGAATTGAGCCTAGATTAGTATAAATAGATGTTCGTACTCAATTGTGAGTACATGAATTCTTTATAATTGATAGCCATGAAGAGCATCTAAGGAGCAGAAGGCATAATTCATGCAAAGAGCAGAAACCAAATACATCAGTTAACAAGAACACACAGAGGCTACCGACGAGTAGATAAAAGTAATACTCAATCATGGAAGGATGATTAAAAGTATTTTAAGAGCTTTATAGGATCTGTTATCAGTAATTGAAGATTGCAATTTATCATCAGATCAAAGACCTATGTAGTTGCATTCTAACAAGTGCATCACATCTAAAATCCTTTTGTAGAAGGTGGACTTAACCATCCTTTGTAAATATCTTAACAGAGTGCACACTTAACAGTGTTGCTAAAGCTTCAAACGAAGTAGATCTTAACAAGTCTCTACTGTAATACTCCTAACAGGGTAGGTCATCAGAAGTGACCAAAATTGTAAGCCTTAACCGTCTCTTCTTATCTGCAGATAGTGAAGTTTGTGGGTAACAATCCCCACCACAGTTTTTACTTCCTTAACAGGAGTTTTCTGCGATACCATATCTTGTGTTATGTGTTATCAAATTTCATGTATGTTT
>MU226454.1:2350214-2361006 GCA_018584345.1 Thuja plicata
CAATTGGTATCAGAGCTAAGTCTCTCTCTTGAAAAGCTTAAAGACTTGAGAGAAAAGATCAGAGCAATGGATAAGTTCAGACTGGATATGACTATTGAGAATGAGTAGTTACAGATGCAAATAAACTTTGATCAGTATAAGGAGGTGAAGATAAAACTAAGAAAACTTCTTGATGAACGACAGATTATGGCAACCAAGCTGAATGAGAAAGACTACAAAGAAATGGAAATACAAGAGTATTTTGAAACATCAGAATCATCAGTGAGCAAAGCTTCAAATGCATCAGCTGGAGAGATTACAAGTATGCAGGAGATCAATCTACATCTGACAGATCAAATCAAGATGCTGCAAATTGGTCAAGAGACTCAAATAGTAAAAATGATTGATAAGTATCAAGTTCTCTTTTTAGCATTAGTTTCTCTAGAAATTATTTACAATCTTCATCCTTCTTGACTACCAAAATTTCTTATATTTTCTTTACCCTTTGTAGGTCATACCACATTTTACTCTTTAGTATCCACAACAATATAAGGTTCATGGATTTTTGGTCTCTTTTTCAGTTTCTTGGGAGGGGCCACAACATTCCAAAGTAGGTTTTCTTGAAGTGTCAGGGATAAAATTTATAATTGTCACATAAAGTAGAGGAATATTTGACAACACTGGGGGATTCATTCTTGTAGTATAATTGGATAATTTATTTTTACGTTAACTATTTCATTTTTTGAAATTATTGTCCAAAGAGACCAAGCTAGAACTAGAGGGAAAAGGTTGGAGTATAATATGACATTTGGAATTTATAGAAGTTCATGATAAGGCCTTGGTGGATTGGAGGATTGACTCCATCATTGACATAGTTATGGATAGATAAAGCTAGGTAGAAGGGGAATATAATAGGTTCACCATGTCAAATCTGGTTAAGAAGGGGGAAATGGTATTTGTTAACATTTTGACACTCACTCGAGATTCTGGGTACTAGTTGCCGCAGGAGGCGTTGACTTTGGTGAGTACATACGGAAATTATTTCATTCAATTCTAGAAACACTCTTATATTCGGGTAACTGGGTTCTCCGGGAAACCCTACCTACTCCCTAGGAATTGCAGGGATAGGATTATTCTTTTGGAGTTCTGCAGGAAAATCCTAGAACTCCACACATTCTTTGCCTTGAAGAAGGTTACATCCATTCCGTTCCCAATCACTTGCAGGAACTATTCTTGCAGTCTCACTGCAGCTAAGGAATCTGATAATGAATTGAAGAGCCTGGGACTGGCAGAATTCCACCTTACTAGGAATAATTTTGATCTAGTTGACAAGATAAGCGCGACAGTGCCCCAAGAATCCACACCGCATAAAATTCACATTGAAGATTTTTGGATGGATTGTCAAGATAGTTTTGATCTCTGGGCCTGGCAGTATTCGCAGATGTCCAAAGGAATGATGAAGACCCTCGGCCTTCGGTACTTTCTAAAATATTTTTTAGACAATGGGCCTCTGGAGGATCCAACATACAAAGACCAGGGGATCGATAAGTCGGACCTCCCTCCGGTGGATTGGGACTCCCCGAAGAATTTAACAATTGAGGATGAGTCACAACATCATAGAAAATAGCCACAAATATTTTAAGCAAGTGTGCAAGAGGAGCACCCATAAGGGTCCAATCTTTCCGGGGTCTACTTTCGACATCCAGAGCTGTGGGACCAAGTAAAGAAAAGGGGAAAGAAAAGGAAGGCACCCTAGCCCAAGTTAATCCCCAGGGTCCGCTCCCCATTTTGGAGAAAATTCATGATCAGCTGGAGGCATCCTGACAGATGAGCCAAAAACTAAGCACCCAACTTGCCCGCGGTCTTCCAATCACTACAGTGGGATCTACCTTCCCGGTAAGATCCCCTTCATTAGCGACATTCATGAGCTGGCAGAAAGAGGCCGAGGCATAGTCTACAGATATTCTGGATGTCAGGGCCCCATTATAGTTAAGAAGAAAGAAGTAAAGAGAAGAGAATCCCCCGAGCACAAAGATGGGCCCTAGCATGCCCAACGTTCCCCCGGTGGAAGTCATTCCAGACTCCCCTAAACCAGAGAATCTCCCAGAGACTTCCCCTCTGCATGATGATTTTGATGACATCTTTGGGACCGTTAAGATTATGAATATACAGGGGGAGATAGGAAAGACAGTGCGAGAGATAGCCATGCAGGAAGTAGAGATAATCACCGATGAAGGGGAAACACCAGTAAAGGAGGTGGTTCCGCAGAAGGAGGTCCAAGAACATGAAAAAGAGCCAAAATAGGAAGAAACACAAAGAGATCCACAAGATGTGGAGGAAACACCGGTCCATGGGACCGAGACAAATCTAAGGAAAAAAATGATGAGCAATCAACAACTGGGGAAACTGGACCTTTGGGATCAACCGTACCCCCAATCATCACGCACCAAATGCCTTTGGTTAATCTGGGTGATCAAGTGCCCCGTAGTATGACATTCGATGAGGTAGTCTCAGCAACCCAACAGTCAAATATTGGTCAGACACCTCTACCTTCTCCAGAGGATGTGCCCATGGAGAAGGATGTCCTGACGTATGACGTTGAAGATGAACGACAACATCAAGATGAGGGGAAGAACCCTGAAGATATAAATATTGATTCAACAGATGCTAAGAAGGACGAGGAGAACCCCGGTAATATAGATGATATCGATGCCAGTGAAGAAGGGGTCCCTGACACCATAGAAGAGAATGCGGCCACTAGGGTGGGAGACACCAAAAAACCTAGGGAAGAGGAAAAGGAAAAAGAGTCTGATGCGACCGTAGATACCAGGGATACACCACCAGTGACCAAACCCTGAATAAGGCCCTGATGCCCAGGCCTTAGCATCAAGACCGCCCCAGCTGCAACAATGGTTGGTAGAATCCAGGAAAAGAAAATCCTCGGCGGCAGTAGGTGTTCCCCTCTCCTTGGCTGAGATGATGGCCTAGAACCAAGAGGCTAAAAATCCCAGGAAGGCCCAGACCATCCATACCCTCCAAACTGGTCTGGGAAGAATACAGTTGTAATATTTGCAACCTCTCCCCTAGATACAGATGCAGAAACAAGGGCCGAAGATTATCCAGTCACAGAAGTGCCTCTAGGGAGGAGAGATAAGCAGGGTGAGCTGGACCTACTAAGAGAGACCACTCGGGTAGTCGAGTCCCGATATGATAAACATGCGTAGAAGTTGAAGGAGGAAAGGGAAAAGAATGAAAATCTCCTTAGGCTTCTCATAGAACTTACACAGCCACTAGCCGAGATTCATCTGGAAGCGTCCACCTCTGGACCACCGCTCTCGTAGGGTGACATGGATGCTCTTAGGGCCATGAAAAAGAAGGCACACATTGTAGATGGGTGGATTGCGGAGTAGATCAAGGCCGTAAGGCAATTCTTGGAGGTGACACTCCTATACCTTTATCTGGGTAGTAATATTTTGGGCCAAGTAAACGGTGTTGTCATCCTATGGGAAAAGGACATAGAGAAATATGAGGAGTGGAGGACCGGATTGGAAGAAGTAATAAACTTTGGAGAGGAAGCCATCACAAAGGCAAGAATTTTTGGAGAAGAAACCTTCGGATTCCTTCGAGCCCAACACTCCAGACTTGGCCTCAAAATTGAGGTAAGCAAGCAATTGGTTACGACCCTAAAAGATAAGATCACATCAGTTCGATATCCGTTGGACCTGTATAAAGCATTTGTTGGCAGGGTTTCACAAGTTGATCCCTTCACCACCGGGACTTGTGCCCTGGAGGATTATTTCCTCAATAAATTTGACGAGTTGATGGAGTCTTGGAATCAATCTATCGGAGACTTTAATGGAGGAAAAATGTCGAGAATATCCAAGACGATGCTCCGAGCTCATGACTTCGTAAAGATAGTCGAAGAATTCTAGGACGGGGCCAAAGATATTGAAGAAAGGTTTAGAATCATCAGTGACCGGTGGGATAATGTCAAGGACATCGATGATGATGGCATTGGCCAAATTTTGGAGGCCTTCAAGAATAAGGGGTAGTAAAGTTCTCCGGACTCTAGAGTTTTTCACCAGCAGGGTGCATTTCTGAACATTCATTATTCTTTGAGCGTAAGCTCTCGGACTCTGAAATTCTGGATCCTAAATTTTTTATTCTTTCAATGACTCGCGTCCAGGTTCCTTGGAGCTAACCAGTCATTGTCAAGCAGTTAATAAGGGGGTCAGCAGGTAGGTGATCTCGATAAGGCATGTCAGATAGAGGGATGACTTTGATAGGTGATTTTCCCAAGGCGCTGCTCCAGCATTAACTACATAGTGCATCAAAGACACCGAGCCACATTTTTCATTGATGAGGCATGTTGCCTCGAACTCTGAGAAGATTGGATTTCTTCTATTTTCACTCTGGCACTCTTCTCTATGCTGATTCTTCCATCTTATCTTCTTGTCTTCTTCCTCTTTCATGTCAGACCTCTTCTCTTTTCGAGGTGATTGTAAGTGGTGTAGGTAGTACCGGCCACCAGATATTGTATTTTAATATTGAGTGTACAGTTAGATTAGGTTAGTTTTAGGGAAAACTATGTGTATAAATAAGAAGTTTGACCTCATTTCAAGGGTCGGTGAAATTGATGATTTTTCAGTCCAATACTATTAGATTTTCATTTCCAGTAGTTGCAAGAGATCAATGCTCAGTAGTTGTTAGTAGTTAGATGCTTCCTTGGAGCCATTGATGTACACACCAGTGATGCTGGAACACTCTGTTAATGAAGAAGGAAGAAAAATTTCTGGCAATGATGTTGTTGATGTTTTGATCTCCAAGTTAGCATTATATTTTGTGCTGAATGTTTCTAATGTTCTTTGCTATGATGCTTTGTTAGATTAATGATCTCATTTCCCCTTGCTATTGAAAATGTATGAACTGCTGGTTCTGTATGCATCTAGTATTTAGTGTAGTTCATTAGAGCATGGTTGATATTTTAAATATGTTGCATAACTATAAGTAGAAGTAATAAACTCTTAACTCTGGTCTATCTTTTGCTATTTATTTGGTAAACCTCCCGTGCTTGCAGGAAACCCCGACCTATCACTGAAATCCCCAGAGAAGATGAGTCAAAAACCAGCTATCCCCCTGAACAAAAATAGTCACTTGCTCAACTTAGCTCCCCGCACCATCGAGACCCGACACTCAGGTGCTTGAAGGCCCAAATAATTTATTCCTCAGACAACCTTTATAGGCAAATTTGGACGGTACCCTGGTACCTGGTGACAACTTATCATCTGTTGATTGGACCAGTCACAAAGTCCCATCAACAGTCCCCATGGGCACAACCAACTCATGAGCAGTCACGTCCAAGCGACCGCCCACTTGGATTTGTATAAGTAAAAGTTTGTTTTTTCAATTTAAAAAATAAAAAGATATCATTTAATCTTATTTTACTAGATTTCTTCCAATTGAAGGATCATATTTTTTCTAAAGGCATTTTTTTTCGAAGGAGCATTATAGCATTTTTTTGTGAAGGAGTATTGAAGCCATTTTTTTGGGAAGGATTGTTAAGTGGGTTGTTTGGAATTTAAATTTCTATACTTTGTACAATGGGGAATAAAATTACTAGAACAAAAAATGTACGATCAAATTAGGGATGACAAAATGAAAAGTTATACAAAACGTAATCAAGAGGAACTGGTTCATGTTCACAAAGATCCTGTTGATGTTGAAGAAGAACCTATTGATGTTTAAGAAGATGCAACTCAACAAATTGGTATTAGTCAAGGTAGACATGTTTCAAAATGCATGGAAAATTTGATGGAGATGAATGAGGATTGTCTTTTCAATCAAATCTCATCTGAACACATGGTACTTGAAAGCACAATTAAATCTTATAGAAAAAACCCGTGGGATAAATATTTTGAGAAGAAATATGTGGCTGGAAGAGCACAATTATTTTCCAAGTTATTCAGGAAAAAGGAAATGACTCCTATTTTGGAGTTTTTGGGTGTTGATAATAGGAAAAACTTAGGTGGTCATGTAAAAGAAATAATAGTTGAAAATTTGCACGATGCCTTGAATGTTATTTATAAGACAAGTTGAGGAGTTGATTTAAGTGTTGCGCGTAGAGCTTTGATGACTACAATTTCTAGTTTAAGAGGTTATCACATAAAAGACAAGTTCAAACAATTTCTGAATTAATGAATGTATCTAGAAGAACTTTTCAAAGGTATATTAGGATGAAAAATATGATAGATGAAAACATTGAAAATAATTGGATACATATTTGTAGACTTCCTTGAAAAGACACAATTTTGAATATGTCAAGAGATTGGTGATTTAATATTGGACCAGCCACTCCCGTGTTTCTTCTAATAGAAGGGACAATATACAGGTGAAAGATGAAGATCTTGGTAAAAAAATTCAACACCCAAATTTTTTTATAGATATAACATAGAGTGAAAGTTGTTTGAAGCGTTCAAACAAGAATTTTCAGATGTGAAAATATGTCAGAGAATGTTTGAGATATTGCGCTCTTTCTTTGTACGCATAAATAGGGCACATGAAACTTGTTGTTGTAGAAATCATGTTGACTTTTGTCTATACTTGCAATCATATAAAAAAGCTATGGTAGTACTTAATCCAAATATGGACATCCCTGTAAGTACGAAACAATTTATGAAGTCTATTTTATGAAATCAGAAGATTCAAATGAGTTCAATGTACAGTGCATAAAAAATGCATGTGTTGATTGTGGAGATTTGAAAATATTTCAATGAAAAATTGAGAATATTGATGTTACAACGACGGTTTTGTGGAAGAGATTTGGATATGAGACACACCGAATTAAGACCGGAAATGAATCCAAAAAAATGAATTGAAGGAGAGTGAATTTCCCTGCCTCAAATTTATGAACATAATTCATACTATGATTTATTCACATATAGAACATTGTCATGGTGCACGATGGAAAGCTTAACAATATCATGGTTCCAAAAATATTGATGGACAAGAGTATCTTATTGGTTCAATTGCTATTGAAGGCACCTATTATCAAAAAACAAAGATAGACAATATTGGTGACAAAAAAGTTCTACATTACAGTCACTTGGCTATAGGGACAAAGCTACAATTTGAGACAATGCCAGAAAAAGGACGTGGCAACCAAAAGTGGAGGTTTCCTATTGAAGAACATGAAATTGTTTTGGAGATAATAAAAATAGAGAGGATCCAGACTATATGTATCAGGAGCTTTAGGCTTAGAAACTTGTTTAATTATGGCTTATACTTTCATTGGCCATAGAAAAATCCATGTCAACAATCCTCCATGTAACTGTCCCTGATATTGTACTAGCTAAGCTATGATAGAATGTGTCGATGGAGGTGTCATCATAGGGGTTGTATGATTCAACCTTATGAATCATACTCATAAGATCTATGCAAATGGATGCCAATCTCTCCTTATTAGGGAGTACAATAGCATTTTGCTGTGTCCGCTCTAGCTGATCTAGAGCGACGTGCAATCTAGAAATAGTCTCCTATCTATGATTCTCCCTAATCTAGGGAGTACCATGGGATGAAGATTGTGACGCATGGTCACTATCACCATGTACACTAGGCTATGAACTAATGGATTCTGTGATGCATAAACTGCAAGTGCACACATGTACATTAAATAGAATTAACAAAATAGTGTATGTAGAGGATCATGGTATGCCAAAAATTGGCGATGTGAAAAAATGAGCTTTTCACTCATCCAAAAGCACACCCAAAAGTTTGTTGAATTTTTAGTAGGACTGGGTGTCAGTACCCTTGGCTGAGCCAAAAGCCAAAGCTAAAGCATGACCGAATATCTGATATTCATCAATGACAATATGTTGTTGCCCGTGGCTGCATTCAACATTTTCATTGTGAAAATGTTGAAGCAACCAAGCAAGGATATCATATATCCAATTTTCTACAGTAAAGATGTATGTTAAATTTATAAGTTTCATTGTTGGTTTTGGTTTTTGAGTTGAATTTTTTAGTTTTTTTAAAAAAATAGGGTTGAAATGATATTGTTTATTGTTTTTTAAAATTAATTATAAACTAGGGTCGAAATGATAAAAACTAGGGTTGAAATTGATATTCTTTATAATTTATTGTTTTTGAATCAGACATAGATTAAAACCAATTAGAAAACCCTCCCAATGAGTCTGTGAACAATCCATAACCCCCTCAAAAAAATCCCCCGCCTTCAGAAGACCAACTAATCTCAAACCCTTGACCATTAGAGGATCTCATAGGAGACAATCTAAATCAGCTTAGAGGATATCATACCACATATGTGAATATCCAAACATTGAAACCCATATTTTCCACATTGAAATCCATTATTGAAAGCATGGAGAAAATCATAGAGAAACACAATGCTGCACTTCTTTGGCGCAAATCCATGCACACCCAGTTTGATGATGAGCTTGACTATGCTCAAGTTATGGATCTAAATATAACAAAATATGACATATGTAACATTTTTGTTGATCCTAAAATTGGTTTAAACATGGACCCTAAAAAAACCAAGTTGTCAATTAAATGGTGCACAAATGATACAATACGTGACAAATTTTGGGATCGCTAGTGGATAGTTTTTGATAGACCACCCCACAACAATTTGGATGTCCCATTCCATTTCATAAGAAAATTGTATGCTGAATTTGTGCTCGGTCACAAGGTAAATTATTGGAGCATGAGACAAAACCAGGGCATAGGCTTAGGTGCTCCTCAAGATAGGCTAGGGGCACAACAGGTGAAATCCTGCACATATGTCCCCCTCCAAAGATTTCACCACCTCCTACAGTGCAGTATCCTAATATTATTGCTGAGGCTGACTCACAGACTATTTGAGCCATTCACACCTTGAGTGATCTACTGGTTAGGCAGAGTGTGTCATTGTTGCCTCCTCATGCTGATGCTTCTGGACCTTCCACATCCTCCACATGCTCACATATTTTTTTACCCCATACTTGCATTATGTGCAAGAATATGTGCTTGGGTCCCCTGAATGATAGGGATGCATATAACTATGTCTTCGAGGTGGACGATACTACAGGTACTAAAGCACCCCATGGAGATGTGCATTAGGGGCATACAAAGCCATGGAATCCTATAACGGTAAGAGTTGTTAGAATAACTGACATGGGGGTGGGTGAATCAGTGGCCTAAAAAATATTCTAATAAATTAACCGAAAAACTTATTACCACAATTATAAGCCTCTAGTTATTTCCAGTCCTACAAGATGAATGCCTTGAAATAATGTCAACAAATAACTATTGCTCAGAGTTCACTACTAATCCTTATTCTCTATCTTTACCAATTAACAGTCTTTCATTTACCGAAATATAGTAAATTAATTAGTGTATACCGATCAATCTAGATTAGTTATGTGTAATGAAAAACACTAAAGTAATGACTCAAACACATTGATATATGAATTTTTCACGTGGAAACCCTGTTAAGGGAAAAACCACTTGAGACCGGTAACCCAAAATTTTCACTCTTCTGAAGTGAGCTCGGTGAAGATCCAACCCTATTAAAGGTTAAAAAAACACTGTTAAGTGCGACCTTGTTACAGGATTTAAATAGAATAGTTTGTCACTTGATATCTAGCATCTCTATGCTATCTTTATGACCAAACCCTGTGTAGTTTTTCACTTGATATATGACATCTCTATGCTATATTCATGACCAAACATTTTGATAATCCTTTAGGATGTTTATCAATATATAAATGATTCTTAAGTCCTTCTTGGTTAAGAGACTTTATGATCCAATGGTTAAATTGAAACAGTATGTTATCCAAAATCTAATTATACAACCAAATAGGCACCAAAAGAGAAATTTGCATGTACATGTTACTCAGTTAACACTATCTTATAGGTTTTGTTGATTTGCATTCACTTACTACATTTATTATCAGATTTTCATTTTATGTACTCTAAGTATTGATCAAATTATTATACATTCAAAATTCATCATTGATCATTACATTTTGCATTCATAATAATGTAGTACAAATGTCCTTTGATTCATATTTCATGTTTCAATAAACATAGTACATTGCAAATCAAAGTAAAAAATTGAGGTATGGAATAGGGGTCCCATGCATTGCCTTGTGTTTATCTTGTATCTGCTAGTAGTTATGTCAAGTCTTCATCTGCATCTAGGTCACTCCCGAGTCTCCATGAGCATTCAGGTCCTTAGGGAAAATATCTACATAAAAGAGGAAAAAAGAACAATGGTTAGATCGTGATGGATCTAAGCAATGCAAGAGAAAATTACATATATCAGCTATCTACTTCTATCTGTATATCAATCTGAAGTAATAAATGTAACAAGAAAACATAAATCAACACTCACTATAAGATAGTGTTAAAGGGACGTGTTTTGAAACATGAAACCTTTCACTTCTAATGTCTATTGTAGTGTATGTTTTTAATTTTGAATAGGTCAGATATCTGATTGAAAGGAACTTGTTATTTTCATTGAAGAAATCTTTCTCATGTTTAGTTCAACTAGTTAGTCCATCAAATCACACCAATCAACCAGTATTCATGACTGAATGTATTCTTGCATTCACTCACAAACGCTAATTGGTTCATGTCATTTGATGACCCAATAAATTGAATGTTACTGTGTGTGCAAATGAACAGGCATGCATGACTGAATGCAGAAAACAAAAGAAAATAGTCCAGTGGATGTCACGAGCCCGTGCTCGAACTCCACTTTTTTGTGCAGAGGAATGACTATTATCTAGAAAGGATTACTGTTCACACACTG
>MU226454.1:2380543-2421532 GCA_018584345.1 Thuja plicata
TTAATTGAATATTTTTTTTTTTATTAATTTTTAATTGACTATAAAGTAAATTTTCAAAACCTCTCGTGTACGACCACCATAATTTGATGAAAATTTCACTTTTTTGAGAAATTTTTTATTTTATTTTTAATAGAATTCTATGTAGATTGGTCACATATATTTTATTTTTTCAAAAACCTAAAATAAAAAAGTTATTAAAGTTTTAGTGAACCTTGCTATTTTAAGTTTAGGTACCACTTTTGATTAATAAATATTGTAAAAATAGTAAAATTTATCATATCACTATAAAATTTATATTTTTGAAATCTAGACAGTAAGATCTCTAATAGGTTTTAATTTCATCAAAAAATTAGATTAGGAAGACCCTCAAAAAATTACGGCAAGATAGAAATTTGGTGTTCAAATGCCTTAGCCATTATTTTGGAGGTCCAAGCATAGGCTTGGTCCCACCAAACCTGTCCCGAACTGAAATCCAATGCAAATGGTGGTTTGGTAAATTTGAATTTTAAAAAATGGGCACACGTTTAAAAACGTGTACCCGTTTCTTAAATGTAATAAATCGGCATAAAAAAATGATTTAAAAAAAAAAAATTAAAATTAAAAAACAGGCACCCGTTTTAAAAAAAAATGGGCACCCATTTTTTTGAATTTTGGATCGGGTGTCCAAGCCTAAGATGGGTGCCCGTTTGTTTCAAAACGGGTGCCCGTTTCTAGCGGTAGTTTTCAAGCCCACAAGACTTCCGCGAAATTGGCACCCAACTTCTTGCACTTACCCATGTGTCTCACAAAATTTATTGATCAACATTGTTTGACTCACCTCCAAATAATTTTTTGGATGCGGGGTGTGGTCTCGAATGCCAATTCTCAACTTCAAGACATCCTTCACATTTGGTGACACTCTTGAGTTAGATTTCCATTATAGTTGAATTTGATCCTTCACACCATTAGTAAGCTTATTATCACAATGTGGGAGTATCCCACTATAAGACCATGTGTAATTTTGAAGAGGATCAGCAAGTCTTTCTCCTCTTGCAAGTGCTTTATCCATAGTTTTATGATTTAGGTTCAAGTCAACACAAGTTTGTCTCATCAAATGAGCCTTTCTCAAATGATGACTTACTAAGGAGGTTGTAATAACCCTCCTAGAAGCTCTCTTGTATTTTTCCTTGGTATTCTTTCCAATGGAATTGAGAGCACTAAAAAAATTTCTCACAATAATAGCATTCCTCTCCTGTTTCTTGTTCACACTAATCTTCAATTTGACTAGAATAGGTGGTGTAGGAGCACCTAGGTAAGGCTATCTTGTAACCTAGGGTTCCTAGTCAAGTTTTGGATTGTAGTGGTCTTACCCAAGCCGCTAATGAAATAAGAGGACTAGATGATCCTAGAGTGTGTCTTATTTGTTAGGAGGTCTAACTAGGTCATTTGGAGTCCTTAAGTTGTAGTTTGGTCCAAATTTGGGAAAGTTGGAAAATTTTACAAATGTTGGGGAAATATTGCATTTGTGCATTTAGAGGCCTAAATTAGATAAGGAAAGGGTAGGAGACCTATTTCATGGTCTAGTGGGCATAATTATGCATTTGGTTGAGTTTCATAATGATTTGACCAAGTTTGGGTGCAAGAATGCAAAAGTTGTAAAAGTTGCTAAGAACTTTGCAAAATTGACAATGTTGTCATTGACAACATTTCTTGCTCAAGTGCATTTTCGAGCATATGGTTATGTAACTATCTAAAATAGTTAGTGTGTGCAAGGATAAACTATTTAAGGCCTCCCTCGACCTGTGTGAAGGGTTGGACAAAATTTGGTTATGATCCAGGCAATTTTTGCTTATGGGGTCATAACTCACCTTACCACCACGACATCTATACAACACCTTGGGATTTGTGAGATGACTTCTTGTACATTACTTGTGCAGAAGCTTGGTCCCTAGAAAGCAATTTTGTTATTTTTTCAGTGATGCCCTAGGAGAGCCAGAAGAGCATGGTTAGGGATCACAGTAGATTGCAGAAGCAAACAGAGGGATTTAATGCATTGGTTGCTTCAATCTGAGCATGTGGAGAGGAGGATATATGTGTGAAAAAGTCCCATACCTAAGGAGAATTTATGGTGTGGAATTTTTCTGGGTTAAAGAACAAACCCTTGTGAGCACTGTTAGTACTTTGAGAAACCCTTGGTTTTAGGCTTAAATATAGCAACCCAATGTGCGGATAGGTTGGGGAAGTGAGACAACATAAATCCTATAGGTTTCCAAAAAGGGTATCATGAAATGTAATTTTTTTTCCACCTTGTTGAGAAAGTTTTGGAGTTATGTGCCAAAAGGTGTGTTTTAAGCCCTAATTCCTTGTAGCCCTGTTTTGTGCAAATTCAAGCAAGTTCTTGAAATCGATAGGGATTTCATTTTAACTTTGTGTTGTTAAGAATTTTCATAGATCCAATGCCTGAGGAATAAGCCTTACTCTCCATTGGTGGTTGGTTTTGGTCATGTGTGAACATTTGGTTTGGAGGATGCAAGAAGACATCCACGAAGAATGTTGGTGATTGAGTTGATTTATTTGTTGATGTAGACAAATTGAAGAGGTGAAGGATTGAGAATGGATTCCTTGTGAGTTAGGGTTTGTGAAGGACCCTAATAGGCTAGATAAGTGGCCTAGTGAAGACCCTAGGAGAAGGTAGGGTTAGAGAGAAAGATTTGTTCTTACATCAATAGGTCTCATCTTCTGCATCTTTAACAATTGAACAAACAATTGACATTTCTCAACCAATGCCTTGTGGCTAAAAAATTGATCAAAAAATTCTGAAACCCACAACCAAACGATTCTTTCTGATTGCTTTCCATCAAAATTGGTCATTATGTTCTCATCAATTTCAAGTAACCATTTTGTTGTTCTTGAAGGTCTTAAATTTGAAGTTTGTCTTTCTTCCTCACAAGGGACTTTATTTCTCATATAATTTAGAAATGTGTAACACTGATTTGGTTCTTGTGCACCATTATCATTGTCAATTCCTTCATATTCGATCAGTGGATTGTCATTGTCAATGTCCACACTTCCATTTTCCACATCTACTTGTTCATTTTCAAAACCTACATTTTCATCTTCAATCCCTACATTTTCATTTTTAATATTATTGTCATAAATAATTTCAAATTCATGCTCTTCTTCACTTGAAACCGCATTTAAGGGTGGGCCTATGCCCATAGATTCATAAATATTTAACATACCTTGTCTCTTATTCCAATGGGCGACCCTATCCATTTCTCTATACACTTGAATCTCTTCATTTGTGAGCTTCCTCTTCCATTTATGCTTTCGATGACTACTACTCCCCATGGTGAGACCAAAAAGGTGATGCAAAAACCTTTGATAATTTAGAGATTCCAACAAAAAGGGTGAAAAAGTGCTCTCTCTCTCTCTCTCTCTTATTGTTATAATATAAATATTAATAAATAATTAATACTAATATTATACTATTATACAATAGAGAAATAAATAAGAATAATATAATACTAATTTATATAATACAAAACTAATATTTAAATAATTATATAATACTAATGCTATTACCATCTAATATTAATATTTAAAAAAATGAAATTTATAATATATAACCTAAAAATATAAAATCATAAAATTGAAAAAAACCTAAAATCATAAAATTGAAAAGAGCGTTGAAATCGAAATGTTGAATTTGGGCGGGAGTTATCGGATATCCGATATTATCGGCTATACGATTAGGCTTGTTTTTATGCTTTGGGTTTTTTATTTGCAATGCCAAACATGGATGGTCAACCCAAATGAAGTGTTCACCATATTTTCTCTAATCTCCAGACTTTGACCATGTAGCTGATGACCTTTTTTTAACCCAAAATTGATGAAATAAAAAGGGTTTCTTAAAGAAATTATTAGCTTTCCATCAATATAATTGCTGTCAGAATTCAAGTTCAATAAGAAATTATAGTATTATTTTCTAATTGAGTTATCTCTAAAGTCCTAATTGATAAACTGATTGAAAAACAACTATAACTTTCAAACGGTTTAACCTTTTTGAAATCCGAAATATGCATCACATTCTATGCTTTTCCTACTATAAGAAGAATTTTTTTTGCAATTTTGTAAAGTTTAGAATTAGTTAAGATGGTTAGACATGAGAGTTTTTTTAATTTTGAATAAGTTGTAGCAAAAACTTCATAATTAATTGGAAACAAATTACAAAAAAATATGCGTCACATCCGACATGAGCCTAATACTTATATCTAGAGTCTTGTAAAAATATATCATTATTTGATTGTGATGAAGGTGGTCAGACATACACGTACTTTTTATCTTTTTCCTGAAATTTTTGTACTATTGCATTGAAATCTAAAATATTGAATAATTAGATTAATTTTTTTCAGACAAGGGCTAGTAGTTTAGAAACTACATTCAATTTCCTACAGATTTTGTTCTTACAACTTTTTTACATAAGGTTGATAAGATGTTCAACTTTTTACATCAAGTTGACTAACCCTGATTTTCTGATTTTCAATTACCACTTAAGGCCATAGCTTGGTATACCATGATCCTGTACATACCCAATAGTTCATGTATATATACATATATGACATCAAGTACATGTACAAACTATACATTTGAATTAGATCTAAAATTAAACATTAACCATATAGACATTACAAACCTTAAGTAAATTAAAAATGATTTCATTGAACCCTAATATATTTAAATCATTACTTAAATTTAAACATCCCCTTAAGACATTCAAATCATTAAATATATTATAGATCCCCTTAAAATAAATTCAAATCATCAAATGCACACAAGTAAATTTTGCAACACATTCATTGAACAAAAAAGATTAAAAACCTTGTAAATTAAAAACAATTTCATTTCTCTAAGGCATTCAAATAATTACATAGTACATGTGTCCTTAAGAAGTACTATGTTTTTATGTTTAAATTATTCGTGTTTTTACATTTAAATTATTTTCTAGTTCTCTAATGTAGTATTGATGTCATCTATAACTTGTACATGGTGAACACTCATGGAATGTTTAAGGTTTAAGTTTAAACATGTGTGTTAGAAAAATAAATGGATTGGAGAAATTAAAAAAGTTAAAGTTAATGGCTTGTGTAAGTTCACCTTCCTCTCTCAATAGATTATTACATCTTCTCATGTCTATACTCTCAAAGTTACCCTTGCTTTTTGTAATAATAAGAAGCATTTTTGGCTTTAATTATCTATGTACATTTCTAGTTTTCCCTTGTAGATGTTAATAGATATGAAGTATACATGTACTGTGAAGCATTATTTTTGGAGATAGATAAGGGATTTGGTGTAAAAGCTTAATATAGATAGTTTCCACAAGATTTCATGAGACTGTGATTGGGAATTATGCCCTCACAAGGGTTAAGAGATAACTTAGACAATGGTAGTCCAATAATACAGTGCTAATGATATGAGAGTTTTTGTAGTGGATAACTCACAAATTCAAGTTAAAGATACAAATTTACAAGGGTTTGAAGAAAGTTATGGGAGTTCCACTTGATTCAATATTTGGTTCTTCAAAGAAATTTTTACTCAAATATGTATTTATTTTACGTAATCAACAATTTTTGTTGTGTAAACCTTAAGGAGGGTCCCTTGGGCAAGGTAAATTTTGATTTTTTTAGAATCAACATAATAAGGGGGTAAGGTGAGCATAATAATTATTTTGATAGCTACACAATTATCTAGTTACATTAGTTATATCTCTTATGTGTAATTCCTCCATTGCTTCTAAAGGTTTAAGGTTGAAGGTTTCAGTTTTAAATTTTTTAAGGTTTAAGGTTTACGTTTTAAGGTTTAAGGTTTACATTTTAAGGTTTTAGGTTTACGTTTTAAGGTTTAAGGTTTTAGTTTTCAGAATATAATATTAAAACTAACCATTTTATACATATAATTATAAAAACATGAAAAATTAAACATTTAGTACTAATATAACATTAAAATAATATTTTTTAACATATAATTACAAAAAACACTTAAAAAGGAAAAAAGAAATAAAAAAATGCAAAAAAGGGGCCCCTTCCTCGCACTCAGCCGAGTCTCCTCTAGCCCACTTATATTCTCTGCTAGTTCCTCACTTTGCAAATGAGGGGCTTAAAATTCCTTCTGTGGCTTTTATTATGCGAGAGGTACTCGGTCGAGTTCCACTTAGCCGAGTACCTCTAGCCATGTAGGCGCCATGTGATGATTACATAGAATCAGCCGAGTCATCTTAGTTCCCCAAAATGTGATACAACTTCATGATTTACCCCACCATTATCTGTTCTTAAACATTTAATCTTTCTCCTAGTCTGATTTTCAACAAGGCTTTTAAATTCCTTAAAACAATTGAACACTTCTCATTTACTGTTCAGGGAATAAATAAATGTTCGTCTTGAATAATAATCTATAAATGATACATAATATCTAGATTTAGATAGAGAAGGAGCATCTACAGGACCAAATACATCATAGTGAATATAGTCTACAAAACCAAAATATTTTTGAGAACTTGAGTAAAATTGAACATGATTTTTCTTTCCATAAATACAGTGTTCATAGAAATTGAACTCAATATTATAACCAATCAACCCCTCAACCATAATTTTTTTCTTCAAGGTTTTTAAACCTCTCTTGCAAATACAGCCAAGCCTATAATGCCAGAGCATTATTTTCTCTGTTGGAAGTTTGACTTCCACAGAGTTTACATCATGTGTTTCTATAGCAACTTTATTAGATTTTACAGAGACACTATTACGACACATAAGTTTAGCATCTAATCTATAAAATGTTCCAATGCATTCAACCTTAGCTAAAATAATAGAAAATATAATCATCTTGCAACTATCATACACAAATGTTACCTGAACTCCAACATCATTTAGCTTGTTGAAAGAGAGTAAGTTTCGAGCCAGACCAAGTATATGAAGGATTCCATCAATTCCCTTTACTCTACCATTGGGGAACTTGATTCTGATTCTTCCTCTTCCAATGATCTCCAGTGTGGAGTTTCCTTCCATAAATACCTTTCTGCCATCATAAGGTTCATAATTTGAGAAACACTCTTTAAGAGACGTCATGTGGAATGATGCTCCCGAATTGACCATTCATACATTATCAGATGCAGGCACTGCCAAGGCTGATACAAAGGTATCAACATCAATCTAAGAATATTCAGTGTCAGAAGCACATTTATTCTTCTTCTTTTTCTCCTCTTTGCAATCCTTCTAGATATGACCTTTCTGCCCGAAGTTCCAACACCTTACCTTGGACTTCTTTCTAGGAGTAGCGGATCTCTCTCGTGACTTTGACTTTGATTCCTTCTTCTTTCTTTTGTCCTTCGATCTTCTGCGGACAATGAGAACCTCTTTACCCGCCTTAGAGGATTTCCTCCGCATCTCCTGTAACAGAAGTGAAGCAACTACTTCATCCATTTTAAATTGGGTAGTAGTACTTTTGATGACCATTACCAAGTGATCCCATAAATTAGGCAAAGAAATCAACAATAACATACACTGATCTTCTTCACTAATGGACACATCGACATATGTTAACTGTGCAATCACTATATTGAATATATTTAGATGATCTGCAAGAGATGTTCCTTCGTCCATCTTTAGAGAGTACAAATTCTTTTTCAGGAAGAGCTTTTTTACCAAGGATTTTCCCTGATAAATGTCTCCCAACTTCTTCCACAAAGAATGTACAGTTTTATTTTCATGGAAATTAAACAAAATAGAATCTTCTAGTCTCAATCTTATCAATCCTCTGGCCTTTCGATCCGCTAGATCCCAATCTTCTTGCTTCATGCCCGAAGGCTTGTTGTTAGACGCAGCGATCCACAGATCTCGGTCAACAAACATATCTTCAACTTTAAGTTTCCAAAACTTAAATTTTGTGCCATTGAACTTTTCAATGTCTATTCTCCTTAACGTGCCAACCATATCAATTTGCAGACAGAATAGATGAACGCTTTGAAAAATCTCACTAAAAAAAAATGGCACAAAAAACCAACCCTACCCAACAAGGATAACAACAAGTGTCCATGCTTTGATACCACTTGTAAGGAAAGATATAGTGCGAAAGTGTCTTCCTAATGCTAAATTTGGAAGGAAGTAAGCAAGAGAAACTTTTAAGTCAATTTTAGAATATTAAGATGTGCATTTAAATAGGAAGAAAAGAGTATAGAAAATAACAAGCAAACAAGACACAGAGAAACACCAATTTTACATGGGAAAACCCTTTCGGGAAAAAAACCACACACCAAAAAATTGAGTGTCCTCTTTGTGTTACTGTAAGCAATGTTACATACATTCGACAACAAACTTTTTGCACAGGCTCACATTGTGTTACAATCTACCCAACTTTTTCAATTGAATCCTATAGTGATTTATACACACCACAATTCGTTATGGAATTTGGTATGTCAACTGTCACTTCACAAAATGATCAACAAAACCAGCCTTGCCACTTTTCCAACCGACGGTCACCATAGAACTATGTGTGGGCATGACCGCACGGTGGGTGCTACACTATGGGCATCTTCGTACGATGAGAGCTATTTGTGGGACTCTATTTATGTATGGGCCTCATCACACTGTGAGAAACCACTTTATGGTGGTCTCACCATACGTTGCTTCACCGCATGGTGAGCAACCACCGTATGGTGGAATTACCGTATAATGAGTTTCCTCCACACACCCTTGCTCTCTCCTTCGCAGAATTAGTATGGATGAGGAAAATACATTCTTCAAAAGTTCTTACCCCCTAGGTAGTGACCACTATTCAAATCTTGCATCATCCCCTTGTCATCATACGTAACCCTATTATCACCTTTGTCCTCCTTGATTCTTTCATCTTCACCAGTATATTATTATTTACTTACAATATCTTCCTCCTACATATACTCTTCCTAGTATTTTTCTCCCTCCATCAAATCCTCATCTCAATCATCGTCGCTTCCAATAATCTCTACCTTATAAGGTTTTCTCTTTTTACCACTAGTTTCTCTAGAAATTCTTTGCAATCTTCATCCACCTTGACTACCAACATTTCTTATATTTTCTTTACCATTTGTAGGTCATACCACATTTTACTCTTTAGTATCCACAACAATTTGAGGTTCAGAGATTTTTGGTCTCTTTTCAGTTTCTTGGGAAGGGCCACAACATTCAGAAGTAGGGTTTCTTGAAGTGTTAGGGATAAAATTTATAATTTTATCATAAAGTAGAGGAATATTTGATAACACTGGGGGATTCATTCTTGTAGTATAATTGCACAATTATTTTTACATTAACTTATTTTTTGAAATTATTGTCCAAAGTGACCAAGCTAGAACTACAAGGAAAAGGTTAGAGTATAATAGACATTTGGAATTTATAGAAGGTCATGATAAGGCCTTGGTGGATTGGAGGATTGACTCCATCATTGACATAGTTATGGATAGATAAAGTTAGGTAGAAGGGGAATATAATAGGTTCACCATGTCAAATCTGGTTAAGAAGGGGGAAATGGTATTTGTGAACTATATAAAAGTTCTCTTCTAAGGTAAAATATTTCATGACATACAAACTCACCTAGTCCTAAGAAGGAGGCATCTTAGTTCTGTTATAGTAATTTTGATGTCCTTTTATCTTTTCTATTTCATCAAAGTCTAAATTGTCCACAAATCCATTGTAGTCTCTATTCTTTCTGCTGGTGAAGTTTTAACCTTTGTAACTCAAGCTAGTTGCTTACCCAATCAACTCCTAAGTAGGATCAAACATCAAGATCCCTATAGTGATCCAACCATTCTCACAAGAATTATAAAATCCACAAAGAGTTGATTTTTATGACTTCTCAAGGATAAAATGAATTGAGTGGCTCGGTCTTTTCAAAATATCTATTATTGAGCATATTTTTTAGAGATTCAAAAGAGGTGGGATCTGTTCTTTCATAAGGCCTTCCATAATCATTTTTTTTTTCTGATAGATTTCCCTGTTAGGGAAACCGTCAACTTCCAAAATAGCCCTTTTATCAAGCAAGGAGAAACCTTGTTCTTTCTTCTGGTAGTAGTTAACCTTTTTCTTTCTTTTGGTAGTACTTAGTTTTCTAATTGGTACTCTTGAAAATAGCTATCCACCTTTTGCATTGCTCGTAATATATATTCACATTCCAGCTATCCCTCTCATGTTCAAAAAACAATTTTTTATATATTTATTTGATTTTAATGTTTCATGTTACTATGTCAATCACAATATAAAATTGCATACTATGTAGAGATATTTTTTTCACAAAATATTTAATTTCTCTATAATTTATATAATCACTCTCTAACAATCCAATTGTCTCTAGCAATTTTACACTTAACAATCAAATTGTCTCTAGCAATTTAACACTTATCCATACCTAAAAGTGACAATTAATGAGCAGTTTTTTTTTCTTGAATATCAAATGAACCTTATTCACCTGATGATCTTATATTAGTAAGAAGTGTAGATTCATTGTCAAGAGCTTGGAATGTATGTACGCCATCACATTAAAGTGTTATTTGAGCCATTTTAGTAATTTTTACAAGTTATTATAAATGATTCCACTACTATCTTACTTTACTTTTAATGATAAAAACTTTCAAATTCTATCAAAAAGTGTATTTGAATTCCAACCAACCTTATAAGATAGACTTGTATTTAAATCAACTACATAATACCAACTTCAAATTTTTGCATTATATCATAATATTTATTCTAATTTGTTTTGTAAAAAATAAACTTTCAACGAACATTTAATATCCATTTCTATATAATTCAAAATTAAACTATGAAAAATAGCCTAACTTTTTAAATTAACATATCTATTGAACTTATGAATCCGATTGCTAACAAGAGCTGATGCATCCCGCCCTTTGTAAGAAATTGGAACTATAATAGGGAGGTGTGCTCCATAATACTATAGTATAATCCCCACCAGCACTGCTAATAGATGTATGTGGATGACAACAAAAGCTTCATTATTTGTTCATTGAAAAACATCGATTTATTTAGGGTTTCACTTTACAGATCCCACTAAATATTGTTTCTTTTAAAAGAATATTGAAATCAAAGAAGATAAATTATAAAAGCTATATCATGTCAAATATGTCTTGAGAGTCTGATGAAATTCTCAGACGTTCCATTTCAAAAATTTAAAATTGCTACCAATATTGTACTTTAATCTTACGGTATGACCATCTACGAATTAATCTGGCCTATAACAGGCTTAAACTCGTGTATCTTTTGTAGTTCCTTCAATTCATAACGGAAGATTAGACAACTTCACCACCCCTAACATTCTAAAATGAAGAGCACGCTGAACTCAATTGAAGCTATTTGCGGTGAAAATGGAGTCATTTGCAGCGGAAAACCATGCCTGATTGAAAATGCCTCTAAACAGATGCTTTAACGCTGTTAAAGTCAATTTGTAGAGAATTTCAAATAGAACCTAGAATAAATCTAAAGAAAATTTGCAGTGTCATAACGTGGATATATGAAATAAGGCCAATTTGTGAATCAATTTCATAAATCAGTGTTATAATGTGGACATATGGAGTACAATTAACCTAGGCCAATTTGTGCATCAATGTTACATGTCAGTCTTGTAAATGTAGTTATCAAATATTAATATTGTCTGGGATATGGCATTCTTGGATTAGCGGGTCCAATGATATTTAACATATTAGCAAAATAGTTCTTCTCACCCATACATCGGATTGGTGGGACCAAAAGGTCACAAAATTTTCCAGCTTTTACTCCCTTTTAGGTTTTTAGCTACAAGCTATGAATTGGACACCACTTTTTCTTTCTTGTTCCTTTTCCCTTTTGACTGTCATCGCTTCATATATGCCAAGTCTGCAAAGCCCATTTTACCCTCTTCCTCTTCCTCCTCCTTGAAAAGTGCATCTTTGAAGAGCAGAAAAGCCAAGTTTTCCACTTGGAAATAAATAAATGTTCCACTCACATGGCTAAGGGATAATCCAAAACTGAACCCAACTATGCATTGCCACGCAATCCCATATGCTTCGTCAAATTTCTGTGGTCACAAATCACACAAGATAATACAATCCATTAAAGTCCCATAAATGATGAAGGAAAAATTACATTCCTGATTCATTTCAAGCAGAAAAAGCTTTGACGAATCTGTAATCAAATCTTCAGACTGTAAGATTCTGAAACATAAACTAAATCAATTAGTAATTTTATAATCAGTAAGGGAAGAAGATTTGGAAACATAAGCTACATCAGTTTTCCTTTCAACCCTGTGCTGATGAACAAATGCATGTCAACTGTCAAAGACAGAATTTTGTATTACTCGTGTACTGTCTAGATCAAAATGAGGGAATTTGATTTCTGCCACTCAATAAATTCTATGCCCTAAGAATCTGATTCAAGTCAGTTAATATTACAGTAGATATTGATAGAAAGGGGAACAGAAGAGAACACAAAAGGAGAAAATGATCCAATCTCATCTTAAAAATCAAATCTCCACACTTAAAAACTAAATCAATATGCATATTTTCCAAAAGCCGTGTTTAACAACAGCTTGAGTTGACATATTTAGAGGAAACCCTCGTCTCATTGCAGCAAACCTTTGTTTGACATATTTAGATAAAGTCTTCCTGCCATTATAACACGTTTGCATATAAATATTGTGGATTATAACTGAAGCAAGCAGAGGAACTTTACGTGGGTCTGTTAAAAAAGACCACGGTCATAACAGATCATCTACCTTTCTGTACAAAGTTCTACTCATTGTTACAAAGTAAACGATTAGAAGTTACAGGCAACAAACAAAAAACCATCATAACTTAATGAGTGAATAACTACTCTGAACATTCAGGAGAAAGATTTATCTATTGATGACTTACAAACCATAATTATATACAAGTCAACTCTGTTCTTGAAATGATCAGTAGATCAGAGACATACCTGTCTATGAAAATAATAATCTGTATCTTGCTGAATAAACAGGGAGTGATCATATTATAAGTGTTGTTTTTCATTTTGGTGATGGATAGAGCGATCATACCATCATACTTATTTTTCATTTTGGTGATATATCGGTGTGATTTGCAAAAATGTATTTAATGTAAATAGAATCTAACAACATTATTTTTCATTCTTTTATTTATGCTCTTTTATTCATTCTGATGATGGATCACAGAGTGTGATCTGAAACGTTGATGTTAAAAAAAATCTCGTACAATTGAAACCAGAAGCAACACTTACAATTATCATGAAATGTGGATATTTAATACTATTGAACAATTTAACACAATTAAATTAAAGAATAGTGTTGACAATTTTATAAATTATGAAAAGCTGATAACAGTTGAGTATAACAGAATTTCACAGAATCAAATTCAAAACAGCTGCGAGGACCACATGGATTGTAGAAATATGTTAAAATAAAAGAATATACAGTGTTATTGTAGAAGGTCCTCAAATAATGAGCTATCAAGCAATGGAGTAAAACAATCAGTTTGTGAAGTTACTCCAAGCAGTTCTTCAAGACAATCAGATCCAATGTGTTCGAACTCTGCCAATGCTTGTGAGCCCGAGCTCTGATTGACAAAAAACTGAGAATCATCCACCCTACCACGTTGTAATGGCTGATTAACCACTTCCTCAAGCGCTGACAAATCTCTGGGTCTCTTCCTATTCAGTAATGGGGGAGCAGGAGTGAAAGAGAGCGATGGACTAACAGCATTGCTTCCCAAGCAATTCATAAAACGTAATCGGGAAGCATTGAGCTCGTAGCAGAAGGCATAATCATTTTGTCTCAATTCCTGCATCACAATATGGGTAGGGAAGTTCAGCAAAGCTCGAGTACCCCGCATGAGCAGAGCAGCTTTATCATAAGCCATGGCGGCCTCCTCAGCAGTGCTGAAAGTTCCAAGCCACACCCTAGCGCCTTTTCTTGCAGAATCCCTTATTTCTGCTGCAAATTTCCCCCATGGCCGCCTGCGTACTCCTCTGTAATGTTTTACAGGAGGAGGCAGCTGCATACATCCTGTTGGCTGTTTAATCTCCACAGTCTTTTCCACCACAGGCACCGCCAGATCCTTTTTGAGAATACCGTATGGAATCATGTCCTCTAAATAACCATTATTCTCTTCTGCAGGTTTTTCTTGGCATTGCATTAGAACTGCCCACACATCTTCCACTAGCTTCTCTGGGCAGGTGCCATACTTGCTCACAGCCATTGCTATTTCAATATGAATGTATTGAAGATTCTATTGTCTATGTGATCAAGCAAACTAACAGATCAAGAACTGTTGTTCTAAACTATCTTCGAACTCTTTTGGTTGTGTGATCTCGCAGATGTAGAATTCTTGTCCTAAATTATCTTAAAACTCTTTTTGAGGTCAATAATCTTCGATCCCTTTTCAATGTTGGATCTCAAAGATCAAGAACTATCTTTAGATCCCTTTTCAATGTAGGATCTTAAAAGTCTTTAGTCCTAAACTAAAGACTTGAACTATCTTTAAATTTTTTTGATGTAAGATCTCAGAGATGAAGAACTGCACTCCTAAATTGTCTTCAAACTAATCTCATGGATCAAGAGCTACAATTCTATATTATCTAGAAGTGAGATCTCCCACTATAGTCTTTGACCTGAAAACTAGAGAGACCTTTCCTAATGCTGACCTTAAGAGCACACTTCATTTACCAAAGGGTATTTAAGGAGGCATTCTGAGCTTGGAGTGACTCCAAAGGAACCCTTATAATGGGCTTGGTTATCCTATTGAGCTCCGAGGAAGGTTCTGCGATGCCAGGCTAGCTGACTTGCTTGCAAATGTAGTTTCCTATTGTCCGATTTCATTACGTGCTCTTCACGGACAAATCACAAAGTCAAAATGGAGTTTGTTTCAATGATAGTACAGATGGTGATGTCATGCTGATGTGAGATCTAACTGTTAAATCCTTCCCTAAAGACCTCATTTTGTAGTGTGTCCTTATTCTCAAGTCAATGAAGTCAAGTTCAAGCAATTAAACGATATCTCCAGCCGTACAAATCAGTTTTAAGTGAAGTCGCCCCAAACCGTTGTAGCATCATGACATCAAACTGTAACCCTAATATGTAGCTTCACATACATATCATTGCTTTGGGAGGAGTTTGGAAATTTAAGTCTAAGCTTGATAAAAGTTGCTATGCATACTAGTTCATGTTCGATTTATTTTTGTTTTCTTTTTTTTGAAAGTGACTTAAATTTCTCTCTTATGTATTGGGATTTCAATGGTTTTTATTTAAAGATTGGATTCAAACTTGGTTCTATTATTTGAATTAGATTATGCTTGTAATAAATTGATTGTTGCTTCTTGATTTGTGGATGTAAATGTATCAACTTAAAAGTCTAACTAGATATATAAGATTAGTATTAGGTCAAAAGTTGGTCATCCCAAATTTATCACAATCTCATATTAAAAGGTTCTAAAGCTTGCATCAACATTACACTAATAGATTTCTACATCATCACATTTGCAGCTCTTGCATGACTTTTCAATATCTTTTCATATTGTACTTTACCTTAGGGGCTTGAAACATCATTAAAACTACTACAATTCTTCAAACTATTGCCTTCAAGCAAAACCCTATAACTAATTTTCAACACCACCATGTTTTGAGATGGAGGTATAGACATTAGCAAACATATTCTAGGTTTGGAAGAGTAAAACATAGATTTGTAGGAAGATAGGAAGTCTTTGGAATAATATGGTGTGGCCTCATCTGTTTGTAGTACAAAATCACAAAGTAGGCATGTTACAATCTACATATTACATAATCCATATCTTAGTCATTGAGGATAATTATCATTAGAATACCCAACATTAATCACATCAAATTAACAAACATACCTAGGTCACTTCTAGCCCTAATGTTTACAATTAAATTCATTAGTTCCTCTTATTAAATATTTTGTTAAGCCTCGCAAGGGTGAAAAGTGCTTAACTTGGGATTTTATATCTTAAATAATCTTTGAACCACTTGTCATAGATATAATGACTAATTTATACAACTAGAAGAGTTAATTCCCTTGGTAAGTTGTAAATTTGAATCTAGTTGACAAAATAAAAAAAACAAACAAAAAAAATTGTTTACACAAACCTATATAGGGATGACAACACAATAAAATGTCCCACTTTTTTAAATTTTGACAACTAAAATTAATATTGGAGTTGATGAAAACTATCAACCCACAGCTCCCAAGAATCACCTGCATGCAAATCTGTCACAGAAAGAGAGAAGCAAAAAAGCTACGGAGGCCAAAAATAACAGATCGATGGAAGAGGAAACATCTTGTGCAAACAATGTAGAAAAATTCTCAATGCAATAACAACCTCAATTAATTAATAACCATCGAATTGAATAATTTACAAAGAGGGGATTCTTATAAAAGGATACTGAAACCCTCAAGGGGAAATATCTAGGTTGCATAATAATAATTAATAAAAGAATTAATTATTATATGCCTAAAGTTTAGCTTAAGTAAAAAAGAGATAATAAGTGACTTAATAATTAAATCAATATGATTTAATTAATAAGTGGAATCACTTTATTACTCTAACACCCTGTTATGCCCTGCATCCCCGTCCCTACATTTTGTGTGCAAAATGTTGGGTCCCCCTTTTTGTTTTCTACTTTTGGCTCTCGCCTTGTCTTTTTCCTTGTTTCTTTATTTTCCTTCCCCGGGTTTTCTCTCCCGTGGTGTTGGTTTTGCTTTTTGTCTCGTCCCTCGTGTCTCCGAGACTCGGACCTGAAGTTTGTCATTCTTTGTCCAGGAGCTGGATTCCAGACTCTGAGATTCTTTGCCACGATGTCTTCTTTTCGTAAGAAGGTATGGTCACACGGAATCCTCGGGCCTGGCGTCTGGAGGTCAGATTGTTCCAGAGTTTGCAGAAGGAAAGGTAACTTGCTTTTACCCCGGCTATAAATAGAAATCACTTGTCATTTTCACAATTATCGTGATTAAAACACTTAAGCAATTTGAGCGAATTTCAAAGCGATATCACAGCGATTTGAGCAGAGTCTAGTGCGAGCTATTTTCGAGTTGTTCTGAGCAATTGCGAGTGGTTTCTAGTGTTGAGTGGTGATCCTTTGAAGGTAGAAGCTATTACAGAGCGTCCTCGACACCTTGCCTTCCTTCCTTTCTCCGGTTTCCAAGTTGGTGTTCCTGGTTCTTCTATTTTTCTGCTTTTCTTTGTTTGTGTTTCTATTTTTGTTTGTCCTCATTTTGTTTCGCTTCCTTTTTTGTCTGGCTCACCACCCATTGGTCGGTCGGCCTAGAAGGTTGTCCGCCCTCTGTGTAGGTGTAGTATATTCTGTAGGTTTTATATATATGTCATTTGTTTTCCATGCGATTGTGTAAATAGCTTGTCTATGTTGTGTATATATGTACATTAGCTATATTTTAATGTATATCCTTCCATTTTGCATGTGTATACCTTTTGGCTCTACTATAAATGATGTATATACTATGTATATCTACCCAGTTTCATAGCTAGCTCATTGTGCTTCCTCTGTTCTCATTCACAAATTTGTGAACTCATTCCAGGCAGGATACCACCTAGTTGAAACTCGGCTCTCAGCTGGTTTCAACCAGGCAGTTTTCTCTCTCCTCATAAACCAGCCTTAATGAATGTCCCACGTATGCATTCAAAACTGTCCAAGTGGCCTCCGCTTTTCACGCGTTCGGATAGCTGGCTCCGCCGTCGTCGCCATAACTTCTATTTATTGCATAGCCACATGACGTCCACGTGGGTCTGACAGCTCACTTTTTGTGCACAACTTCTAACGGTTAGTTTTCTAGACTCCGGGTCTCTTGCCCTCATCCAACCCACGTCTTGCTTTTGCTAAGTATGGTGAGACCCCCAGGCCCGAATATTGGTTAAATTTCCAAGTTTGCAAAATATATATACTTTCCGGGATTTTTGAACTAAACTAACTTTTCAGGGAAAACAAGCGCCGCAGTGGTAAGATCTCCAGATCCTGCAGTATTATTTATTTATATATTTTGATAGTCACCTTGCCTTGCAGGTTTCCAGAGCAATATACTTCCATCATGTTTGAGGCTTCCGCATCTTCACCACCCGGGAGTCCGGAACTTCCTTCCGCGGCGGTCACCAGGGCAGCCGTAAAATCTAAAATGGAGAGGGCCTTGGAAAAATTGCCCCTTAGTATGAAATACATGAAATATAATGCTGTTGTGGGATCAAAGATCGATTCTAAAGTACAGTTCATTACCAACACCAGTGTCGGGATGTGGGCCGAAATGCAGGCCTTGGTAAAAATAATGTACATTCAGTGGCAGTCCGGGGATTCACTGACGATTAACGTCAGGGATTCTAGGATCCGCAAGGCCACTTATTTTCCATGCTCAGTGCAGTCCCCAAAGTTCATCCTCACACTTGCAGCACATTACAACTCTTTTGTCTGGGCCGTCATGCTAGTAGCCCCAGAACCCACCGGGTATCCTACCCCTATGGTGTCTCTCGATGCCGCTACTTTCCAAATGGGCTTGGGGATCCCTTAATTTGACAAACCAGTTATGGTTACCAGAGCAGATGCCTTAGCTCAGTTCAAACAGTTGGAGGAAGCAGCCTGGATATACATGAATAACCACTGGCTCAAGACCCCGAAGAGGCATCCCAAGAGAATGAAGCTAGAACTCCCCCAGTATGAATTTAAAGAAAGTATCTAGATGGGGATAATTGCACTATCCCGGGTCTTCGGGCAACCCCATGCCCGAGAATTCTTAGCATGGGCATTTCCACCAAGGGAGAATATTTTGATTGGGCCGCCATCATCTCCAACCATGTAGATTCTCATTTTCTATAGGTGGTTCAAAAGTGGAAGTTTCATATGACTTCTTATGTTCTCTGGGCCCTGGCACAACAACGGCCTGCCACCAACGGATTACTTACATTGGGCGTACTTGGGATTGGCCTGGGTCAAAATGCCCCTTGGGATTATTTCCCACAGATTCAATGGGAGGTCAGTTTCCCCAGCTTCTGTCGGGTAAACGACGCCTTTATCTACTACAACCTGCTCACACCTACCCGGGATGCAGGATACCTCCTTTCCACGAAGGTGATGGATTTGGTCAGGAGTTATGGCCACTATTACATACAATTCCAGCAGCACACATACATAAGGGTGACCGATTTCTCTGGGAAACCTTACTTGTTACCCCAACATTGTGGGAACAAGATAATTCTTTTAGAATATTGCAGACAAATAATAGAGCTACATGCCTTCTACGCCTTGAAGAAGGTGACAAACATCCCATTCCCAATTACTTGTTAGAATTACTCATGCAGTCTGGCCGCGGCCAAGGAAGCAAACAACGAGCTCAAAAGTTACAACTTAGCAGAATTCTACTTGGCGCGGATGAATTTTGATCCGCATGGCAAAATTGTGTCGGCACTTCCCCGGGCATCAGAGCCCCACCAATACCACATGGAAGACTTTTGGGAAGATTGCCAGGATGACGTGGAAGTCCGAAGCCGACATTACATCTAGATGACCATGGGAATGATGGAAAGGTTAAAGCTCTAGAGATTTCCAAATGACTTCTCAGACTCCAGATCCATAATGGATCCCCAGTACAAAGCAAAGGGGATTGATAAGTTTTCCTTCCCACCAGTGGATTGGAATTCCCAGGAGGGGCCCACGATTGAAGAATTCACTTGCAACGTGGTCGAACATAGCCACGCCTACTTTAAGAGGGTGTGCCCCGGGAGTGTCCACAGGGCTGCCTAGCCGGTGCCAAAGTTGACCTAAGGAGCTGAAACTTCTTTGCAGAGAGAAGATAGGAGAAAAGGAATAATCGAAAACCTAGCTCCATAGGAGACCCCCATTAAGGAGCAACTGAAACAATCGCTGGTAGCTTCCCAGCAAATGAAAGATAAATTAATCATGCGGTTGGCAACCCCGATACTCATGACTGGACCCATTCGTCCGCCTTCTTCCCCTTCACTAGCAGCACTAATAGTGAAGGCAACAGGGGTAGATTCGGAGGAGGAACAGGCCGTAAAAGATGTGGGGCCACCTTTGGTCACCAAGAGGAAGAAAAGGCTTAATCCAAAGCCTAAAAAGGAACCAAAGCTGGGGATGCCTCAGATCCCACAAGTTGAAATCCTTTCTTTCGACTCCCTGGAGCCGGAGAGGGAATCAGAACCTACTCATGTCCTGACCAATCTTCCCCTGCAGGATGAATTTGATGATGTTTTTACAACTGACGAGTTTGGGGATTTACATAGGGACATTGAGCAGACGGAGGCCGAAATCCTAGAGCAAGAAGAAGCTCTAGAACAAGAACCTACACAGGAGAAGGAGCAGGTAGAAGAAGAGAAAGAGACAGAATAAGAAATTGCCTCGGAAGTCCTGGAGATACAGAACACGGGAGTGGACCAACAAAAGAAAAGTGAACAAATGGCACCAGCTGGGGGAACCGGACCTTTGGGAACAACCGTAGCCCCAGTCATTGTGTTCCAAGCGCTACTCGCAGAGGTGACATTTGGGGAGGTAATCACTGCGGCCCAAACATTGAATGTTGGCCTGTTACCTCCCCCATTATCAAAAGATGTACCAATGGAAGAGGACATCCCAGCAACAAATGTTGAGGAAGAACAAGAACAAGAAGAGGAAAACTCCAAGGCAACCAATGAGGACCCAAATGTCACTAAAGACATAGATAGGGAAAAAGATGTAGATACCACCGAAGCAAATATTGCAGGTGAGACAGAAGATATAGGAAAGGAGTCAGGAGAGGCTCATAATACTGAAGGGACACAACAAGATGTTGGGGAGAAGTCACAGGAACACATTCTGGCTACCAAGCCACCCCTGCCGCCCCCATGGTTGATAGAAACCTGAAAGAGGAAGGCCCCCCCGTCAACACCCAGAGCCCACCTTTCCTTGGCAGAAATGATGGCTCAGGCACAAAACCCACCAAAGGCCAAGAAAGCCCAAACAGTTTACACCCTTCAAACTGAGCCGAGTGAAGAAACAGTCACAGTGATAGCAACACCTTCCCCAGACGTAGATGAAGCAACGGCCGAGGCTAGAGATTATAAAATCATAGAGATATCGCTGGGGAAGAGAAGAAAATAAGGTGAAGTAGACCTGTTAAAAGAGGCAGCCAGGGTAGTGGAGGCTCGCTATGAAAAGGAGGCTCAAAAGCTCAAGGCAGAAAAGGAGAAAAATGCATACCTTATGGGGTTGCTAACTGAGCTAGCATGACCTATCAATGTTATTCCTCTAGAGGCCTCTACATCTGATTGACCACTGCTGCAGAGCGACATAGACTCATTACGGGTGATGAAAAAGATGGCCCAAGTGGTTGATGAGTGGGTCACCCTGCAGTTAGGAAATGTCTGGCTTTTCCTAGTGTCTACACTCCCAGACTTATATGCGGCCTTCCATATATTACATCAGGTCGAGACCACTGTCAGCATATGGGAGGGGGATATCAAAAATTATGAGGCATGGAAAGTTGAGTTAGAAGAACTCATTGGCCTCGGGGAGGAGATTGTCTCTGAATCTGGGATTTTGGGAGAAGATTCATTTGATTTTGTGAGGACCCAATACTCCAGACTTGACCTCACATTGGGGGTAATCAAGAAACTAGTAGGGATTCTATGGGAGAAGATCAATATAGTACAATATTCTTTCAATTTATACAAGTCTTTTGTTATGAAAGTCTCCGGAGGTGATCCATTTAGCACTGACACATGCACACCAAAGGAGTATGTCTTGGGAAAGTTTGATGAGCTAATGGAGTTGAGGTATCAATCCCCGGAGGGAGTAGATGACTCCCAAATGATGAGAATAACTTATATGGTACTTAGTGGCCACGATGCAGCAAAGATGGGCGATGAGTTTAAGGGGAATGTTCCAGACCGGGGGGAACAGATTGAGGTGGCCAAGTATCAGAGGGTCAGACTTAAAGACATCGATGAAGATGGAATCTCCCATCTCCTCCAAGTCTTCAATGATAATAAGCAACAATAAAGTTTCTCCGAAGGCCAGAGAAAACCCAAGCATTTTATATTCTTTATTCTTTTGGAACATAAGTTCCCAGATTCCAGAGTCCCAGATCCTATATTTTTGTATTCTTTCATTGACCCATGTCCCAGTCCCCAAGGCCGACCGATCACTTTCAAGGTAGTTAATAAAGGTTGTCAGAAAGTAGTTAGTTACATCAAGGCACGTTGGATCGGCAAGAGGTTTTCTGACAGTCGGTTTCTCAAGCTGCTACTTCAGATGTACACCTGGCACATTGGAGATAGGGTGCCACTTTTCCCATTTATGAGGCATGTAGCCTCGATCCCCGAGGGGGTCACTTTTCCTCTTTCTTCTTCTCGGCTCCCTTCTCAAGGCCGATTCTTCTACTTCACTTCTCAATCTTTTCTTCTGACATGACAGGCCTATTCCATCTCTAGGTCTTTTGTAGAGTGGCGCAGGTAGTACCGGCCACCGGATAATATATTTTATTGTACAAATGTAACATAAGTTAGGGTTAGGATTAGATGTAAATGTGTATAAATAGTAAGTTCGACTCCATTCCAAGGGTCGGTGAAATTGATGATTTTGCAGTCCATAGTAATAGAAAAGCAGTATTCTCATTTCGCAGTTGCAGAGCTCAATACTCCTTAGTCTTTAAAGCTTTCAATAGTTAGATGCTCCCTTGGAGCCGCCATTGTACCACACACCAGTACTTGCTGAAAGAAATGTTGATGAAGAAGGAAGAGTTCTTGCAATGATGTTGTTGGCATTCTATCTTCTGGGTTAATGATATTTTATGCTTTGTATTCTTCATGTCCTTGGCTCTAACACAAATGTAGATTAACGACCTTCTTTCCTTTGCTACTGATGAAATGTGAACTGATGGTTGTATGTTTCTTCGGTATTTAGTATAGGGTGTTAGAGCACTGTTGATGTTTTGAATGTTAAGCATAACTATAGGTAGATGAAATACTTCTAACCCTGCAGGATCTTTTTTCAGTTTACTTGTTAAGTGTAAGCATGCTTGGAGAAACCTCACCTTCCTGAATCCCCAGAGAGAACGAGTTGAAGATAACCAGCTATCCCCCTTGAAAATAGTCACATCTCCCAATCGAGCCCCGCACCATCGAGACCTAACTCTCGGGTGCTTGGAGGCCCGGGGAATCTCATTTCCCTGGATAACCTTTATAGGCAAAGTTGGATGGTACCCCGGTACCTGGTGAAAACTTACATCTGCTGGCAGACCCGGTCACCTAAGTCTCATCAATAGAAACTGGTGCTAGAAGGAGGGTATGAACTCATCCCCCTCTCAAGATTTTGATTTTACACCTCGTGAGGGTTCTCCAAGCCATAGTTTTAGGAGTCAAGCCTTCAGTGGGATTGGGTCTTTCTCCCCAGCAAAATTTGAAAGAATCCTTAGGTCAGCCCCAAACCTTAGAAGGTTTGTCAAACTTGAGCCTCTTGCTCGAAAGAAACGGACCCCCAAAACCACACCAGCCACTACTGTTTGGGGGTCTAGTATAGCTAAGAATATCAAAACTTCCTAGGTAATCCCGGGGACTAACGTTCAACCTACTCAAAATTTAGCTCCCCAAATGGTTGCATACTTCGGTAACACTGGGTCCCCCATGGGAATTTTTTCGGGCGCAGCCATTGACTTACCCTCGCACCCAGAGAAGATTTGCTCATGATATGAGCACTTAGGCTTATGAACCGCAAAACACTTACAGGCATACAAAGATGCCATGAACTGACACTAGATCCAACATGAAGATGCTGTGACCCAGATGTTTCCCCTATCCCTGGGACAGGGCAAACTGAACTGGTACCTCAACCTTCCTGCCAACTCCATCAATAGTTGGTAGGACATGGAGGAAGCCTTCGTAGCTGCCTTTCGTGTACATGTGGACCCAGCAAGGTCCCACAACCAGTTCATTTCCATCAGAAAGGAACCCAATGAACCCCTTGCAGCATTCAATCATTGGTTCCAACGTGCCTTGAAGCGGTGTACGGGTCCTTTCATTCCCTCCCCAGAAGTAACCATACAGACCTATCTCAATGCAATGGACCCCTTCATTGCCACTTTCCTCTGGAGAACAATTACTACAGGCAACTGACACACTTTGGCAAAAGTTTACAACTTAGCCTTAGAACTATCTCGTGGTCTCAACAAATCTCCAGGCGGGATTGGGCAGAACACGCCCTTCAACATGATCCCCAGCGAAACTGCATACACCGGGGGATATAACCCCAATCTGGCAATGGGTGCCCCTGCAATGGAAATGAATCCCCCATCCCCTCCGATAGACCAGCAGGATTGGTATGTTTACCCATCACAGACTCAAGTAATGTCAGGTCTGGAAGGATTCCCTTGGAACCAGCTGCAGCAGGCACAACAACTTCAGACACAAATTTTCAGAGTGCCATTCTTTCAGTCATCCGCGGCAAAAGGATTGTCGCCCTCGATTCCGATGAATACTGCTGCCTTCCCAGGAAACCAACAACAACAACCATCACATTGTGATGCAAACACTCAGTTGACCACCAAGGTTGAATCCCTTTGACAAATGTTGTCCACCCTGACTGTGGACATGGGTTAGCTGAAGGTAAGGTCCTACGCACCCCAAAACTCCAATTCCCAAAGAGGGAATATTTTCTCTAGCCAACGAAACAACAACGCCGAAGGAAGAAACTTCAACAGCAGGCCTCGACCCAACCAACCACAATGGAACAATAACTCGAACACTGGAGGTCTACCTCTGAACCAAAACACCAATCAAAATGGTGCTGGACCATCACATTTCACACCGGTCACAGACTTCCAGCACATGATCAATTGGTGTAGATTGCACGACACAGGCTCCCACAATGAGGTAAACTGTGTCACACTGGAGAAAGTCATTATGATTTCCTAGCTGGACAAGCAACAATCATCTGATCATACTCCCCCAAAGCCTCTTGTGCAAGAGTTAACTCATAGTGAATTCACCTATGAGACCATCTTCTTCGGATCCTCGGAGAAGATGAAGAAGAATCCAAATTGTAGGGATTCTTTAATGATTCGATTCCGGCCTTTGAGGCCAATGCCTTCACCAACCCACGGGCTCCTTACAATACTTAGAGCTAGGCTGGTAAAGGACCAGTTTACACGGCAACACCTCCTGCCAAGGATACTCCTCCTTGGGATAATACAACTGACCGGCCCATCCCTCTAAAAGGTTATAGGTCTAACCAAGTGAAAGACCTGACCGAGGGAAGCCACCAATTCCCAAGAGGAAGGTTTGACATCATAAAGGCGTTAGAACAAACCACCACCTCCATGACCTTGATGGAGGTTTCGCTAAACTATTCTAAGTAGAAGAAGTCTCTTCTGAAGCTCTTGGGAAACCCAAAAGTTGTCAGTCGCCCGCCCAAGATTGTCTCTTTTGAGGATGCCAATGTGGCCATCTTCTAGGGAAACAATGAAGATCTTCCCTTCCTACTAGGCCTAAATATCCAAGGCAAAAACATACATAATTTCCTACTCTGGGGCTTTGGGCAACATCATGCCCTTATCCATATGCCAGAAGCTCAAATTTTGTCCCACCCCATCTAATGGTGCAGTGATTCAATTGGATAAAATTGTTGTGAAAATGGTGGGAAAATTGATGAACGTCTGGATACAGCTCATCCAGGACCCCAGAATAGCCAGCATAGTCGACATCCAAGTGGTGGACATCCCAGAGACTTATGGGATGTTATTAAGTTAGAATTGGTCTAAGTCCTTGAATGGATACTTTTTAATCAACTTCTCCCACTTGCGGCTCCCCTGGGAAGGAGAATCAAACAGGATCTAGGTCGAGAGTGAGCCCCGGATGAAATAGGCCCTTACCGAAGTTGGGAGGGTTAACGAGGTCTTCTTCTCTGAGACTTCCCTTGGGGTGTACTGACCCTTTGAAATCTTAACATTCGATTTCACCCCCGGGGAGGATCCCTTAGTTCTACAGAGAACCTAGGACCTAGATGAAAAGTTGAGGGTTGAGGTTAACTCTCAAGGTGCCACAATGACCCCTACTACACTCTTGTCTGGTACTCGGTGCCGAGTACACTATCAGAAACATTCAAAGCTAGAGTTTGGGCCTTGCCTTTCCATCATCACCTGGCACATCGACGCCCTCTGGAACAAAGAATATACCGCTGATTCTCCAGAATCTAGTGTCTCTACTGGAAGCACTTCTTCGGTGCCATTTCCCCGGGGATCTCAATTTAAAACTCCTCTGGAGGTGAGCTTCACCCATGCGCAGTCAGTACAGGAGGAAGCTCCTCCCAAGTCTCCCAAAGGAAATCCAAATACTTCTCCCTCTCCCCAGCCCCAGACTACAAGCAACGACTTGTGGACCCTCAAGTTCGACGGAACCTGATCCAAACAAGGCTGTGGGGCCAGAGTAGAATTAATCAACCCACGAGGGAAATCCTTCCTTGTATCCTTCAGGCTGCAGTTCAAATGCACAAACAACATTACAGAGTATGAGGATTTGGTCTTTGGACTCCTATTCACATTAAGGATAGGAATCACCCACCTCTGGGCTCTAGGTGATTTGGAGTTGATTGTCAAACAGGTCCAGAGTCAGTATACATGCCATGACAAGAGACTTTCCGCATACCGCATTTGAGCATGGAGCCTTATTAAATATTTTGATGCCTTTGGCATTGATCTTATTCCCTGGTGATAGAATTATGTCTCAGATGCCCTCGCTATTTCCACTAGCACACTTGAGCCCATGGCCAGCTCACAAATCTAGAGAATCTCTGTTGAGATGATCCCCACCCTGTCCATTCTAGATAATGTCACCCACTTTCAAGTTTTTGAGGATGATCAGCATATCTTGGCCTTCATGGCCAATGTTGGTGTCTTTGAGGACCAGATAGTGGAGGAATGAGACCATGATAATACTAGGTAGGGTGACAAAGATGACAGGATCACGGACTTACCCACTAACACAATCTCGAAGGGGATGGTCATGCTTGAACATATCTTTGGCTTGGACCCTCAGGGCCGGGAAAATAAGTCATCCACCTTTGAGGGAGGCAAATTTGAGAAAGTAAACATCGGCCAGCCCAGTGAAGAAAAGATGATACACATTGGTACCTCCTACTCCCCTAAGGAGAAGGAGGAGATTCTCGCAGTTCTCTGAGAATATATGGACATGATCGCATGGGGATATGAGGATTTGAAAACATACGACACATCTATTATGACTCATAACATTCCCTTGAAACCTGATGCTAAGCCTTTTCAGCAAAAGCAATGACTAGTCAACCCGCTGATCGAGCCTTTGATTCGTCAGGAGGTGGTGAAATTGCTATCAGCCTAGATAATTTTTCCAATTTGGTACACTACATGGGTTGCCAATTTGGTCCCCGTTAGGAACAAGAGTAGTGAAATTCACTTTTACATGGATTTCTGAAATTTGAATAGAGCCTCCAAGAAAGATAATCACCCTCTCCCCTCATTGGATGAGCTGTTGCAGATAGTGAATGGATCCCAAATGATGTCTTTCTTGGATGGGTACTCTGGATATAACCAAGTCATGGTTAAGTACAAAGATAGAGAGAAAATGATGTTTACCACCAAGTGGGGAATGTTTGCATATTGGAGGATGCCCTTTGGCTTAATTAATGCAGGGGCCACATTTCAAAAGGCTATGGACATTGCGTTCGAGGGCCTTGTGAATCGGTGTATAATCATCTACATGGATGATTTAACCATCTTTTCTCGGGATAGGCGTGACCATTCCACCCACCTCGCCCAGATCTATGAGAGATGTCGCTGGTATAGAATATCCCTCAACCCCAAGAAGTGCATATTTGGGGTCACTGAAGGGAAGTTTCTCAGGAATATTACCTCTGAGAAGGGTATATCCATTGACCCTGAGAGAGTTGAAGCATTGCTAAACCTACAAATGCCCGTCAGCAAGAAAGAGATGTGGTCTTTTTTCAGAAAGATCAACTTTGTCTGGTGGTTCATCACTTGATTCACCAAGATAGTCAAGCCACTCAATGAAATGATGAAAACCGATACCAAGATTGAGTGGAGTCCTGAAGCAAAGTGGGCATTCGCCCAGATCAAATAGACAATAACGGAGCCACCTGTCCTGGTTATTTTGGACTACTCCCTCCCATTCTACATTTACTCCTTTTCTTCACCACATTCTACTGTGGTAGTATTGACCCAAAAGGTCAAAGGGGAAGAATGAACCATAGCTTTTATGAGCTCCCCCTTTAAGAATGCCAAAGTCTGGTACTGGTCATTGGAAAAGTAGGCCTTTGCTCTTGTGCGCGCCGTGAAGAAATTCTGGGATTATATTCTCTGGAGCAAGGTGCATGCTATCATCCCGGACCAGGCTATGAAATCTCTATTGATGTAGAGTGAACTAGGTGAAAGATGAGGGAAATGGATGGCCATCCTCCAAGAGTATGACTTAGAAATGCAACCCATAATGATAGTTTGAGCGATGGCAGAAGAAACTCCCCACATAGAATGTCAAACTTACACCGTGGAGTCTATCACTCGAGACCCATGGTACACCAATCTGGTGTACTTATTGTTAAATAAAAAATGCTTGGAGGGGTTACCTCCCAAAAAATTCCATGCCCAGTGGATGAAAAGAACTCACTTCATGATCAAAAACTATGTGCTTTACTGCAGAAACTATGAGGGAGTGTACCTTCGATGCATTGACAGGGACCAAGTTGCAAAAATATTCGATGAATTCCATGGGAAGTTTGGAACCGGGCATGGCTCAGCTAACAACACTACCCATTAGATCCTTTGGGCTAGATATTATTGGCCCTATATATTTAAAGATGTTTACACTCACGTTTGGAGATTCCACACTTGTCAGACCATGGCACATCATGAGCGTAACCCGGCTATGCCTTTACAACCAGTCTTCGAGGCTAGGCCCTTCACCCAATGGGTATTTGACTTCATCGGGGAAATCAACCCCAACTCATTTTTCAATCACCGATACATCTTGACTGAAACCGATTACTGCACCCGGTGGTCCGAAGCTATACCTTGCAAAAATAACACGGTAGACATAGTTATTAAATTCTTAGAAGAAAACATCGTCACAAGATTCAGAATGCCCTTCACCATAGTATGTGACAATGGTCTGGCATTTTATTAGGTGCAATTTATTGAATGGACCTATAATCAAAAGATTACTCTGTAGTTTTCCAGCAACTATTACCCCCAGGGGAATGGTGTTGCTGAATCAATGAACAAAAATTTACTTGAGTGATCAAACACCCGCTAGAACAGAATCCCCAGGACTGGCATCAAAAGATGAGGTTCTCCCTCTGGGTAGATCACATTCAAATTAAGGCCACCTTGGAAACATCCCCATTCCATCTGGTTTATGTCCAGAACCCATTATTCCAAATCAACTTATAGATCCCAGTTTTGCAGTTTATGTAGGAATTCAGCAACCGGGATGACATTATAGAGGTTTAGCTCCTAAACCTGGTGTGGATGGAAGAATGACGAGATGTAGCCCTTGAACATTTCACATGTCATCAAGCAGTGATAAAATGATGGTTTGACTGAAGAGCCCAATATAAGGCCTTTCAAATTTCGGACTTGGTCAAGGCCTGGGAAAAGAAAGGAAAGCACACCAAGTTCCAATGGCTCTAGCTTGGGCCATACCTAATCTCAGAGATCTGCGGTACAAATACCTATCAAATTAATACCATGACTAGAGAACCTGTCCCATTTCCCATCAATGGATAGTTTCTCAAACACTATTTCGAATAAGGTTGGTTTTCCCAAAGTTGTGTTTTATGTAAATTTTCCCTTGCTTGTAAATATTTCCTTCCCGGTGCTTTGTTGGGAGGTACCTTTCCTTGTAAATAGTCTTGCTGGCCGTCCTCTGGGACCACCCTTTTTTTTTTTTTTTTTTTTTTNTCTGGGACCCCCCTTTTTTTTTTTTTTTTTTTTTTGTCTTTGCTTTTCTTGTCTTCTTTTTAGGTCCCAGCATTTTACTCTCCCTCTTATGAGGATTGGGATGCTTCACATAACATCTGGTCTCTTAGGTGTTGCCTTCAATGTTGGTGAACTTCAGAATCTATTGTTAGCATGATGGAATCAGTCTAGTCTCCAGATTTATTTTACAAGTTTGGTAGTACATTATGAGTAATCTTCATTGGGTTTATCTTTGGAAGTCTGGTAATCAGTGAAATAAAAAGTAAGGGACAAGTAATTGGACACATCGAGGGTAGATCAGTTGCACTAGTTGGTTGACCCAAGTTTGAACTTTTAAAAAGGATTCTTTTTGGGTCTGGAGTTTTCTCCCCCATTCAGCACATTAAGGTGGGCAGAAGGGTGAAAGAAGTACCACCATTAAATTTGGCTAAGCTTAAGCTTGATGGTGAAAGAAGTATCGCCCTCCCACCCAGAAACACACAAAATAACAAGAAAAAGAAATGGGATGAAACTCTGGTCTCAAGGAGAAATGAGAAAATATGATGAATTTAGGGTTTGATATACTTAGTGCCTCTTCTCTACTTCTCCCAAAGGTCATCGGCTTGGTTTCCTTCCAAAGCACACACTTCACCACTGATGAAAAGATCATGGACTAAATCGCATATGGCCAGATTTTCTCAGACAGGTTACTCTTTACAAGTAAGATACTTTGAGTAGCGATTTGTTCCATTTTTTTCTAAAAAAAAGACTCTATAGTTCTCGAATGTGCTAAGGCATTCATCCTAGATAGTATCCATTTGTTATGCCCTACATCCCCGTCCCTACATTTTGTGTGCAAAATGTTGGGTCCCCCTTTCTGTTTTATGCTTTTGGCTCTTGCCTTGTATTTTTTCTTGTTTCTTTGTTTTCCTTCCCCAGGTTTTCTCTCCTGCAGTGTTGGTTTTTCTTTTTGTCTTGTCCCTCATGTCTCTGGGACCCGATCCCAGAGTTTTTCATTCTTTGTCCAGGAGCCGGACTCTGAACTCCAAGATTCTTTGCCACGATGTCTTCTTTTCATAAGAAGGTATGGTCGCACGGAATCCCTAGGCCTAGAGTCTGGAGGTTGGCTTGTTCTGGAGTTTGCGGAAGGAAAGGTAACTTGCTTTTATCCCAGCTATAAATAGAAATCACCTATCATTTTCACAATTACTGTGATTAAAACACTTAAGCAATTTGAGCGAATTTCAGAGCGATATCACAACGATTTGAGTAGAGTCTAGTGTGAGTTATTTCTGAGTTGTTCTGAGAAATTGCGAGTGGTTTCTGGTGTTGAGTGGTGATCCTTTGAAGATAGAAGCTGTTACAGAGCATCCTTGGCACCTTGCCTTCCTTTCTTCAGTTTCCAGGTTGGTGTTCTTGGTTCTTCCATTTTGTTGCTTTTCTTTATTTTTGCTTTGTTTGCGTTTGCATTTTTGTTTGTCCTCATTTTGTTTTGCTTCCTTTTTCATCTGATTTGTCGCCCATTGGTGGGTTGGCCCTACCAGAAGGTTGTATTCCCTCTGTGTAGGTGTAGTATATTTTGTAGGTTTTGTATCAATGTCATTTTTTTTCTGTGCAGTTGTGTAAATAGTCGGTCTATGTTGTGTATATATGTACATTAGCTATGTTTTAATGTATATCCTTCCATTTTACATGTGTATACCTTTCAGTTATACTATAAATGATGTATTTACTATGTATATCTACCTAGTTTCATAGCTAGCTCATCGTGCTTCCTCTGTTCTCATTCACAAATTTGTGAGCTCATTCCAGGTAGGATACCCCTTGGTTGAAACTTAGCTCTTGACTGGATTCAACTAGGCAATTTTCTCTCTCCTCATAAACCAACCTTAATTACTGTCCCATTTATGTCCCATGTATACATTCAAAACTGTCCAAGTGGCCACCGCTTTTCACATATTGGATAGTTGGCTCCTCCACCGTCGCCATAACTTCCATTTATTGCATAGCCACATGACGTCCACGTGTGTCTGATAGCTCGCTTTTCACGCACAACTTCTAATGGTTAGTTTTCTAGACTCCAGGTCTCTTGCCCTCATCCAACCCACATCTTTCTTTTACTAAGTATGGTGAGACCCCTGGGCCCGAATATTGGTTAAATTTCCAAGTTTGCAAAATATATATACTTTTTGGGATTTTTGAACTAAACTAACTTTTCAGGGAAAACAAGCTCCGCGATGGTAAGATCTCTGGATCTCTTATCTATACATTCTGATGGTCACCTTGCCTTGCAGGTTTCCAGAGAAATATACATCCATCATGTCTGAGGCTTCTGCATCTTCACCACCTGGGAGTCTGAAAATTCCTTCTGCGGTAGTCACCGGGGCAGCCGTAAAATCCAAAATGGAGAGGGCCTTGGAAAAATTTCTCCTCAGTATGAAATACATGAAAGATAGTGCCATTGTGGGATCAAAGATCAATTCTAAAGTATAGTTCATTACTGACACCAGTATCAGGATGTGGGCTGAAATATAGTTCATTACTGACACCAGTATCAGGATGTGGGCCAAAATGCAGGCCTTGGTGAAAATAATGTACATTCAGTGGTAATCCAGGGATCTACTGGTGATTAACATCGGGGATTCTAGGATCCTTAAGGCCGCCTATTTTTTGTGCTCAATGTAGTCCCTAGAGTTAATCCTCACACTTGTAGCACATTACAACTCTTCTGTCCAGGCCGTCATGCTTGCAGCCCCAATACCCACTGGGTATCTTACTCCTATGGTGTCTCTCAATGCCGCTACTTTCCAGATGGGCTTGGGGATCCCTCAATTTGAAAAACCAGTTGTGGTTAACAAAGCAGATGCCTTAGCGCAGTTCAAACACTTGGAAGAAGCAACCCAGATATACATGAATAACCACTGGCTCAAGACCCTAAAGAGGGATCCCAAGAGAATGAAGCTAGAACTCCCCCAGTCCAAATTTAAAGAAAGTATCTAAATGGGGATAATAGCACTATCCCAGGTCTTTGGGCAAACCCATGCCCGAGAATTCTCAGCATGGATGTACTATTTTCTGCTTGGCATCTCCACCAAGGGAGAATATTTTGATTGGGCTGCCATCATCTCCAACCATGTAGATTCTCAGTTTCTACAGGTGGTTCAAAAATGGAAGTTTCATATGAATTCTTATGTTCTCTGGGCCCTGGCGCAACAATGGCCTGCCACCAATGGATTACTTACATTGGGTGTACTCGGGATTGGCCTGGGTCAAAAGCCCCCCTGGGATTATTTCCCACAGATTTAATGGGAGGCCAGTTTCCCCAGCTTCTGTTAGGTAAACAACGCCTTTATCTACTACAACCTACTCACACCTACCCGGGATGTAGGATACCGCCTTTCCATGGAGGTGATGGATTTGGTCAGAAGTTATGGCCACTATTACATACAATTCCAATAGCAGACATACATAAGGGTGACCGGTTTCTCTAGGAAACCTTACTTGTTATCCAAACATTGTGGGAACAAGATAATTATTTTAGAATATTGCAGATAAATAATGGAGCTACATGCCTTCTACACCTTGAAGAAGGTGACAAACATCCCATTCTCAATTACTTGTCAAAATTACTCGTATAGTCTGGCTGCAGCCAAGGAAGTAGACAACGAGCTCAAAAGTTACAACTTAGCAAAATTCTACTAGGCGTGGAAGAATCTTGATCCGCACGGAAAAATTGCGTCGGCACTTCCCTGGGCATCAGAGCCCCACCAATAACACATGGAAGAATTCTGGGAAGATTGCTAGGATTTCATGGAAGTTCAGAGCTGGCATTACGTCCAGATGACCATGGGAATGATGGAAAGGTTAAAGCTTCAGAGATTTCCACATGACTTCTCAGACTCTGGATCCACAATGGATCCCCAGTATAAAGCAAAGGGGATTGATAAGTTGGCCCTCCCACCAGTGGATTGGGACACCTAGGAGGGGCCCACCATTTAAGAATTCACCCGCAACATGGTCAAACGTAGCCATGCCTACATTAAGAGGGTGTGCCCCTTGGAGTGTCCGCAGGGCTGCCCAGCCGGTGCCAAAGTTGGCCTCGGGAGCCAGAACTTCTTCGCAGAGAGAAGATAGGGGAAAATGAATAATGGAAACCCTAGCTCCACAGGAGACCCCCATTAAGGAGCAACTAAAACAATCACTGGTAGCTTCACAACAAATGAAAGATAAATTAATCACGCAGTTGGCAACCCCGGTGCTCACGACTGGACCCATTCATCTGCCTTCTTCCCCTTCACTAGCAGCACTAATGGTGAAGGCAACAGGGGTAGATCCAAAGGAGGAATAGGCCCTAAAAGATGCAGGGCTACCTTTGGTCACCAAGAGGAAGAAAAGGCTTAATCTGAAGCCTAAAAAGGAGCCAGAGCTTGGGATGCCTCAGATCGCACAAGTTGAAATCCTTTCTTCTAACTCCCTAGAGCTGGAGAGGGAACCATAACCCGCTCATGTCCCAGCAAATCCTCCCCCATAGGATGAATTTGATGATGTTTTTATAGCTAACAATTTTGGAAATTTGCAGGGGGACATTGAGCAGATGGAGGCTGAAATCCCAGAGCAAGAAGAAGCTCCAAAACAGGAACTTGCACAGGAGCAGGAGCAGGTAGAAGAAGAGAAATAGACAGAATAAGAGATTGCCTCTGAAGTCCCAGAGATACAAGACACTGTAGTGGACCAACAAAAGCAAAGTGAACAAATGGCACCAGCTGGGGGAACTGGACCTTCAGGAACAACTGTAGCCCCTGCCGCTGTGTTCCAAGTGCCACTCCTGGAGGTGACATTTGGAGAGGTAATCACTGCGGCCCAAACACTGAATCTTCACCTGTTACCTCTCCCATTATCAAAAGATGTACCAATGGAAGAGGACATCCCAGCAACAGAGGTTGACGAAGAACAAGAACAAGAAGAGGAAAACCCTGGGGCAACCAATGAGGACCCAAATGTCACTAAAGACACAGACGGGGAAAAAGATGCAGATACCACCTAAGCAAATATTATTGGTGAGACAAAACATATAGGAAAGGAGCCGGGAGAGGCTCATAATATTGAAGGGACACAATAAGATGTTGGGGAGAAGTCACAGGACCACATTTTGGCTACCAAGCCACCCATGCCACCCCCATGGTTGATAGAAACCCGAAAGAGGAAGGCCCCCCCATCAACACCCAGAGCCCACCTTTCCTTGGCAGAAATGATGGCTCAGGCACAAAACCCACCAAAGGCCAAGAAAGCCCAGACAGTTCACACCATTTGAACTGAGCCAGACGGAGAAACAGTCGCAGTGATAGTGAAACCTTCCTCAGACGTAGACAAAGCAATGACCAAGGCCAGAGATTATAACATCATAGAGATATCGGTGGGCAAGAGAGGAAAATAGGGTGAAGTAGACCTGTTAAAAGAGGCAGCCAGGGTAGTGGAGGCTCGCTATGAAAAGGAGGCTCAAAAGCTCAAGGCAAAAAAGGAGAAAAATGCAAACTTTATGGGGTTGCTAACTGAGCTAGCCCGGCCTATCAAGGTTATTCCTTCAGAGGCCTCTACATCTGATGCACCACTATCGCAGAGCAACATAGATTCATTACTGGCAATTAAAAAGAAGGCCCAAGCGGTTGATGAGTGGGTCACCCTGTAGTTAGGAAATGTTTGGCATTTTCTAGTGTCCACACTCCCAGATTTATATGCGGCCCACCATATATTACATCAGGCTGAGACCACCATAATCATATGGGAGGGGGATATCAAAAATTACGAGTTATGGAAAGTTGAGTTAGAAGAACTCATCAGCCTCAGGGAGGAGATTGTCTCCAAATTTGGGATTTTGGGAGAAGAGTCATTTTATTTTGTGAAGACCCAACACTCCAGACTTGACCTCACATTGGGGGTAATCAAGCAACTGGTAGGGATTCTGCGGGAGAAGATCAATACAGTACAATATTCTTTCAATTTATACAAGTCTTTTGTTACGAAGGTCTCCAGAGCTAATCCATTTAGCACTGACACATGCACACCGAAGGAGTATGTATTGGGAAAGTTTGATGAGCTAATGGAGTCAAGGTATCAATCCATGGAGGGAGTAGATGGCTCCCAAATGATGAGAAAAACTCATATGGTACTTAGTGGCCATGATGCAGTGAAGATGGCTGATGAGTTTAAGGGGAATGTTACAGACCTAGGGGAATAGATTGAGTTGGTCAAGTACCGGAGGGATGGACTTAAAGACATCGATGAAGATGGAATCTCCCATCTCCTCCAAGTCTTCAATGATAATAAGCAACAATAAATTTTCTCCAGAGGCCAGAGAAAACCCAAGCATTTTGTATTCTTTATTCTTTTGGAACATAAGTTCCCGGATCCCGAAGTCCCGAATCCTATATTTTTGTATTCTTTTAGTGACCCGTGTCCCAGTCCCCAAGGCTGACCGATCACTTTCAAGGCAGTTAATAAAGGTTGTCAGAAAGTAACTAGCTACATCAAGGCACGTCAGATCGGCAAGAGCTTTTCTGACAGTCGGTCTTCTCAAGGTGCCACTTTAGATGTACACCTAGCACATTGGAGACAGGGCACCGCTTTTCCCATTTATGAGGAATGTAGCTTCGATCCCCGAGGGGGTAAGTTTTCCTCTTTTTTCTTCTTGACTCCCTTCTTAAGGCCGATTCTTCTACTTCACTTCTGAATCTTTTCTTCTGACATGACAGGCCTATTCCATCTCTAGGTCTTTTGTAGAGTGGCGGAGATAGTATCGGCCACCGTATAATATATTTTATTGTACAAATGTAACATAAGTTAGGGTTAGGGTTAGATGTAAATGTGTATAAATAGTAAGTCCGACCCCATTCCAAAGGTTGGAAAAATTGATGATTTTGCAGTCCATAGTAATAGAAAAGTAGTAGTCTCATTTCTCAGTTGCAGAGCTCAATTCTCCTTAGTCTTTAAAGCTTTCAATAGTTAGATGCTCCCTTGGAGCCACCATTGTACCATGCACCAGTACTTGTTGGAAGAAATGTTGATGAAGAAGGAAGAGTTCTTGCAATGATGTTGTTTGCATTCTATCTTCTGGGTTAACGGTATTTTATGCTTTGTATTCTTCATGTCCTTTGCTCTAACACTAAAGTAGATTAACGACCTTCTTTCCTTTGCTACTGATGAAATATGAACTGATGGTTATATGTTTCTTCGGTATTTAGTATAGGGTGTTAGAGCATTGTTGATGTTTTGAATGTTAAGCATAACTATAGGTAGATGAAATACTTCTAACCCTACAGGATCTTTTTTCAGTTTACTTGTTAAATGTAAGCATGCTTGGAGAAACCTCACCTTCTTGAATCCCCAAAGAGAATGAGTTGAAGATAACTAGCTATCCCCCTCAAAAATAGTCACATCTCCCAACCGAGCCCTGCATCATCAAGACCTGACTCTCTGGTGCTTGGAGGCCCCGAGAATCTCATTTCCTTGGATAACCTTTATAGGCGAAGTTGGCCGGTACCTCGGTACCCGGTGACAACTTATATCTGCTGGCGGACCCGGTCACCTAAGTCTCGTCAACACACTCCCCTTAAGTTAAACTTAGGGAGAAGCTAAAAACCTAGAAACAACTACTAAAAGTAAGAAACATGGGTCCCGACAACAAGGCCTGATGAGGTACCCAAGTACAAAAATCTCTGTAAAGAGGAGAAATAGAGAAAATCACATGGGAAAAACCCTACTCTAAAAAGAGATGAAGCCTAGTGAAGGACAAAAGAAGCCTCCAAACTAGAGAATGTCCCAGAAAATAGGAACAAAGAAAGAACATGTAGAACACCTCTGAAGCATGAAGCTGCGAACACTATCAAAAAATGATTGTTGGAACCTCTACTATAATAGAACATGATCAGGTAGAGAAGACTTTAAACAAATCCTGAAGAGATGATCAATCAAAGATGGAAGAATACCTCCAAAATAGGAATGAAAGAAGAGTGTCCATATGGTAAATGATCCATCTCACCGAAATGCATAGGTACCAACCACTGCATCCGCCTAGTACATAGGAACAAATACTGAATACATAAATCACTCCATCAAACCATGGAAGCATCAGAACCAACAGGAGATACCCTCCATAATGGTGAACATGGAGAGGTTTGACAGGAATAGTGAAATGCAATGCCAAAAACAACTGCAAGAAGAAGAATCAGGAACACCAATAGTGTAGAAGAAGGTACAAGCACATGATAAAGGGTAGTGTCAAAGTAGAAGAAATGATCTTCTAGACACACATCATGAGGCTAATGTCGTGGAAGAGACACTCACTTGACAAAGGTGGATGGGCACAAAAGGAAAAACATCATAACCCCCCATGGCACTTTATAACTGAGTGCAAGTACAAATAAGCACAAGGTGTACAAGATCCGAGATATGCAACTGCAGGTATTTTATTTTAGTGCATTTATAAAAGAAAGCTATAGAAAGAGGTGTATACAATGTTCAGAGAAGGAAACAATCCCAGAACCTGAAACATCCAAGATATCTACCAGAATGCCATAAAGCAAAAAATTGAATACATAGATACATGGGGAAGAATTTGGGTGTGAGACCCATAGAATAAGAAAGAGAACAAAAGCAACTTTCTGACCCCATGTGGAAGTCAAAAAAAGGAGTCTGGATGAGCAAGATATGGCTCCCAGAGTGCAAAATAGAACCCTGAATTTGATAGGTGAAAAAACCTGCAAGATGGAAAAATTAGAAAATCTATCCTCCAGAAAGATGTCTATCTCGGAAAGATCTTTCCGAAGATATAAGGAAGTCAAAAATCAGCCTCCGTTTGCTCCAGATATGAGCAAAATACCACCGGGAGGTCAAAATAGAGGTGAACCTCATGAAACCTTAGCCAAAAATGGTGGAGCCCTGGTAAACTGGTGATTCCTTAAAAAAAAATACTGCCTCCAGATTTCCCACCAAAATGACAGAAAAAATATTATTATTTTTTTAATGAAAAAAAATAATAAAAAAACATTATGCTTTTTTTTAAGAAAAAAATATAAAAAAAATATTTTTTTAATTTTTAAAAAAATATTAAAAAATATTGGGGCCTGTCGCTGCTGACATCAGCGACACGAAAACTGAGGCAAATTTTTGCCTCAAAAAATGTGCCAAGGTCATGTAAGCAAAAAAGAGCTCCCAGATTTCAACTATGTCCAAATAAGATGTGCCTTATATGAAAATAGGGGTTTTGGGGGTATTCCAGACACAACTCAAATGTTAGTTTTTGCTCAAACTGCTCCAAACAAAAAATCCTTCCAAAAACCACTAAAATTTGAGACAAAAACCTCTCAAAAGCACAGATTTAAAGAACAAGGCCAAATCTCTCATGAAGAGAACATGGGCATGAAGATCTGGAGCTCTGATACCATATTGGAGTTGATGAAAACTATCAACCCACAGCTCCCAACAATCACCTACATGCAAACTTGTCACAGAAAAAGAGAAGCAAAAAAACTATGGAGACCAAAAATAATAGATCGATGGAAGAGGAAACATCTTGTGCAAATAATGTAGAAAAACTCTCAATGCAATAACAACCTCAATTAATTAATAACCATCGAATTAAATAATTTACAAAGAGGCAATCCTTATAAAAGGATACTGAAACCCTAAAAGGGAAACCCTAAAGGGGAAATATCTAGGTTGCATAATAATAATTAATAAAAGAATTAATTATTATATGCCTAAAGTTTAGCTTAAGTAAAAAAGGGATAATAAGTGACTTAATAATTAAATCAATATGATTTAATTAATAAGTGGAATCACTTTATTACTCTAAAAATTAACATTTTTTTTAAAAAAATTGATCACATTATAGAAATTATAATGATTAAATCATCATGAAGATGCAAACTCAATATTTGTAACATAATTATTTAGTTTCAATTAATATTTATGTTGAGTTATATAAAATTGTTTTTACAATTAATTAGTTTTCAAAAGTGTTATTATATTTTTCACTAATTTCATTGCTTGTGCACTATCTAGCATGGGGGCATCTTACTAGACTCTAGGAATTTAATTGTTTCTTATGTATTTTTTTTTGTGATTATCCTATACCATAGATCCTAGAAGTCATCTGTCGATTAGATTGTCAAATGATCTCTAGCATAACACAACTTTCTTGGCATACTTATCCAAATATTTTACGGGTTTAAAAAATTTATCGTGTTTATTTTTTGCTAACATATTATTGTGGCTAATCTAAAGCTTAATATTATAGTATTATAGAGGTAGGACACAAGTCTATTCCTTATGGAAAAGTCTATAAACATAATGCAATCTACATTCTCTTCACATCTTGGGTAGAAATCTTACCAACTTATTATACTACTTTACCTCACACATTTGGTACATTATATATGCTTGAGAATGAGGGAAGCTATAATATTTCTAGTGTCATGCTTTGCAATTTCACACTACATAGAACTCTCCTTGTCTTAAAAAAGAAAATTATCTGACTAAATGATAATTTTATCAAATATACTTCCTTCTAACAAGGTGGAACCAATCCGCTATCATTGAATCCAATTTACTAAAATGTATGTGCTACCCATAAACTTCTACATGACACACTAGTGCTACACAAAAAATGCAACTCATCTAGCTCAAGGATTAGAATGCTATCTTTCTGCATTATGGAAATATAATTCCCTTATGTTGTAGGCCAAGTGTATAGTTGAGTTTAGATATACTAAATTAATATTTGGGAATCTAATATGAATGCAAGAATTTTTATATCACTTCTCTCTTGAATTCTCTTTCAATTGATCATTCATACTTATATGGACAACTCTCTCTCTCTCTCTAAGAAGATGACTCAACCTTGGGATAGATTGTCTTCCTCTATTTTATGTGATTGTTAAATTTATTTTTCTTGAATAAACCTTTGAAGAGTCATTTTATTATCTTTTATAAAAGCATATATA
>MU226454.1:2434297-2453371 GCA_018584345.1 Thuja plicata
CCCAGTTTTACTTTCTATTTGGAAGGTTTCTGGGTCACCAAATCTTTGTGTTTATGTGTTATGAATGGTTATACTTTCATGCTTGCAGTAGATTAGATAAATGAATGGTCAAGTATATACAAGTGCATAAATGATTTGAAGTTTTCAAAGTTACTGATTCACCCCTCCCCTCTCAGTAACTTAGCTAGTCTTGATTATTTCCAACAAAACCCGCTTTAGGGCAGTCCATTTCCTCCCAATTTCAAATTTGTATTCACCTTTGTTGACTTGACCCCACCAGTGGAGAAATGGGATGAAACCATAAATTATTCCCTCCTCCAAGTCTTCAAAGCACTCAGAGTAGTCTAAACCAATTCCTGACACAACCCATTCCAGGATATGGTCTAAATTCACCAACAACTTTGGTTTAAACAACATGGCCATTATCCTTCTAACTTCTGCTTCCTCCTCTCGTAACTCCAAATACCAAGAAATAAACATTGAGACCGCATCAATGTTCAACCTCCACTTGTCGTGCCTATTCTAGAATTGAGGCCCCAGAACAACAATGGTCACCATTGTCAACTCCATGTGTTCAATCCGAAGCATCCCTAACATTTTGTGCTTTATCATAGGCCCTTAAACCCTTCCTATTTCTTCGTAGTGTCAATGGAGAATGTGGCTTCCATGACACTTAAACATTTAAGAACTTAAAAGCTTAACCTTCCCAAATGCCAACTCTCAAACACGACAGCTTGCATTCACTGCTGCCTACAACTCGCCCTTATAGAATCAACACTTACCATAATAGTGTGCATTAAATCAGGAACTACAAACCAGGATGCCACCAATCAATCTCATGATTTCATTCCTAAAAAATCCATAAAAAAATGCTCTGTGGCATAACTACCCCGAGATTTTGCACAAGCCAAATCTATCAAGACATTTGCTCTTGTCAGACCACTAAATTTAATGATGTCACATCACCACCTTAGCAAAAAGGAAAGATCATGATCTAAATTTCCAATCCATGCCAAAAAGCTAATATTTTCATTTTTATTTATTTGATATTACTTTTAAAAAACCTTTGTTGTATTTGTGTCCTATTCTTGAAGTCAGTCCAATTCAATTCTTTTGTATTGATATTATAATTAGAAAACTCATAAAAGTTCTTGGATAAATTATAACTTTGTATTAAAAGAAGAATAAATAAAAAAATCAATGTAACTTATTGTAACATAATCATATTTGGTTAGGATGTGATAGTAAGGGATTCTTGAGTGGTTCCCTAATACAACATCCAAGCAATCCCTGGTTACATTGGCAGGAAGATGACCCACTAGGCTCAAGTAGACTAAGAGCCAAGTGAGTGCAATGATCCTTCATTGTAATCAAGGGTTGATTTGGGGAATGGGTAAGTGCACCAAGATGGTGGGCACAAAGGAGGGTATAAGTGGTTACTTCTTTTTTTTTTTTTTCTGAATTTAGGTAAACCTAAACTTGGAAGAGAAATTTGAGAGTTAAGAAATCAAAATTATAAGATGTGAAAGGAACAAGAATTGTAGTACTCTGAATATAGTTTCTAAAATACTATTTTTTTAAAAAATAGACAAGATTAAGAGGGTCAAATCCATTGGGAACAAAAAACAACTCCCAAAATTTTCAAGAAAATATAACATAGTGTTTAGCATGCACATCGAAAAAGATATAGTTATATTTTTTATTTTGAAAAACCCTTTTGTAGAAAGATAGATAAGAGTGAGATCTATAAGTTGTGTATTTTTTTGTAATTTTTGGTTGAGTGTATTTTTTAATTATTTTTTGAAGTGGACACATACTGAAAACTGTGTGTTTGTTCACACACTAGACATAACTTGCATCAAATTAATAAAAAAATGCAATTTTTTTAAAAAAGTGTACAAAATCAAGTGTAGAACAATAATATGTAATTTGTTTTAAATTTTGGTCAAGTATATCAAAAGTTAGTAAGAAAATGGTACACATATGTCTCTAAGAACTAAGGATACACTTGTAAAAAAATTAAACTTTAACATGTTAATATTTTCCACAAATAAAAAACATTATATGGTTAGAAAGCTAGGAAGATGTAGGAAATTATGGTGGCAAGTTTACAAATACCCAATTGATGATGTGTAAACTTGACGATGAGAAAGTTGAGAAACCCGTTTTGAAGAGAAAAACATGTGAAAAGGGAGGGAAATGGAGGCAAATCAAGCTCCCAAGCCCCAACCTTGTTATCCAAGCTTATTAAATAGCCTTGTTCTTATGTAGGAAGTTTATGAAACCTATACCCAATTGGATTATTTGAATTTAAAGTAACCCAATTGTGCTAGGGGTGTTTTGCTATTTTTTTGGGCAGGTGGCCACTTTTTTGCACATCATCTTGGTGAACTTACCTGAATATGATTAAGTAATAAAATATTCAAGGTTAGATAGGAGAAAATAGTGAGTTTTGGAATTAATAGATTGATAGAGAACAAAAAAACACGTATAGATACCAAAAATAGAAACTAGAGGATGCAACTAACTTTTAAGATCAATTTGAAGAAGATTTGGAAGGACTATGTCAACTTGGTTGACCTATTCCTAGGTCTAGGTCAATTAGGTTGACCTGTTCCTTGCACTTCTAACTTCTTTCTATTGTAGACTGGCTGCAAGGTCGCTAAATTCCTAGATCTGATCTGATACGAGGGCCATTTGTACTTAACCTTAAAAAATAAGGAAATTATTATTTAGAAGGGGGTTTGTATCAGTGAAATCAAGGTTGACTAATCATCTAAAATAGAAATGAATTATGCATGAAATAAAAGCTTGTTGATGTAAGGTAGATATTAGATCTATAATATAAAGGCTTATACCTTTATTAAAAGACTCAATGTCATAATGTCTATGAAGATACTTGTAAATTTATTTAATGTAGTTGTAGATAGTTGTTGAATCTTGAAATGTGGATAATAATCAAGGGCACTCTTCACAAATAGATATATCTATAAATACTCCATAGGTATTCAATATTGTTATACTTTGTTGATGCTTTCTTTAGAAAGATGAAATATATTTACATTGATATTCATGTATTTGTAAGAAGGATCTCCTTGCTTAATTGAGGTTTGACGTACTTGGCTAATTGAGAAAATTGTATTCAAAGAAGCCTTGGATGCTAGAAATCAAAGAATCCTTGGATGCTTAATCAAGAAAATTCTATTTAAAGAAGCCTTGGATTCTTAATCAAGAAAATTGTATGCAAAGAAGCCTTGGATGCTTGAAATCTTACTTGATAATTCTTGGATTAAACATTATAGGAGAGAGCTAGAATTTCAACTTATTATTATCTAAATGAGGATAGCTAGGTTTCTTATATACCCCTTACATGCATTTAACCACTCAAAACTCAAAGTAAGTGGACAGGACTTAAGACTTCCCATGTAATCATTGGGACAAGCCCTCAATTCAAACTTTATGGGAAAACACAGGGAATAGGATGACTAGGTTGACCTATTCCTAGGAATAGGCCAGCTTGGTTGACCTATTCCTAGGAATTGGCAGTCTTGGTTGACCTAATCCCCTCCAAAATTTATGAAATTTGTTTTGGGTTTAAGGAGTACAAAGAGAATACTAGAATTAAAATTAGAATTGGGTTTGGATCACCAATAATGAACATGAAAATCCAATAACACTAAAATGGATCCCAATTGAGAATCTAATCATAGGTGCTTACATTTTAGGATGGTACATTTAGCCCCCACTATAGTGGGAGTATGAGATTACCTCATGCTCATGGTAAAGTAGATGAAAGCATTGGAAATTTTTTATCGAGGTCGAAGAGACAAGAAAACACCAAGCCCCCAAGTGACTTATGTTATCACTGAATCCAAAACCAATATGAAAAGAAGAAACAATAAAAAAGGAGAAATAGGGAGACATGTAAACATGAACAACAAGCCTAGAAAGTTTTGACTTACTATGAGCCATGCACAGAGAAAGAAAAATTGGTGCAAACATGGAATTGATATTCTAGAAAGATTTGTTATGCTAGTTAACGCATTAAAAAAGACAACCAATTGAAGCATTTTCCACAAGGAATTAATCCATCATGGGAGGATTGGGCCAAAGGAAAGAATTGTCTTCAAAGGAGTCCACTGAATAATCCATAGATAATTATAAAATAAATAGAGGATGAATCTAAGGAAATAATTGTCTCCTTATAAAATCTACTAAGAGAATTAATTAAATTGTTGTTTGTGTGTAAAATGTGAAACAGGGAGTGGAGTGCATTCTCCCAAGTTAAAGTGATTGTAAATGCCTTAATGGGAGAAATGGATTTAAAAGAGAATACATGTAACCACAAGAAGTTTCTTCTATGAAATTTCCCCAAGAAAGGACAACACAAGGGAAATGAAGCATATGAAAAAATTACAGTACAAAATGGATCTACTAACTTGTGGGTTGGTATAATCATATGATAACTCATGTATACCAATAATTATGGAAAGATGAATTGAATTCATCCACCAAAGGTAGAAGAACTATGAGAACAATGTTAGAACATCACATAAGAGATAGGAACAAAAGGTGTTGTTTGGTGGGTATTGTAGAAAAAAATAAAAATAAATGATAGCTACCACTTTGAATTGTCTGCAATTACACAACACAAAGGCGCATTTATGATAAAAGAACAAACATAACATGACATATATATGACATATAGAAGAAATAAGATAAAAATATAGGAATGTCATAAAAAATCAATTCCTTTATCACCTTGTGCCAACAGAGAACCATATTTTATCTAAATAAATATAAATATATGAATCATATCGCAATCAATACATCATGGGGAAAGCACAACATTAACAATAAAACACATAAAATAATCCATTGTATAAGAATAGATATTCAAGCATATATTCTACCCCCATCTTGGTCTTTAATGTCTAGAGAAGATGGGGAACATTCAAGAGGCACAAGGTCCAACACAATCTATGAAGCCATCACAATTTCTAAACAAAGACCATGCTCTAATGATGAGTTCTTTATTTGTCACTAGGAGCTAGGGCTAACATTTGTGAAAATATAGCAGATAATTCACGATTAACATTAATAAGCTCATACATATCATTAGAATCATTAGCATTAAGATCATTTACATTAGACGCATTGTGAACATCATCATGAAGAGGGTTCCGACAAGAAGTTGAGCCCACTTTCTGGCCAAAAATGGAATTGTTTTCCCTATTTTTAAAACAATTGTCCTAATTGACCTAAAAATTTGAAGTATTTAAAGATTGAATCTTAAGAAAAGTTAGTAATAAGAAATGTAGTAAAAATAATATATTTTCCCAATATGTAATTTTATATTAATACCAAAACGATAAAAAATAGTTTTCACTAGGAGTTTCCAAAAACCACTATTTAAAGGTCACTTTTTCAAGACCTTCCATGTCTATCTATGAAAACCATGATTTGACCTAAATGAAAGGAATCCTTTTGGGATATGATTCTTAAGGCACTCAAGATTGATGAGCATATTTTTTTGCAATTTATTGCTAAATATATTTTTTCTACTACCTTTTTATTGGGCACAATATTTGTTTTGAAAAGCCCCCACGTATGGAAAGCATAATTTGACCTAAGCTCATAATTTTTTAATTCTTTTTTTTCATAGTGAAAATAATTATTTGTAGTTTGATGTCATAATTTTTTTTTAAATGTGAAAATATTAAAGTTATCAAAATAAGAGAACCCATTATTTCATGGTTATGGAACTCTTTTATTGGAAATTATTCAAAAAGTAACAAATCAGTCCCATTAAAAAAAAACATTTTAAATCTATGTAATCATATCTATAATGGGTTTTGATTTTGTGAAAGAATTCTTTAGAAAATAATTTCTTCCAAAAGTGGGTTTTGCGATCAAAAAGTTCCTCTAGAAGTGGACTCAACTTATTACACTTACCTAAGAGTATCTTCTTCATACAAATTAATAACAATATAATCTTTGATATGAATGGAAAAATCATCACGTGTATTCAATTTAATTTTCATTTAATTAACTTCTTCTCCCTTGAGCTATGCATAGGTTGGTCAAATGGAATCAATACATTACAAGGTTTCTTAGGGGAGGAAATGTTTTGAGAAGAAATATTTTGAGCCCTAGCATGATGTATACAATATTGATCATGATCATAGTAGTTTCATTTAATTTTTCTTGAAATTGGGATTGGGTTAGGATCAATCAAAGCTAAGTCCTTTTCTCCTTTGGGGGCGAGAATGGAAGGAACCACACTAGGTTGAGAGAAAGGAGATGAGAGATATTTTAAGGATATATGTAGTATAATTGAAGCATAAATAGGAGAAATCAAAGATATATAGGAAACAGTCCAGGTCCAAGACAAAGAGATGCGACTATCTTAGGATTTCTAAGTTCACAAATTTTTTTGGATTTGAGTTTTTATATATGATAAGAAGAAACAATCTTGGCGAGGTTGAATTGGTTGATGCAAGATAACCTAACAGAAGTAAAGGTAAATTTTCTACATATCACTAAAGTCTAGTAAAGACTATGGTTAACAATGATGTTTTCTTCATTATGGGAAAAATTCAAACATTTATGGATAGGAGAAACAATAAATTTCATGGAAGTGAGACAAGGAAGTCCAAGTCTAACTTGAAATTGATCCAAAATAGGGATGAAAAAACATATGACATCTAAGTATTTCTTGCCAAGTTCATTAGGGAAGGTAATGAAACCATGGGTAGGAAGAGTAAAAACATTGAAATTTTTAATCACCGCGTCTAATTTGTCTTAGGAGTCTTGATGGAGGTGTCTTGTGAAAGATGTTCTTTAGTTATAACATTCACCATGTAATTAAGGTCAAAAAGGACTCCATGAGAAGGAATCCAATTAATCTTCCCAGCAATGTAAAGATGACCATCAGGTGCCCTAACAGTCTCCTTAAGATCAAATGTAATGCAAGGTTCAAGTTTTTTCTTACATTTAGCTTTGGATCATTTAATATGGTTGACAACATTGTTGGCCTTGATACACATATGATCAAAATTCATAGTCATGGTTTGGAGAGACTCAACAACATTGGTTGAAGAAGAAGGTAATGAATGGGTCAACTCCACATTAATATTTCTAAGTAAAAAATGACGCCACTTCACTTTTCCGAATAGAAATTTAAAATTTAGGAAATCCTAGTAGTATTTATGAAAGTTAAGGAGTAGCTAAAGGTGTGTACTAATAAAGTTATTTTAGATGCTATGAAGAAATTGGTAACTTGAGGGTTTACTAACAAATTTTAGTACATCAAAGTAGAGGTGGGCATTTGGATTACATGAATTTTCTAAGGAGGATCTATTGGTAAGTTGAAATATAATCAAGGGGTTTTATTAAAGAATATTATGGACTTGGTTTCTTATTGCAAGAGTTCTTTTAAGAAAAAAACCACTAATATAATTTACCTTTTCCAACATGAATTGAATAGAAAACATTAAGTTGTGTGAAGTTTCTCCTCAATTCAAAAATATCTCTCACTATTGTCCTTTGAAAAGGAAAATGTATCATATATAGAATTCACACTCCTTTCCTCACTTGTTTTCTATAATTGGTTCTATTCTCTCTCTTGTGAAGGTATCTTTCATAGACAATTTTGTGTTTCTCAATAATGAGTTAGAGTTAATTAAAGGTCTAATATCATTTAGTGATCCTTAATTTCTTTACTCAATTCTAGTTTGTCCCCTTTATTTTTATATATTATTGGTTCTTTGTTCCTCAACATTTAGGTTTTTTATTTCCCTATCTCCGTGCTTGTGGGATTTTCTTTATCTACCTTGATGATTGTTTTGTAATGAGTTTAGGCCCTTTGTTGAGTTTATCTAATAAAGTATATTTAGAATAAAATTTTAATTTTGTATGCATAAAATTTATGATCCAAACCAAGTCCAATATTAACATATATATTCAATACACTAAAAATTAGAAAAAATAGTTAAATAGAAAATTTAAACCTATACCATAGTTCTCTTAGAGAGGTTCTTCTTGATTATTCAAAGTGTACACAAAGTTGACAGATTAGGATAAAAGTAATGCATTGAAAAATTATAATAATTTCCTTTTACGAGTAAAAAATAAGTGGTTGCTAGGTGACTGATTGGTGACCTCATTAGTAGTGGTGGTGTGTGAAACCCGATTGCTCATTTATATTTAATTTAATTTTTTGATAATACTAGAGCCAAACTTAAATTATAGGGAAATTTTCAAGTTCCTTGCATTCAAAGTTAAAATGGGAAGCTACACTAAGGTTCTCCATTAGATTATGGATTGTCAACTAGAACTCTTAAGCCCAATAAGGATGGGACCACTAATAAGTATATGGTTGATACATCAATAGGCCGTATCTAATGATATCATTTTATAATTTTCCATCACACATATGTAAATATTATATTTTTTACAATACTAAATTGGTCCCCTTTCTAATTTCATACTTAATTTGGACCCACTTTGGTGGTTTGGCCTATTATGTACCGGATTCATGTGTAAATATTCTTAGAATTTTGGGACCATTTATCTTAGCTTGGTGTTATCTTCTATTCGAAATATCTTTGCTGCTCCAAATTTCTAGCTCTCAGGCATCCAACAACCCTTTCAAAAATTAGGGTTCTCAATGCACTTTTCTAAGGAGTTTGGATCCAAAATTTTAAGAAAAAATGTTGGCTTTTCAAGTAAAGATAAATTTATCTCCAATGTTTCCCTTCCTCAAGAAGAAAATTTGAAAAGGTGTAAGTTGCATATCAATACAACTATTTCTCTCATTTCAAACATAACCTTTCTATTAGATTCCACGAGAAGATTCATTCAAGGCTGTTAGGAATAAAAGTCCACCAACATAATTGAGAGGGGGGTGAATTAGTTGTGAGATAGATTATTAAACATTAAACACTATAAACCAAAAATTTAATCCAAATGATAACACAATAAATGCAACACCATAACAAAATCCTTTGTTGTCGAGGAAACCCTATTAAAGGTAAAACCCCAGTGGGAATCAGCACCCACAAATAGTGTACTGAGAGTATAGTATCCCTTCTATAAGATTTAGCCTTGTTAGGAGCTTATTAATGCATTATAGTACATAGTCCCTGTTAAAGGATAAACCAAGTTACGAGTCAAGAGTAACACTAGGCTCACTGCCTAGGCATACTACCTAAAGAAGGTTAAATCCACCTTCAGGACTTACTGTCCAAAATAAAAATGTATATGAAATATACAATCCAATGAACTAACTGATAGCAACTGTCTTTGCTTGATCAGTTCCAATGATTTCACCTAATTATATCCTCTTCTCTACATCCAACTGACTTTCCACAAACATGATCACAACTTTCACACTTCGCTGTTACCACACACACTCCACAAAAGAAAACAACTTTATTTTATACAAAATTACAATAAGCAATTAGGTTGGCCAATTAAGACTTCCCTAATGCACAAATAATTATATAACCCATTGCTAAGATACACACAGTACCTATAATATTTAAACATCAATTAAAACTCATCAAATATAATCCATGATCCATAATCCATTCTCATAATCCACAATACACGCTCTATCTTGAAGTCGGCCCCAAATATGTCTCCTGAACAAACACCACAACTGACATCACGAAGAGTCATACAACCCAAAAATCATAACACACATTCCTCAACATGTCTTTTTCCATTCCCCAAGCTCGCATAACATGAACCCATATCACACGCAAGTTATCTTGAAAACCCAAAGACTACCTCTGTCATAGTTCACTATCACAGTCTTGTACCCAGTCTTCACTAAGACATATGTAACTTTCTCCATATGCAATATTAAGCCATGCAAACTTATACATAAGATCACAACACATCCCTTTACACATCGTCATCTTTTCATGTCCTTAATCAACTATACAGTACTTGTACACTTATGCCAGTCAACTAAGCAATAATAATAACTAGTATGTTCTGCCTCAATAGAAACATATATTGACATCAGTGACAAAACATGAATTCCAAAAACAACAACATAAACCAATTCCAACAACCTCCCCCTTTGGCATTTATGACAACATATGTGAATATCGATCAACCCAAAAGTACTCTCTCTCAATACAACCTTCTCAATATCCTCAACACAACTCTCCCTAAAATAGTAGGGATTTTCACATTGAATCTCTCACCCTTTGACAACAATGGAAAAGGGTGCCATGAATCTACTTCTGATCATATTTCATCTCCAAGGTGTAGATTTTTCAAATCTTCATGCCTGCAAGAACCAGGTGCAAAATCACCCAAATGTGTTCTCTATTGTTCCTATGATCACTTGTCTCGAGGAGTAGATCCACACATCAAGTCTAGAAAATGATATAGCTCTGAAAGCCACTAGATTGACATGCATTCCTGCATCAATTTAGTTCTCTCAAGGAGGGGCTCTCACCCCAAGCATACCTCTGAGATACTCAAAGACATCCTTTGGCAAATTTTTTGTAAATATATCTGCTATTTGTTCCTTTATACTGATATAATCAAATCTAATATCCTTCTCTGCAATGTTTTCTCTCAAGAAATGATACTTAATGGAAATACGTCTAGTCTTTGAATGCATAATTGGATTTCTTCACATATTCACTATGCTACTATTATCATAATGGATAACCACTGGCTCATCAAAATTTATTCCAATGTCCTTCAACATTTGCATCATCCAAACAATCTGTGTGCAATTTAAAGCAACATCAACATACTCTAATTTAATAGTAGACTGAGCTATACAGTCCTATTTTTTACTTAACCAAGAAACCAATCTTTTACCAAGAAAGAATGCACCACCACTTGTACTCTTTTTTTCATCAACATTTCCTGCCCAATCAAAATGAAAAATAGAATTATTAGATTTTTTGTACCATAAGCCATAATCCAGTGTCCTTTTCAGATATCAAAATATTCTTTTTATAGTAGAAAGGTATGTCTCTTTAGGGTCTGCTTGATATCTTTCCACAATTCCAACTACATTAGCAATATCTGGTCTTGTGTGAGTCATATATTGTAGGCCTCCAATCATAGATTTGTACTTTGTTTGAAAAAAAATCTGAGATTCATCAGTAGTAGTAAGCTTGTGACCAGTAACCATAGGTGTTCCAACAGTTTTATAATCTTCCATTCCAAAAAATTTCAACATTTCTTTAAGATAGTTGGTCTGAGAAATAAAAATATAATTCTTGTGTGATTAATTTGTAGCCCAAGGAAAAATTTCATCTCACCAATCATTGACATCTCAAACTCATTTTCCATTTCCTTAGAGAAATTTTTACACATCACATCATTTCCTCCAAAAATGATATCATAAAAAAAAATCAACTATTAAAATTTCATCTTCACTAGTTCTTAAATACAAATTACTGTCTGCATTACCTGTTCTGAAACCAAGACAAAGTAAATACCTTTCCAATCTTGCATACCATGCTCTAGGTGCTTGTTGTGGTCCATACAAAGCCTTATTCAACTTGCAAACCATGTCCTCATCTTCTGTCAGAGGATATCCATTAGGTTGTTCAATATATACTTCCTCCTCTAAATCTACATTCATAAATGCAGATTTCACATCCATCTGATATACTTTGAAGTCTTTGTGTGCAACATAAGCAAGAAATAATATTACAGCCTCAAGCCTAGCAACAAGAGAAAATGTTTCTTCAAAGTCTATGCCTTCTTGTTGCGAGTAGCCTTTACAAACTAGTCCTGCCTTATTTCTTACAATCATTCCTTCTTCATTCATCTTGTTTCTGAAAACCCACTTAGTTCCTATAACATTCTTATCTTTAGGTCTAGGAACCAGTTCCCAAGTGTCTTTTTTCTTTATCTGTTCCAATTCTTCCTGCATAGCCTTATTCCAAGATTCACCTCTACATGCCTCATCAGTAGTTTTTTGTTCAACTTGAGAAATTAAGCAAATTTCATCTCATAATCTTGATCTTGTCATCATGCCTTTATTTGTATTGCCAATAATTTGATTTTCAGGATGTTTTTCTTAACATAACTTAGAGTCTTAGGAATTTTAGTAGGATCAGTTGAGTAATATTGACATACTTCGATCTCATGATCAATCTCAAAAGGTTCTTCTTGATCTACAGTAACCTTCTTTTTCTCTATAGTCAGGTTACATTCATATATTCTTTCCTGAATCTGGAAATTTTCATCAATCCTCACACTAGCATTTTCAATCATATTCCTGAATCTCATATTGAAACATTTATAATCTTTTCTCTTAGTGGAATAACCAAGGAAGATTCCTTCATCACTTATGGCATCAAACTTTCCTATCTCATCATCTCTTTTGATATAGCATTTACTACTAAATATTCTAAAATATTTCAGAGTAGGTGTATGATTAAACCATAATTCATAAGAAGTCTTACTTGTACCTTCTCTAATATAAATTCTATTGAAAGTGTCAACAATAGTACCAACAACTTCTCTCTAATGAACATGTGATACATTTCCTTCCAGCAACATAGCTCTTGCAAAATTTAATATTGTTCAACATAGTTCTTGCAATATTTAATATTGTTCTATTTCTTCACTTTGCTATCCCATTCTGTTGTAGTGTCCTAGGAGTAGATGTATGTCTGTATATTCCATGCTCTTCACAGTAAATATTGAACAAGTATGAGTAAACTCTCCACCTCTATATGATCTTAAAATTTTTATCTTTAAACATGATTCATTCTCAACTTTTTCTTTGAATATATTGAATTTTTCAAAGCCTGAGATTTGTCTCTAAGATATTTAACCCAAATCATCCTAGAAAATTCATCAGAAAAAAGTATGGAATAACTTCCACCATAGTAAGATCTCGTTCTTGTAGGACCACATAGATTTGTATGCACCTGATCAATCTTCCCTTTCACTGAGTAAGATTTGCTTTTAAAACTGCTTCTAGTTCATTTCCCCATTACACATTGTCTACACATGGTGTTAGATGGTTTCACAACCTTCTGTAGGTATCTAACAACATTATTCATATGTGCCTTCAAAATATTATCAAAATTCAAATGAAAAAATCTTCTATGTCATAACCAATTGTCATCAAACTTTGAAAAAAACAAGAAGCCTTAGATGTATTCAATTAAAATACATTGCCTCTTGACTTAGTACCATATGCAATCAATTCTCCTGACTTATGATAGAACATTTACCATCAATGAATTTTAATTGATAACCCTTTTCGACTGGAGCTATCCAACACTCAATAAATTATGATTAAGTCCATGAACAAGTAACACATGATTAGTATTAGTCTTTCTATCCAAAGAAATAGATCCAAATCCAATGATAAGCTTAGGAGTGTTGTCACCAAATCTTACAACACCACCATCATAATTGGTTAGCCGAATTTATTTCTATCACCAGTCATATGGTGTGAATAACCATTGTCTATGACCCATTCATATTTATTTTCAACATGTGACACTAGGGCTTTCTCTTCATGAATAGGTTTATCATCCTTGATAACAATAAACCCAATCTCATGATAATCAATAGCATCATCATTAGAAACACCTTCACTAGAATAGTAACATTCCTTATCCTTTGAATAATTAGGTCTATAAAAATTGGATTTATGCTTAGGAACCCTTGTAGGAAATCTAGATGAACAAAAACCTATCTTATTGCATGAAAAATATTTCAGAGGTAAATTTCCTTCAAACTTACCCTTATCTCTCTTTTCTCTTCTATAAATCAAGGCCACAATTTCATCTAACTTCCTTTCTTATTCCTATATATTTTCCCAATCATCAGCATATTCAACATGCTCTTCTAGCAAGTCAGTTCTGCTGGTGCTTGTAGTCCCTAATAAATTATTTTTACTATGCACAGTTTCCTTGAATGTTGTCTCAACCTTAGGTAATGAATCTCCCAGATCCGCAGCCTCAAAAGTAGTTAATTTTTCAATCAATATCTCTCTATTGAAGTTCATCGTCAAAGGTATGATATCCTCTATAGCTTGCACTTTAGTTTTGTAAACAGGTGTCAAAGATATCATAAGTTTTGTGATCACTTCATCTTCATTGTATGTGCCTCCAGAGTTTCTATTACCAATAACAACCTCTATAAATATCTATATTTATGCTCTAATATTCTCATCATCTTTCATTTTTAGATTTTCCATCCTTGTCTTCCAGTTATACAACTTTTCCTGCTTAGTAAATTTATCTCCTTCATACAATGCTTCCAATCTTGACAAGATTTTGTGTGCAAAATAAAAATCTTTGACCTCTATGAATTCACCTTTAGAGAGCACACTAATTAATGCTTCTCTTGCAAATATGTTATAATAAAAAAAATTCTTTTCATCATCAATAGCTTTTTCCAATTCATCTCTAGTTTTTACGGACTCATCTTTCTTTTTAATCATCCAATAGTCAATTCCTAAGCACAACGAATGAGTTCTGATTTTGTTCTTCTAACTGTAAAAGTTTTTCAGGATTAAACTTCAGACTATCCATCTTGTAGTATTGCATTTTCAGGATCACCTCAAGCTCTTAAGATTTCTCTAAGGACTTGAAGCTCTAATACCAATTGTTAGGAACAATAGTCCACCAACACAACTGAGAGAGGGGGTGAATAAGTTGTGAGACAAATTATTAAACATTATAAACCAAAAATTTAATCCAAATGATAACATAGTAAATGCAACACCATAACACAATCCTTTGTTATCGAGGAAACCCTGTTAAAGGTAAAACCCTGGTGGGAATTAACACCCACAAATAGTGTTCAAAGAGTATAGTATCCCTACTTTAAAAGATTTAGCCCTATCAGGATCTTATTGATGCATTATAGTACATATTCCTTGTTAAAGGACATACCCTATTAGGAGTCAAGAGTAATAGTAGGCTCACTTCCTAAAGAAGGTTAAATTCACCTTCATGACTTACTGTCTGAAATACAAGTTTATGAAATATACAATCCAATGAACTGTTTGATAGAAACTGTCTTTGCTTGATTAGTTCTAATGAAGTCTCTTAATCATATCCTCTGATCTACATACAACAAACTTCCTACAAACAATCTTGCAAATTTCACACTTCAATGTTACCACACACACTCCACAAAAATTATTTTATGCAGAATTAAAATAAGTAATTAGGTCAGAAAATTAAGATTTCCCTTATGTACAAATAATTACATAACCCCTTGCTAAGATATAAACGATACCTATAGAAAGTAAACATCAATTAAAACTCATCAAATATAATCCAAGATCTATAATCCATGCTCGCAATCCATAATACACGCTCTATCTCTGAATTTGGCCCCAAATAAGTCTCCTAAATATATGCCACAACTGAAGTCACCAAGAGTCCTGTGACCCAAGAATCATAAAACACATTCCTCAACATGTCTTTTTCCATTCTCCAAGCTCGCATAACATGAATCCAAATCGCACACAAGTTATCCTCTAAACTGAGAGACTAACTCTGTCATAGTTCACTGTCACAGTCTAGTAACCATTCTTCACTAAGACATCTATAAATTTTTCCATATGAAATATTAATCCATGCAACCTTAGACATAAGATCAAAACACATCCCTATACACATTATCATCTTCGCACGTTCTGAATCAACTGTACACTATCCATACACTTCTATTAGTCAACTAAGCAATAGTAATAACCAGTCTGTTCTACCTCAATAGAAACATATGTTGACATCACTGACAAAACATGAATGGCAAAAATATTATCAGAAACCAATTCCAACAAAGGAAATTTAGTATATATCTTCAATCAATTCATTAAGCATTCAAATATTCCTGTTTGTTTTCGCAATCATTTTCAATTATAATGTGTTCTCCCATGATGAAGGAACACATAAACATTTTTCAAGAAACATCAATCATTATCTAAGACTTCAAGCCAATGGTTTCATAAGTGAGGTATTATCTTTTGAATTCAATAATTTAGATTATTCTTTTAGCCTATATCCTTCTAAAGAGAAGCCCTCTCTTTCATGAATGATTGTTGTAGTGGATGTGGGAACATTAACACAATATTTATTTTATAAATATATTTTAATGTTAATTATAGAGTGATCAATATACAACTTACAAGATAAATTATAGCCTCTGGTTACTATTCGAAGTTGAGAAGCAAAGATATGATAACTATCAAAACTATTAGGAAAACATGTTTCAAACTTAAATTATGATTACTATTTTTAGTAATTTATCTTTTTATTATCATAAATTTTCCCAATTATTTTCTTGAAATTTTGGATGGGCTGGATAAGCATGCCGATAAATTTTCATTGAAAGACCATTCCTAGTTTTAAAGATACTAAAGTTTTCATTTTTAGATTTGTTTTTTCAAAAAAAGTGAATTTAATTTTAGAGGATTTAGAGGCACTAAAATGGGATGAAAATGTGGCTAAATGGTGTAGCGGTTTAGAAGGTGATAAAGTATGTCTTGAGATTTCTAGTGCTTCTAACAATTTGTCAATCAAACACTTGCTTCAAAAGTTATGGCCTCTAAAAGTTTGGTATCCCAAAATAGGAATTGTAAAGATGTGCGAATCAAATAAATAAATTATAAATGGGAGTTGCACATGATAGTGTGTGTATTGACACATCATAGGGCATATTTGATTGTATGTACTATGGGAACCACTTTATAAGTTGTTTTTGGCCAATCATAAATTGTAATAATGTTTAAAGATTTTTTGTATTGTATCTCCTATATATTAGTTGTGTGAGATGAAGGGTGTATGTAAGAGCCTTATAGCTATTTAGTTACCTATGGATCTCTGGTTGGTGATACTCCTAAGATAAGCTTGGTACACAAGTATATTATAATATGTTATTAATTTCTAAATAGTTTGTTGGCCTTCTTTTGGAGTGTGGGGTTTTCTCTTGGAAGGGTTTTACCAACACAAATTAACGTGATTTGGTATGCTTGTTATTTTATGTTATTTCTATTAATTTTATATAAGTATTATAAAGATTGGAACAAGTTTTACATTATTCTCTCCTCAAGGTTAGTGAAGAAAGTTTTTCTTTTTCTTAACTTCATTACAAGAGGTGTCAAAACCTAATGACCTTTAGTTTTAGTTATGGGTTGCTGGGTTTTTCGAGCTAATCCAAATTTGAATGGGAGCTTATGTAGAAGATACATTGTGGTATGGTTTTAGGAATTTTAAGGTGGCTATTTTGTTAGAGAGAATAGACATGGAGAATTTTTTTGGAAATAATTTTGAAATGTGAAAGCTAAAGATGGAGGATTTTCTTATAGACCAAGATTTGTGGGAGTTTGTTAATGACACTATCATGCAACCTAAAAATATATGTGTTGCTACTAAATATGTTGTTATAGAAAATAAAACCAAGGGCCTAACTATATTATTCCTTGTAGGCTTTTTTTAAATTAATGTCCTTGAATGAAGAAGCCTAGTGAGATTTATCAAGCAAAATATTTAGTAAGTAATATTTTCTTGAGGAAGAAACTATTTTTCTTGAGAATTGAGAAGGATGAAAAAATTATAGACCATTTGGAAGAATTTATTATGCCTATAAATCAATTGGCATAAATTTTGTTAAGATAGATGAGCAGGAGAAATGATAGATTTTATAAATATTGTAATATTCATAGATATACGACAAATCTTTATTCTCCAAAGTAGAATGGGGTTGTAGAAAGATTTAATAGGATATTGTTGGAGAAGAATAGGAGTATACTGAGTGACATTATCTTGGAATAAAGGTTTTGGGATAGGATTGGTTCTACTATTTATACCTAATTAATAGGCCTCCTACATTTGGTATTCTTTATAAAAAGACTATGGAGGCATGGTCAGGTCATAAGCCTTCATTGAGACATCTTAGAGTTTTTGGTAGAAGGGCATACACATATGTACCAAAGGAGGATAAAAAAAATTTGGTGACCACGTCTATGAAATGAGTCTTCATCTATTATAGTCATGGTGTGAAAGGATAAAAGATTTGGGACTTTGTTGCACAAAAGGTAATACATAGTACAAGTGAAATTTTAGAGAAACTAAGCCTTCTTCTCTTGCATTGTGTATTGTCTTAAATTATATCCATATGCAAATTTATTTTTTACATATCCTCTATTTTAGCATGTGCATCCTCCCTCATACATTTTTTCTTATCAAACTTTGATTTCATATATATTTCAAAAATCCCCATATCAAATTTTACCTCTCATCCAAATCTTAGCCTATTTTTAATGGTTAAGGGAAACTAGGTTGTTGAGGGGTGAGTTGTATATCCTTGGGTGTGGAAAGCTTCAAAATTATTCATGCAAGAATCTCTGTTATGATTTAATTTTATGTATTTTTGGAGTCATGCTATTTAATCAATAGCTATGATTCCATTTAAAGGCTATGTCCACCATCAAGGTATAAGACATATTGTTTCTCATATCTAACCTTGAATTCATATAAGAACACTTTAATTTCAGTTACCTTTCAATTCAGTTTCATGGTTGATTCCAAAAAGGGCTTGATTTAGGAAAACCCCTTTCCACAACCATTTTCCTAGTTTTTAGTGTGTAGGGAACAGGTAGCACACACACATAAGGAGTTATAGGAAGGTTTGATTGAGAGATACTATTTGAAGATTGTTTCAATAAAATTTTCTAGCTAAGAGGTGGCTAGACTCACCCTTGACCTCTTGATCATCCATGACCCACTTGATTTCCCATGACCTTATATTTTAGGCTTGAATTTGGATAAAGAAATAATTTTTTTTTTTGACTTCCTAGATTTGGTCTGAGAATCAGATTCTTAGTCTACTATTTTCTTGCATATATAGAAAATTATCTCTCCTTTTTTTTTTTCTTGAAGAATCATTACATCCATAATAGTGTGTTTAATGCTGAATGTGATCTCTCAATCCAACAAGAAACTCAACATAGTCCTTATTCAATCCATTTGATTTGCAGAGACAAACATGAATTGTTTGTTCTACAAATGATTGAGACGACCTGTTGCCTCCTAATTAGGAGTGATTGTT
>MU226454.1:2462567-2477767 GCA_018584345.1 Thuja plicata
AGTACTTTAGGACTTTAGGATTAAATCAATTAATCATAGGGGTTTTAGCTAATAATCATTTTAGATTTAGGAATTAAATTGTAATGTCAGATTTATGCAAATTTGGGTTTTCTGCATTTGAAACTCACTCGATTAAAGTCAATTAGGAGAAGAATTTGCCTAGTAAAATAGGACTTCGAAGATAAGAAAATGCACCAAAATTGATTGATTTTTAGGTGCCAATTTTGGGGTGTTACATAGTGAACCTAATAGTGAAGGATTATTAGTCTTCCATAATAATGGAGGGTCATTGCATCCACTTAGCGCTTGACCCTCCTTGGGCCTAGTGGATAATCTTCCTTCCAATGTATACAAGAATTTAGGTAGGACCTCCTGAGTTTGACCATCCATGCTAGTTAACACCCTCCTCCTTATTTTATTTCCTTATATTTTGGTGAATTAAACTCTCTTACATCTCCATTATGAATTGGTGTTTAGATATGATTTTTATGCATTATCTTGCTACATTTTATTCATTTATCACTTTAGGTTTACCTTCGTTGCAATTTTCAAAACCTGACTCCCTTACATCTTAATTCTAATATGAATGTCTAGATTTTATTTATGTGTCTTTAATTTCTGAATATAATTCAATAAGTTAGATTGGTTTGCTATTTTTTATGTGACTACCTTACTTTTTAGTTACATTCATCAAAATCATGTAGTATATAATAGCTTCTTTCATTTCCCGTTTCTTTTCTTCCTTCATAGTATTTTGTATATGGCATCATGAGAATTTCAAACATATTACCTTCTTTAAAAAAATCTCTAAAAACTTTTATCTATGTTCCATGTGGATTTATAATAATGTTCTTACTAAAATTCATGGAATGTGTAGCTTTCATAAAAGTCTTTGTAGAAAATGATAATCCTCAAGGTTAAAGTGACATGAACAACATTATTACCTCTCCTAGGTTGTCTTTTGATAATGCAGCCAAATTTCATACTCCAAACAATAACACACTAGAGAGTAGTAGATTCCATCCTCTTAAAGATACCTTGTGTGAGAGGCTAAGCATGTTAGTTTATGCACTTCTATAGATCCTCTTCCTTCTCCTAGATCTGATCCCCTTTATCAAAATATTCTCAATCAAGATGATGTTATTTATTTCCTTAATTATTTATCTCTAACATAACATTAATGAAGGATGATGATCTAGATAAACCTTTTTCCTCTAGACCTAAAGAGGATGTGAATGATGATAATAGGGTTCAAAATATCGCTAAATAGATAAATCCTCCTACCATCCATCCTTATACAAAACATTTTTATAACCCTCAATAATAAAGTATTACCCTCTCTCAACTAAAGGCTTATTGTAATGTAGGATATGACATTACCTTTCAAGAAGTGTATAGCGAACAAGGTCTTGCTATTCAGGAATAAGGAATAAATGTCCCTATAGATCCTCCTAATCAATTGAACATAGAAGGTATAGGATTTATATCACAAGCCAACATTTCTTCTTCCTCCTCTAATCCTATTGACCCCTCTTCCTCAAAGCTAGAACATCCTTCTTTAGAAACTCTTTTTCCAAGTCAAGAAGTTGTCAGAATGCCTTTAGATAATCAATCAACCTTAGCTAAAGGAATCTTTTGGAGCCTTAAATATGATACCAAAATTTGACTTAATTTTAATCATTTTAGAAAAAATTCAAAGACCCAACAATAAAAATTTCCATTATCTTTTTCATCATAGCAATAAACACCCTCTTGCTAATTGTAGGGAATTTAGACAATTTTACCAAGTCTAGTAGATATATGCCTTATTTGTTTAATAAAAGATCTTACATTTATTCTTTATATAAAAAATATGCACTAGAATTATCTTCACCTATTATATTTCTCAACACAATGTGATCTCAATGTTCTACCTTAATGCCTGGGTTCTTTGTTTTGCATGGTGCCATTATTTCATATTCAATCTTTCTTTGTGAGAACCATCACAAGTCCCTTTCCCTTGTCTTCACGATTAGGGGGCAAGGGTTCTCTTTTAAATTTACCTATATTTCCAAAATATCCATTAGATCTCTTTGTTGAGTTGTATATTTTATAACATGATGTCCTTCCAAGGTGTTTATTCTACAGGAGGATTTTCTCTTTTTCAAGAGATTTACATCCTTGTTTACAACCTCTTCCTTTGTTGGAAGTGTACATATATTTTATAAGTGATCTTTTATTTAGGGTACATAACACATTATCCTTTTTATTTCCTTCACAACTAGGGACCAATGGTTCCATTTCTCAATCTCCTAAATCCTTTATAAGAATCCATGTTCCTTACTAGAGTGGTGTTTGTTTATCATATGATATCCTTTCTTACTTAGAATTGTTTCTTTAATGATGGATTCTATCGTATGTAAGATGATTTTATCCTTGGTAAAAACCTTTTCCTTTTTTAAAATTAAATGTTCATCAGAAAAAGTTCCCTTACTCGGGGGCTTAAAGTGTAAGAATCCATTTTTATCTAGAAGTAGGGGGGAAGAAGTGAATTCATGTTCTCCTTCCACTCATTTGGTCAAAGATAATATTTTGGTTCAAGAACTCCTCTTGAAGGTAGATGTCTTGAAAAAAAAAAAATTTCCCCTAAGGATCCATTCATACTTGTTGAAAGGTATCCTTTTAAAACTATCTCTTCCTTCGCATGTAAAAGAGTAATGCCTCTTTGGCTAAGGCTTCATATACATTTTTTTCTTAGAGGATATCTCCTTAGTGGTGAAGGTGGATATCCTTGTTTTGATTTTCCTTAAGATGTCATCATATCTCTCTATTTCCATATTAGTGAGGGAAGCATATATGTGGTATTCTTGTGTATTATATAGCGGTTTATTTTGGAGACAATTCTTTTATTAGGGAAATCCTTTTAAACTTTTTTTTTTAGGTTTCCTTGGTGACAAAACCTTCCTTTGTTGTCTTTTTTGAATTAGTATAGAAGATTCCTTTGGAGACTATTATTTCCTTGGGAAATTCCTTGTTTATTATAGGAAGATTCCTTTTGAGACAATGATTTCCTTTGGAGAAATATTTGTGCATTATAGAGTGGATTTATTTTGAGACAATGATTTCATTATGGAAATACTTGTGTATTATACAACAGATTCCTTTGGAGATAATAATTTCCCTGGGGTAATCCTTTTGCGATGTTTTTGAAAATTCCTTTGGAGAATTCTTTCCTTAGGACAATCCTTTTTGATGTTGATTTAGTGGATTTCCTTGGATATAATAATTTCCATGGATAATCATTTTTGGTGTATTTCCTTGTATCTGATTCTTTTCTTGATTATCCATGGAATGGGTTGACTAGTATAACATAGTTTGTAGACCATCAAGTCCATCTATGCACCAAACCGTCTTGTTCAAGATGAGTCAAACTAGCATTACATAAATCTATAGATTATTTTCCACTCTTCATGCTCTTTTATCTCATATATCACACAACATAATACAACTTGTTTTCTAGTTGAAATTTTTCTCTTTCATGGATCATCTAGTATGAAACACTATGCTAGCCTTTATAATTCATCTCTCTCTCTCTCTCTCTCTAATGACATGTAATTGATTGAATGTTTGAAGATGTTAAGTTGATTGCTGAAATGTAGAATGATAATGCAAGACATTAAATCAGTTAATGGATTGTATTTTCATTGATGTCAACTTGATATAATCTAATCGGTTATAATCAAAGTGTCAAAAACTTTAGAGAATCAGAGAGATAAATATTATGCTTTCAGTAATGCATAAAAGAAAAGCATTCACTATATGACTTCAAAAACCGACGGCTAGTGGAACCTGACATGTAGAGATCACAGAAAGTCAAGTCACAGTAGTGCCCGAGAAAGAACACCGATGAGCATTACCGATGAGCAGAATCACAAGCATACCCAACAGCCAGAATCATAGTGTAAACTGACAGAGAAGCCGTAGGAGAATTGGAGTGTTGATTGAAGCTATCAAAGAGTTAAAACACCAAAAGTTAACTTGAGTTCATAAATGACAAAATATCTAGTTGACAGAGGTAAATATAGACTTAACTGGTAGTTATTATTGTTTTCATCGACAAGATAAAGCCAAAGATTAGTAAAGGATTTAAAGTTGTTTTGTCCAGTTGGCAAGAAGATCTCTGCGAGATAAAACAAGAGTTTTGCTTTAAATCTGTTTGGCTAAAATTGCAGATCACGCCAAGATCAAGAAAATAAAGAACCTAACAATGGTGATATCTTATGTATAAAGAGACAACTTAATTCATTTTGAATTAAGGGGAGTGAATGAAAAAGAGGATGCTGAAGAGAAACTGATGAAGATAAAATTCATACAGTCCTGATCAATCAAGATGAGTAAAGGGATAAACATCTCTGTGGACACCGAGCAACAGAGCATAGCATCACTGAGCAGAAGACAAGTGGAGCAAAGGTATTAAAAGGGATATATTGATCAGATTAATTTTATGAGCTTACGATAGATCTGAAAATCTGCAATTATAAGTTGTATATGTGAACAAATCATACTATTTTAGTTTAATCATTGATCCATAAAGTCTCTTAATGGAGAATGATTTAAAGATCCTTTCTATACTGAGATACACCCCAAAGAGTATCAAAAAGTTTGATCATGAAGATAGCATGAGATCCTCGATACCATTTGACAAACCATAAGAGTTTGGACAAGGAAGGCAGCATAGAAATGCCCAATATCAAGTGAAAAACTAATCTTTTAAATCCTCTAACAAGGTCACACCTAACAGTGTGTTTGTAACCTTTAACATGGTTGGCTCTTCACCGAGCTCACTTCAGAAGAGTGAAAATTTTGGGTTACCGATCCCAAGTGTTTTTTCCCCTAACCGGGTTTCCATGTTAAAAATCCATGTTTCAATGTCTTTATGAGTCATTACTTTAGTGTTTTACATTACACATAGCTAATCTGGATTGATCGGTATACTCTAAGTAATTTACTATTTTTTGGTAAATTAACAGACTGCTATTCGGTAAACATACAAAATAAGGTTTAACAAATCATTCTGAGAAGTAGTAATTTGATAAGTATATTTGAAGGCATTCATCTTATAGGACTGAAGATAACTAGAGGCTTAATATTGTGGTACTAAGTTTTTGGGTTGATTAATTAAAATATTTTTGAGGCCACTGATTCACCCCCCTCTCAGTTATTACTCTCTCTCTCTCTCTCTCTCTCTCTCTCACACACACACACACACACACACACACACACACACACACACACGAATCACCCACTTTCTAGGTGGTTGATCATGAAGTCTCTTATCATCTTTGATGTTTTCTCTTTATTTTTCTAAGTGATAACTTGTTTTATTAAATTATGATTCCAAGCATGATACTAGAATTTACAGCATTTTGTTCATCAAGGTCTCTTCAACTAGATGGTTTCAAGCATTTTTTTTTATTACCAACCCCTTTGTTCTGTGTCGAGCTTATCATTCTTTTCATTTTGCTTTAATTTTATGTGCTCTTTTATGTGGTTGTACGCATTAAGATCCTTGGTTTTGGAGGCTTATTTCCTCAAATTCTGTGATGTATTACCTCTTTTTAGTCTTTCTCATGAGAATATCTCTCAAGTCATCTCTCTCTTTCTTCTTCTTTAACTTGAGTATGCATGTAGGCTCATACTCCCGCTAAAGTGGGGGCTAAGTGTAGCATCGTAATTGTATTCCTATATAATTTATTTCTTTTATCGGTCCCATTTTATCATGTGTATCCTACCTCATATAGTTATTATTTTCACACCTTAATTCCTCACATATTTCAAGAATCCCCTTATAAAATTTGATTCCAAACCCAAATTTGAGCCCATTTTTTATGTCAAAGCTAACTAGGTTGTTCATGGGCATGTTAAGTCACCCATGATCACAAGAAATAAATCCAAATTCAAACAGTATAATAGTCTTTTGATTTTAGTAGGATCTTAAACTCTATGTTAGACTCCATTGAGTTTTGAGCCCTAACATGGCTTAGAGAGGTATATCAAAAAGGTTACCTCCCTAATTTTAGATGCACATTACGTTTCAAAACCAAGCATTCAAGGGGAAACCAAGCATTATGGGATTAAAGCATTCAAGACATTTCATCCCACCATATCTTTTATTGTGGTAAGCTTCAACAACCTTCACACAAGCATGTCTTTTATGATTTCTTTTTAGCTCTTTGTGAAATCATGCTATTGCATTAATAATTGTGACCCCATTTTAAGAGGATTTGCACCATCAAGGTATAAGACATCTTGTTTATCAAATATAGCCTTTTCTTCATACCAACACACTTTCATTTTAAGTACATTTCAATTTGATTTCATGGTTGACTCCAAAAATGGGCTTGAGTTAGGTAAACCCCTTTCTACAACCAATTTCCTATTTTCTATCTGTGGGAAATAGGTGGCACATGTACAGAAGGAACTATAGGAAGGTTTGATTGAGAGCTACAATTTAATAGATATTTTATCAATACTTGCAGGATCAATGGTGACTAGAATCACCCTTGAATTCTTGGTCACCCCTAACCCTCCTAGTCCTCGTTGACCTATTGTTTTATGTTGAAATTTGCATCATTGTTTAGTCACTATCTTGTCTTCCTAAATGTAGTATGAAAATTGGATTCTTGTTATGTTGTGTGCCTATAAATCACTAAGGTTTTCCATTACATTCACTTAAAGCATCTATTTTCATCATTGTACTTTGAAAGCCAAATATAATTTATTTTCCTAAGATGCTAAGCTCATTATGTACAATTTATAATTTTTCTCAATATTCTTGTTCTTTATTTTCATCAAGTGGAGGTCTTTCCTACTCCAAATATGGATAACAAAAAACTTGTATCCCTAAGTACACAAACTTGCACTACCAAATATCTACTCCTAGGTTCATTCATCTGAAAATGTTTTTTTAGATTTAATGGTTAAATTTTCTCTTTCCCTTAAGGAAGTAAATAAATTATTTCTTCTTGATTAATTTAGAATTTCTCACATTACTAAATTAGACCGTTTATTACATTTTTCTACTTTTGCATGATATTAGGTAATTTTCATTTACATTCATTAGATTAAATTATAACAAAAAGTTAAAAACATAGGTATATCATTTTCTATATAAGTAAAAGTCATATAGATAAAAATTATTTAAAATTTAATTGGAGGTAAGTAATAGTTATATAAAATTTCAATTTTGGGAAAAATAGAAATGATATATAAGATTAATTTTTTAATTTATTTAGGCTACTTGTCATAATAAAATTCATAAAACTCAAAAATACATTAAAAAAAGAGAGATTAAATCCCTTGATCCCCTCATGAGGTACTCAACAAATAAATGCAATCAACATTTGTCTTCATTGAACATTAACACTCAATCGTGACCAAAACCAAGAGAAAAATATACTAATGCAATCTTAGATGAGATCTATAAAAAACCTTATGAACTTAGGAAAACCTTGTTAAAAATAGTTTAGAAGCGAAGACAAATTCTACAACACTTTTAACAAAAGACAAAAATATTCCATATGAAAAACATGTTTCAAATCCAAAGTCAATGCATAAACCACTTGCATGAGGAATCTATACAAATCATAAGGAAAATTAAAAATATTGACAAAAAAAATATTATAAGAATTAAATGCTCAACTTCATCTAAATAATCTAGAAAAGGAAAGATATCTAACCATCATACTACACAAAATCAAACAACAACAACAAAAACAACAACAACAAGCTTCACAATGCACTAGTTTAATTAGCGGCAGCTATGGCAGATAGGGTTCGTGGCTCTCTGACTCCTTCTGCTCCTTTGAATCCTGTCTCTTCAGCTCCCTCAGCGATGGCTAGGGCTTCTGGCCCTTCAGCTCCTTCGATGGCGGCTCAGACCCCTAGCTCTTCAGCTTCCTCGTTGGAGGCTAGGGTTCCTGGCTCTTTGGCTCCTCTAGCCCCTGGCTCCTTGGCTCCTCCGACCCCTTGTTCCTCGACCCCCTCATCTGCGGCTCGGGGTCCTAGCACTTCGGATCTAGGCAAGAATAAGGATTTTGTTCCTTTTCTGGTTGCTAACCCTATCATTATCCCTCTGAAGGATGAGGTTGTGAAGGATATCGATGAGGGGTCCTCTGATTTCTCAGTCCATGACCTTATCTGCAGGTTCAAGGGCTTCTGGCCGAGTCTTCCTAACCTTCACTCCTAGATTTCTCGACATTGGGAACCTAGTATTTCTAGTATTGTTCACATTTTTCTTATGGCTCAGGGTTTTCTCATAGCAAAGTTTGAAAATGATGCTGATAGGAAAATAATTTTATGTGATCATTTTTTTATTTGGGATGCTCGATTTATGCTTATGGTGAAGCCTTGACATCCTGACTTTGATCCCTCTTCTGAGACTTTCTCCAAGTTTCCCATTTGGGTCCTACTTCCCTACCTCCCCCTTCATCTTTGGGTGGATTCCCTATTAGAGGCTGTGGGTGAGGCTCTTGGGGACTTTCTGATGGTTGATGAGGACTCTTCTGATATTATCCATTCAACTTATGCCTGGATTTTGGTGGACCTGGACATTTCTAAGGGTCTTCCGAAAAAGATTATGCTGCAGTACTTTAAAGGTGCTTGGATCCAATCCCTCGATTATGAAGGGCTCCCCTTCAGGTGCAAGAGATGTTTCAAAACTGGTCATTTGGCTGATCAGTGTGGCTTGGAGAAGATTAAAAAAAAATCTACTTCTTGGTGGAAGGGGGCCTCTTCTCAACATTACACTGTTGGGAAGGCTTCGTCTGTCCGAAGCTTTTCTCAGGTGGTTTCTTCTGCTCTGGAGGTTGCTGAGGCAAATGAGCCTCTTGTGTCTAGTGAGGTCTCTTCCCCAAGTGAGGCCTCTCCTCCGTCTGCTTCTGCTGCCTCTATCCCTGCGGTGACTCTTTGTACCGAGACTTGCGTTCGGGTCTCTGATAGAGGTCAGGTTGCTGCTTCTCTTGTTGGAAACATTCCAATGTTTTGTTCTGGCCTTGCGGCTTCAGGCTCACTTGTTATACCTGTCCCGTTGGTTGCACCTAGCCCTTCTATGGTACCTTCTCTTGGCTTTTTGGATCTGGGAGTTTCGGTCCCCGATTTGCAGGGTTTGGCCAATGTGGTGGATGTTGGGTGGACTGCTGTGAAAAGGAAAAAATCTAAAAATTGGCCCACATTTGTTATGGCCCTTCGATCCCAAAAGGGGAAGAAATGATCCTTCTTGTGGCTTCAGGTGTTGGCTGCTGGTTCTTTGTTGGTTGTTCCTCTTGCGTGATGCATCTGGGCTGCTGGACTTCCATGTCTTATTTTTTCTTGCAGTGTTGATGGGTTTCTTGTTCTCTTTTTCTGTGGCCCTAGCTATGGCCTATTTCTATCTTTGTTCCCGCTATTTTTTATGTAAGGACCTATTGCTATATCTTAAGCTTTGTATCGGGTTCCAGGGACCCTTTAAAACCTGTTTTACTTAATCAAAAACAACAAGCTTCACAAGTAGCCATTATATTCTACATATATATAAAGTGAATAAACCTTTGGTCCAAATCATGCTTAACTAAATTTGCCAATGAGTAAAGGTGGCTTTATGGGTGTCTCCCAACCAAGCGCACACATATTCTAAAACAAGACTCATTCATATTATGTCAATTATGACACAAATTTCTAAATTTAAACATAATTAAGATAGTTTACATTACTTTTAAAAATACCACTCTCCCAAACTGAGACAAATAGATACAATAGTTGACCAATATTCACTGATTTTCTTTTCAAAATCTTAAACTTATATTACTGATTATCTTTTGGGCTCACCCTAAAAATATGATGGAGGATAAGCTTCTTTGTAAAGCCAAATAAATCCGTGGTGCAAGAGCAATCATTCAAGCCATTATACATTCACTCACGTGTCCAAATATATAATTAAGTTTGTGAGCCGGACATCTAATGTATCCTTTTCTAGCAATATATTATTTTCTTTACCCTCGTGTTTTAGTCGGTTCATTGTTTCTGTTCTCAATTTGAGAGGCCTTTTTTAAGGTTTTAGTCGGTTCAATGATTCCCTGCTGAGTTTGAGCCAGAAGTTATTAAATACATATCATTCAACCGACTCTTGTGGTTCTCTATTATCACAGACTCCTTTGACAGGTTGTAATAAGATTCTAATTGCCCAAACCCTTGTATTTGTTCTTTAAAAGTTTAACAGAGATTAACATTATTGCAGTTTTAAGTTTTTTTTAATTGAAATGAAGAAAACTAGAACGTGGAACTCTTATGCACGTGCTTGAATTCTGCAAAAAAAAATTTAAACAAGAAATTTATAAAGTATTTTCTTGGGGACAGCTTTTGTTCTCGATGAAATTTATGAACAATAATCCATGTGTGTAAAATTTGTTCTTGACGAGAAGATTCCATGGATAAAGCTATTGTGCCTCATTTTGCCTGTTTGTGGGAGGCATTGAGAATTGTTTAAGATAACCAATTGTTAATTAATGGAGTTTGTCCGCAAATCAACCCAGGCCTTACATTGTTTGCTTCATTTTGGATGAACTGATTTTATTTTCTGCAAAACTTATGAATTAAGCACGTTTGACATTTAGAAATCTGAAGTTTTTCCCTGGGGAGGTAAGTGAATTGCAACTAAAAAGCATAATTCAAAGGAATCAGGAAATTCTTACAGTTTGTAATGATGTCTAGTCAATAGTTGTGTAGATTCAATCGTATTGATTTTTAATTTCGATGTTTTGGACCAAACTTTAGGTGTTTACAGAGTATGTAAGTAAATGAGTTTGATCATATTCTACGATAAACATGAAGTTTGATCTGATATTGTAGTAATAAAAATCTAATTCAATTTTAGAAAATTGAGTAAAAATAAATCAATAAAATTTATAATGCAATATTTCAAGTTTTATTTATAATTTTTAAAATTCAAATACTAATTTATAGGCTATTTTTTAAAATGAGGTTGATACAATCATGGTGAAGTTATGTAAGGGTAATATCATAATAGTGAGTTACACTTTTAGGGAGGAAGGAATTCACCCCGAAAAGCGTGGCCCATGAAAAAATTAATCCTACTTTCAATCGGAACGCATAAAAACTTTCCATCGGAAGTGAATTGATCGAAAGTACCTAAAATGGCTACTTTCGATTGGAAGTTACTTTCGATCGAAAGTACCTACTTACTTTCGATCGAAAGTAGGTAAGTACTTTCGATCGAAAGTACTTACCTACTTTTGATCGAAAGTAAGTAGGGTCTTTTTTTTGGCGGAATTTAAAACCCGCCGAAACAGTCATTTTCATTGTTTCGACTGGGTTGAAAGTGACAAAGAGTGGAGCTTCCGTTTTTCCAAACGTCTCATTCAGGTTTTTCACATTTTTAATTTGCATTTTTTTATTATTTTTTAATAAACATTGTTTGTATATATGCATTATAATATTTTTTTATATATATTGTTTGTATATATGTGTATATATGTGCATATATATGCATATACATATGCATATATCTGCATATATATGTGTGTGTGTGTGTGTGTGTGTGTGTGTGTGTGCATATATATGTGTATATATATATGCATATATGTGTATATATATGTGCACACACACACACACACACACACACACACACATTTATATAGTCAAAATTATACTATGTCATTTTACATCTTTGTGCATTTCAATTTGAGACACTACACAAATTCATGAACTAATTTGTAAACATTAGTGAATTCAAAGCTTACAATGCCATACTTTTTTCTATTTCTAATAAGTTAATTTTAGATTCCTCAAAATTATACTATTCTACAAGCTTCAATGTCATTAATGTATTGCTTCATTCTTATTTGAGTTTATTTATTGCATTTATAAATATAAAATAACTGATATCTACACTTCAACATAGGGATATGCATTCTAAATTTGGTGTTTATGTTTTTCATCTGTATTTTTAAGCATGTCTTTTTACAAATTTGACATAACATTTGTCTCTCGATTCCAAATAAAAACTTAAATAAGTTTATATAAATCTACAATATTTTATCTATGTTACACTTGTTATCTTTTCTAGCTTTAATTCTATCAATAATTGGTAAAAGTCTTGTATTATATTATATAAAAATTAGAATACATATTTCATATCATTGTTTATTTTAATATTATCATATCTTAAACAAGAAAGGAAATTATAAATGTGGACATACATGCATCAAAATTAGTCAAAGAAATTGTGACAATTTAAATTTAAAAAACACTGTTACTTTTACATCTTCTAACTATTACATAATATAAGAATTGAAAAAAACATTTGACCAACTCTACTTCTCTCACAATAATAAGACAAACTAAACATATATTATTGAACTATAAAATAGGTTAAAATTGCAAGCAATAAAAAATCTATAATTATAACAAAGTTAAAAGTCTACAAATTCATAGACAGTATCCAAGGGAATAATAATACCAACTCCTACTTACAACCAACCACAAATAATTCTCTTTAGGCCTCTATTGCGAACTATAAAAGTATTTAAAATCTAACCATCCAACAAAATCATTTCATCCCCATCCATTTCATTCTGTTGCAACAATCTAATCAACCATAATATCCTAGCATCTTGTCACCCATCCACTCCTCATTTATTATCCCTACCAAAGTAATTACCTAGATACACCTTTCATTCTCTAAAAACACATTAATGAAATAAGAAATAAGCTACTCTAATAATTTTAATACTTTATTATGCAATCCTCACATCAACCAACACCTACAAATTTTAACTCAATCATGCTAAAAAATTCAAATTCAAAAACTCATTGAATACCATTAACTTCTTCCCACGTGTAGCAATAACTAAATAGATAAACATACAATATATTGTACTACACACTTCTATTTAAATATAAATTTATTTTTAAATATTTGAAAATTTAAATATTATCTAATGCTAAATGATCTACATAATTTACATATGTACCATTCTATCACCCATTCCCATTCTAATTAAATCTTTCACACATTTTTTACGTTTAATCATTTCTTTACTACTTAACAACAAATAGAATAAATGAATCACATAAATACATAAACGTACAATTGATTACCCGACACTTGTAGTTAACTACATAATTTACATACATCATTCTATGACCCTTCTCTACTCTAATTAGATATTTCAACACTTTTTTTTTGGTTAAGGTGTATGTACATGTATGTATGTATGTCATATACATATACATATGTACACATGTATATGTCATATGCATTATATGTACATGCCATAAATTGTATATGTATGTATGTATGTAATTTACTTAAATGACATGTGTACACATGTGTGTAATTTATTTAAATGTTCAATTTAAATGTAATTAATTTTACTTTGAAATTATGTACCATCGCATCATATGTATGTAGTATATGAGTGTAATTTATTTAAATGACATGTGTACATATGTGTGTAATTTATTTACCTGGACATGTGTACATATGTGTGTAATTTATTTAAATGAAATTTAAATGTAATTAATTTTACTTTGAAATAATGTAGGTCTCCAAATGTGTACTTTCATTTTATTTTCTTGAATTAAATTCTAGAAAAACATATATGTAGACTTCATTTGACAATAAATAAAATATTTTAGGTACATACATATATATAGATTTTTTAGACATATTATTACACATCACACATGGCAGATGCACCCATTCCCCCTGAGCAACTATTTGCACGAACTAATAAAGAAATTCAAAAGTTGCAAGATTCTATTAATAATACGAATAGCTCCACTATTTATAAGAACACATGTCAATCTATACTTCATAGCTTGATTACTATTAGGGATGACCTTCATGGTACCAATCCCTATGGCCGAGATGTTGTAGAGGCCATACTTGAGAGGAAGAGACAAGAGGTTGGCTCTAGTCTTTCTCTCAAGGAGGTACAGGCTTTAGTGCCTAAAGCAACCCTGAAAAGGGAAGTTTTTCCATCTTATGCAGAGTTACAATATGTGAAGGGATATCAGGTTATGAGGTGTGATGATCCTTCCATATCCGCATTGATATACCCATGATTTCTAGCTGCTCATGGTCGTTATCCAAATAATGATCATATTCCATTGTATTTTGCACAACAGATGTATACTGAGGTTTGTTTAGGGAGGGAAGTTAATTACACTGATTTGCTAGGAAACCTAGGACAGGGGCTTGGTATACTTGTTGATAGAGACACTTATCATCAAGCAGATCGTGAGAGGCCAGTACACATGGCCATTGTTGGTCAGAGGGCACCTACGATAGCTCCCTCATTGAATCCTCTTGCAGATGATGTTATCCATAGCACCCAGCTTCGAGGTGCGATTGATAGTGTGGGGGATATTACAACAGCTGTTGCATCCATATCGAGTGATCAGGTTGGTCAGTACTTGATGTCTTGACGACACTCCAGATCATTAGTTGGAGAATCCTCTAGTGGGGCCGCACATGGCATGTATACTACAGTAGGGATCCCTTCAAAGTCCAGTCTAGAGGGACTTACAGGAGAGACAACATGAGTCACATTATCTAGTTTGGCTAAGGATTTGTTGGATGCTTATACATTTATAGTAGCACAACATGATATCCCCATATCGAGTGTTAGAGCTCGTGTGGGTACTGTCAGATTCACCCAGCCACATTATTCTCACCTAGACCATGGCCATAGTGGCAGTGCTCATGCAGATCCACCTACCAACCACTCTATTGCTGCAGAGGGAGAGGCATAGGGTATAGACCCTTCAGTCAGTGCAGGGCACCAGTTCTCTAATGTTGGCCTTGAGGATGTTGACTTCAACATGGCCACTATAGGTTACCTAGATTTGCTGACACATGATGATATGACTTCCATGCCATCTCATTTGGTTATTCCATTGCATTTGTCGTTAGAGAGACGTGTGCATGTTGCAGATACAGAGATGAGTTTAGACCAGACACAACAAAATCTTGATATCTTGATCGATAGGATCGAGGCTAAAGAGTCTGAGTACTATTAGGTGCCACCATCTACACAGGTATAAATTATTAGATTATATATATATATATACATATATATATACATATATATATATATATACATATCTATATATACATATATATATACATATCTATATATATACATACATACATACATATA
>MU226454.1:2479362-2508828 GCA_018584345.1 Thuja plicata
GCACATGATCTACACATTCATATTCCAACTAAATAAGTATCCACATTATAAAACTTTAAAATAATTACACATCTTGAAGACATTTTTGAGATATATTATAAATTTTAAAAAATTGCTCCATTCACTATATGGGCATCGGTAGGAAAGAGTGGAGCTAAGAAAACCTCCGGTCTCGCCCTTCAAAAAATAAGTACATATCAAGATTTCATGTGTGTTTTAGACCACAACAAGTGGTTTGAATCGCTCTTGGACCACATTTAATATTCTCTCATGGTCATCAGTATCAAGTCTCCACTTACGAACCCCACATCTAGTCACTGGATGAAGAGATAGGACACTAGCAATTACAAGATGGCTATACTGATAAACCTTGTTGTTAGTTTGATAATCAATAAAATGAATCCCATGTTTTAATATTTTGACTTGTTTCAAATATGTTCCTTGCACAACAACTGAACCTGCACATACAAGTTCAACAACATATATAGATAGACATGTGAAATTGTATGTATCGTAAGTTAAACCTCAATTGTAATAAATTAAACACAAACATGTACACTACTAACCTATTGGAAACATAATTTCATCGCTTGTTTCATTATTTGTTAGCTTCATCCTCTCCTTGGTGCAACGCAATAAATAGTAACTAACACATTCCACATTTCAAGGCTCTGCTATTACTGCAAAAACATGTCCTGCAAAATATATTGTTTTCAATTTGAGGTCTCTAAATATAAATTAAACATCTACATGTGTGTTGAATAGTAAATAAGAACATGTGTACACATGCAAGAGCTATTTACATGGACATGTACCATGGTGGTAAGGTGTCGGGTTTTGTATGGGTTTAGGCATATACAAATGGAGTTAGGGTTTTATGAAAATGGGATCAGGCTTTCCTAGAGTTAGAGTTAAACTATGGTGTCAGGTTTGTTAGCACTATACCAAGGAAATTTTCAAATTCCTAGCATTGACTGTTATCCCACACTTTCTGGTTTAAATCCCATAACTTACTATGCTTAAAAGGTCAAAATTCATTAATAATTTTATGCTTTTAAATGTTTGTCGCTCAGTCGCGTTGGTCTTTTAACATGTTTTCAAGTTGTGCGAGTGAGCGGTGAGTCATTTTGATGTAAATCACACAGTCATGGAAAAATTGTGTCAAGTCATGATTAGAGGTGTGAGTGAGTGGTTTGGTTGCTAAAGAATGTAAATCACGCAGTCGCAATGTATTTTTTAAGTCAGGTCATAGGCTTGCAGTTGAGCGGGTTGGAAATGGTTTTGTTTGTTGCTCATTCATGAGGGATTAACTCTTTTAAAACAAGGTCTAGCGAGTCCGTGATGACTCATAATGTTGTGTGTTGCGTGGTCGCTTTAATGTTATGTTGTTAACTTTATGCTCTGTGACTGAGTGAGTGTTAAACGAAGTAATTGCACACCCGCATTAGGTTTTCATGTATGTCTTTTAAGTTAGTGACTGTGCGAGGAAGTCAGGTTGTAGAGGTCGCTCACTCGCTCAAGTATTAACTCATATGTGTTTTGTAGTGCAAGTAAGTGATCTGTTATGCCAAAAATGAAGTTGAAAGCTCGTTGCTTAGTCGCAGAGGTATTTTTCAATGTTCTAAAAGCTGTGCAAGTCAGCGATTATGAGATCATTTATCACCTGGCTCACTCGCTGATGATTTGAAGTTTGAAGAAATGAGCTCGTGAGTATGCAATAAGGAAAAGAAAAGGGATATCACTCACTCACCCATTAATAAAGACAAAAAGAAAGTTGTTAGCGGGTATGCAATTGAAGAAATAAGGTTGGCAACTGCACACTCACAGTCGATGAGATAGTTAAGTTTTCAAGCCTGAGAATGTGCGATGGAGAAAAATGAAGTTGTCGCTCAGCCAGTCACAGATTGAAGAAAATAAAAAAGGGTCAGCGAGTGTGCGATAAGAGAATTTTAAGATTTTGATACAAAAGCTTGCTCAGTTGCAAAGGATTGAGCCATAGAGATTTTTCAACAGCGAGTTTGCGAGTAAATGAAGAACAAGGGTCATCGCTCACTGACTAATATTATAAGTTGAAGTGTTTTGCAACACTCATAAGTGACCAGATAAAGTGCATGATAAAAATAAAAATTGCTCACTCGCTCAGATCCAAAGGCAATGATTTAGAAGCCAGTGGGTGTGCGATTGTGAAATGATTAAAAAATGAGTGTGTACTCGCTCACTCGTGAAGATTCAGGCAAAGCTAAATGTTGAGCAGTGAGTCTGTGATGGGAGAAGAAAAGGTAATATCACATACTCGCATGGACATAAAAGCAACGGGTAGAAAGATAGTGAGTATGTGACTACCAAATGATGAAGTGCAAATTAGGTCATCGCTCACCCGCAGAAGATGTAAACTAAGGTAGAAATAGATGGCGAGTGTGCGACTGGTTAAAGAAAATGTCACATCACTCACTCGCAAGGACTATTTTGGGTATGAGTAAAGTACAATGGATTGGCGCTAGATTGACAAGTGGCTAGTTTTAGGCTTACGAGTGCAAAAAGAGAAAAGTGTACACTCTTTTCTAGATAGGATCAAATAGTGTGAATTAATGGCAGCATTAGTGACAGAGTGATGATTTCATGACATTGCAAGTGCAAGAATTTGGCATTCAAGTGGACAAGACATAGGATTTAATGGCTATAATTTTGAATTATTGAGTTTGATTTTGTTCAACTCTCATTTCTGCATCTTGATATTTTCTGCGAAGAGCGAAAAGGCTTGTTGGTCTGAAGTATTTTGTCTGAGATAGTAAATTCAAAGAAGAAGGATGAGTCAAGCTATTGTTCCCACTACCTCGCAAGGATTTGAGAAGAAGAAAGAGGTTACATTGAAGAAGTATATGGAAGAATTTTGCCTGGAACTCTGAATACAAGCAGTGCAAACTGGGATGAATGGAATGACAAATGGTGTCAATGCAGAAATCTGGTAACCCCAAATTATTCTGGTAGTACTTTGCTTCATTATTTCTGGAGTAATAGGATCAAACTAGTCCCAATTTGTAATACATGGGATTTGAATATGGAAAAATTGATCATGCCTGATGTCTATGTTGACATATGTCTTATTAAGGAACTAGCTAAAAACTACTGCCCAGTAGCTCGGGTAATCAGGAAAAGGAATAAAGAGACCCTAGTTTCCATAGATAGGAGGTCAGTGGAAGAAGTATTTGGAATCACTGGTGCATTGTGCACAGACATTTATTTAAAGAAGATTAAGGAAAAATTTGTAAAAAGAGAGAATTTAATCAAGCAATATGAATTGCCTAAGTCCATGCCCAGAGTTGATAGGCATCAGGTAAAAATCCCAGACAATTTCAAGCCACCCTTTGACTTATCCCTGTTTCATCATTATGTAAAATGCACAGTCTATGGTTTGAGCAGGGTTCTAGGTATTGATGGGGACTCCACAGTGTCTCAAGATTTACTTATGATGGCCATAAACATCCAGCAATCGGAGGTCAAAACTGATTATGACTATGTTGGATATATAGTTGATGCTATCCATGTTGCACTTTTAGAGATACAGTCAGATACTCCAACACCTACTTTTAAGCATTACTCTCATCTGATGTATATGATTTTGTATTATAACAGAGCATCAATGGATAAAGAGCTTGAATTATTTGTCTTAGATTATGGTGTCGATGCACTAATCCAAAGATGGACTTAGGTATGGGATAGTTCATCCAACAACTCATCATTTTTATGCTTTTGCAACTGGATTGTGGATCCAATTTTTAATTTGTTAGGCGCAAATAGGCACAAGCTTCCTTTTGAGGTTAGAAAGATTTTGAGACCGTGGGAGTATGTCCCAAATTGTCCTATCTCTCACAATTGGGCTGATTTCTTCTTTTTTGATTACATTACTATCATCAGAGTATATGGTTGTACTCAGCCCCCTCACATCCTTCCAATGTTTGTTCCCCCTAGGATAGCATTCTTAGAATTTTTCTTGAAAATTACTTGGGTAGATAAGGAATTTCTAGAGGGATATAAGAAGGGAAGATTTATCCCCAGATTGTGGATGGGTTTTGAATTCTCCATTGGGAAAAGGATTTTTGATCTGATAAATGATTTCTTGAAGCAATACAGAATGTCTACAACAATTGCTAGATTTTGTGATCCTGAAAAATTTGTGCAAACAACCCTAAAAAGAATGACTCCTTGGAAAAAAATTAGGGATCATGAGCCATTGGATGACGAGGATGTTTTCAGGAACAAGATAAATAAGGAAGAATTATAGGATAGGAGAAGGAAGTGGAATGACCTCCTAAGAGAAGAATTTGAGTGGAAAGAATCAAATAATTCATTCTAGGGTTTTTTCCCTGATCTCCCATACTTACAAAGGATAGAGGAAATGCTCAAGTCCTATGAAACCATAATGGCACAAATACCACAATTCAGTGCTGAAGATGCACAATCTAAAGGGTCCCTAATTCTAGTTGCATTACATGACCAAGAACACCAGGAAAAATAGGAAGAGGAACAACAAAAAGAAGAACAACATGAAGAGGAAGAGGCCGGTGAAGAGGATAATTCGGCTAGAGATCCACCAAGGAAGAAACAAAATAAAGAGCACAAGATGGTGTAGGATAGGAAAAGAATGGCCAAGGACATGATCTCTGAGGATGGTAAATATTTCAGAAAGTTGAAGAGACAATTACAGAAAGAGCTTGAGGCTGAGGGCCAAGGAGACAATCCAATGGTACTATTTGAAAAGGATGACAAGAGGGTCATGATGGCTAATGAATTCATGAAGAATGATGAGTTCATAAAGTATAAGGAATTCAAAACTTTCTTGATTAAATTGAAACAAAATAATTTGAGGCAAGAGTTGACTGTAGCAGAAGAAAATATAGATAAGAATGAGGAAATTGTACAAACACTCCAAGATTATGATCCTGAGAGTGAACATATTACTGTGGAACAAGCCAGGCTACTGGTATAGAATAGTGGTGTAATGTTGATGCCTAGTTGGGATCTACAATCCACATTCATTATTGATCAGATCAGGAGGCAAGAAGATCCTCTGTTGAAAATAGGGTTTGAAATGGATGAAGTATTGAAAGGATTAGGATTTGATACTAAATCCAAAACCCTGGCAATATGGTCACTAGCTCCTGCCACACAAAAACCCTTAGTCATGACTATCAGAGAAGAGAAAAGGGCAGACATGATGATATGGAATTTGCAGAATACTTCAGACACTGAGATAGCTCAGTTAATGACACAAGTTTCGTTCATGAACCTGGAAAAATTCGATGACCTGTCCAAGAGGTATGAAATGAATTTTGGCCAAATGATGGCCCTAGCGAAGAAACATGAAGAAGTGGTGGTCCAAAACCACACATTATAAGAGGAAATTTCCAAATTGAAAGAGGAGTTAATAGAAAGTAAGAGGGAAAAAACTCCAACCCTTGAGGAAGTGGAAAAAGTTGTGACAAATTTTTCCATTGGAGTTAAGGAAGATTCTGCATTGGTAGAAAGAAAATCAAAAGAGATATCACAAGAATAGAGCATAAATGTTATGTCTGTTATGTTGTTGATATTACAACATAGGATTGATGTCCTAAAACAGAAAAATGACATAGTGTATACACTATATGGGTCATTACAAGAAGCTTCAAACACAACTGCAGAAGCTATGGTTTTCTTAGAACCTGCTTTCAAAATGTGGTCAAGGAAGGAAAGGATCTTGGTTAAGTTAAAAAATGCTATGCTATATAGTGATGATTTCCTCGATAAAGTAACGGATACCATTGAGATGGTTAGTAAGCTGAATGACACCTTTGCCTTTTTCAATGGTAAATCTAATTTGATAGAAAACAAGTTGCAATTATTTGGTGATTAATGTCCATCATTGATCCCAAAAATTTATGATGAAACAGGTGTTTTAAAAACACAATCAGATTGGGTAGCTGGTTTTGACACTATACTAAAAAATCAAGATATAAAGAAATGCTTGGAAAAGGATACAAATGCTAAATATTGCAATGAATTGATTGATAGCCTTTTCAAGATCAAGAGAGATATGACCAAGTTTTTTTTTGAGGCCATAACTGCCATGGATACTAGGTGGATAGAAGTTGTTGCGAAGGTGGAAGAAGAAAAAACCTTTGATTGGCCCACCGTCAAAGAGGTAAACATATGGGAGGCAAAGCTGAAAGGATAAGGAGGACATTGTCAACAACAATAAAAAACCTTATTCAAACTTTGGCAATAGCTGCCACCCGTGTTCTGTTATAAGTTTTGTTTCTTGTCTGTTGCAAGGTTGTTGCAAAAAGATTTTGTAGATCTTTCCCAGTAAGTTGGTAGCTTGTTGCATCCTTAATTATAAAAGGATTCCAAGACTACTGGGAAAGATATAGCCATTTAATTTTTGAGAATGCAATGTATAATTGTATAAACTCTGGTTCAAGACCAATACAATAGGTTTTTGGAGAGTTATTGTTGAATGTAGCAAGCAATTCTGATTTTGAATGAAAAAGAAATCCAGTTAACAGTTTCTGAAGCATATAATGAGTATTGTGTCTTCATTTTGGTGTTCTAAATTTTATTTAGATTGAATATTTAAGAAATGTTCAATTTTATATGTCTGTCAGGTAGATTATGAAATACTTCTAGGGTTCTTTCAAGGAAAGACTAAAATTGCCTTAGGAATGTTTCAATAAGATTCAGGGTATACAATGAATTTGATGAATTAACTTGTTAAGTGTGTTGAGATAGGTATATAAGGTATATCTGTGTTTATGTCAGATTTTGTAACTGTTTTAAGTTCATTTTCATGTTCGAGCTGGTTAAAATTGTTCATAAGTGACTCCATGCCCTAGGATTAAGCACTGGTCTATGTCCATTAAATCAAGTGACTATCACTATTAAAATTAATCTTTGCTTATTGGTCTGGTCTGTATTCAATAAAAGTTACAGTGATAAACCCCTATAATTTTATCCATAGTTAATTGGAATAATTCAGTGATTTCATTATTCTAAGTTAGAAGGGTAATCCCGCATGAGTTAGTGGAGCTCAAAGTGTAGGAGGTTTCAAAACCTTGTTTCTGTCATTCTTCCTGGTCAGTGTCTGGGATAAATAGGGAAAGCTCTCTGAGAGTATTTTTCATATCAGCAAGAAAATGAACTAACAGAAAATGGTGACTCTACTGGGGAATTTTATCAAGGAATGCATGAAAGGTTAGTCTAACAACAAAATTCCATAATATAGATTCCTTGAAGTCCAGTTTTTGAAATCACATGTTGTGTATTGCATTCTATTGAGTTATATCCTCAAATATCATTGTCAAAGTGAATTTTCTTTATTTTATTCTCAAAGTTTTTGGGTGGCAACTCCGATCTATTGGTTATAGTTTTTCCAATGGAAATACTAGCAGATTAAGTGTGTGAGATTTCATTTTGGACATAATGAGGAACAAAAAAGAAAACACAAAGAATCACTCTCAAGCAACATCGAAGATTGATATTTCTAAAAATTCTAGAAGAAATCACTCTAGAAAAGGGGAATCCTATAATAATACTTCCTAGGAGCCTAGGTTAGTAGGCCCCAGCCAGTCATTAGATACTATTCAAGAGAAATAAATTAATAAACCTTTAAACCCTGAGTCTGACACAACTGGTTATTTTGAGGACATATCTAACCCTAGACCAAAAAATGTATTTCAAGAAAAGGGGGAAACATCCTCCTATTTTGAGGGTATCCCCTATGAGAGGGTTGAAGAGCAAAAGGGAGAAAATTAGGTGAATGTATATGACTCTTCTAGCTCTGATATTGAGGGAGTCCTCAGAGATAATGACTTTTTGAAGAGGGAATTAGATGAACTGTTACTCATCGAGAAAAAGAATGATGAGGCTAGAGAAGAAAAAGTTATAAATGCTATTACTGAGAGGGAAAACTTAAAGAAGCAAGTTGCTCAGTTAAAATTGGCAGCTCAGGGTGCAAATGAAGGATTTCATGGTTTGAATAAAGAGATTTTTGGAGATGTAGATACCTTGAGAAAATAATGCCATGAAAGAGAACATTTGCTTAAGAAGGGTGAACCCAGAGATGCAGGTCTTGTAGTGAGGCAAGTTATTAACTATGAAAGTCAAAAATCTCCTAAGCCTCAGATAGTTACACAAAATGTATCAACAACTAATGCTAGGAAAACAAACATTGACAAAGGAAAACAAAAGATCACTGGCATTAACTTTTCTCAACCTAAAATTGAAGAGGGTATATCTCAAAACATATTTTCACTTGATATGGAATTAGAAAGGGCGAGAAAGGCCAAAGATGATATTGCAAAACAATTGGAAAAAGTTGAATTAGAAGATGCTACTGCAAAGATGAAGAAAAGGATTTCCTTCTTGAGTTCCATGACTAGTCCCAATATGAAAAATAATGCTACTAGTCAGGCCATCCCTATATTCAATTCTAATTTTCAGACCAATAATGCCAATACAAATACCAAGACATATAGTGTAGTTCAAGGGGCTACATCACAATCAGGAGCCAGTGGACCTAATAGAAATATTGGCCTCCACAATATGGGCATTGGTCATGACATTAGCAGTATTACCCAGAATGTTGGTTAGAATATGGGCTCTAATTTTCAAAGAAGACCTATTTATCTAGAGAGATATAGACAGTTGTTCTTTGATGGTATCCCTGGCCAACCAAACCTTATTCCTAATGAGGTCAGAGATAAGATTCCCAAGTTTATTTGGAATAATGCCATAACTGGTGAAGAACATCTAAAAGTATTCTCATATACAATGAATGATTATGATATTGGAGATGAGGATGCTGTAATGAAATTATTTGTACAGTCTTTAACTAAGGATGCAAGAGATTGGTACTGGGGTTTGCCCGATCATAGTATTTATTCTTGGGATGAATTTGTTAGAAGTTTCAAAGAGCAATATGGTGACAAGATAAATTCTAGTTTTATGTTGAATGAATTCAACAGCTTGAAAAAATTCACTAATGAAGGCATTGTTGAATTTAATGTAAGATTTCAAAAGGCTATGCATAAGTTGTTTCAAGTATTGAGACTGGATGAAAATGTGTGTGTTACTACCTATTGTAATGCTTTGGATGGAAAAACAACTTATCTGCTTAGGGATAAAGACCCTCAAACCATGACAGAAGTATATAAGTTAGCTATAAACATAGAAAGCAACAGAAGGGCTTCTGGAAAGCTTGGTAAACGGGATTACAATAGGCTCTGGAAACAGTAAAAAACACACCCTAATAAAAGCCCCAAGGAAGAAGATAAGATGGGCGTATTGGTAACTATGGTGAAAGACCTTGTTGCCAAGGTAGACAAGAATGAAAAAGGATTTCAAAATAATAGGCCACAGTACCAAAGACAAGATAAACCTTATAGACTTCAAGATTTCCCTTATAAAACTCAGTGGAAAGATGGGAAACCTGTGTTAGACGAGCATAAGGATCCCAAGAACAAAGAGATTTTTGATCCATGAAAAAACAACAGTGCCCGTAATGTGGAAAATACTCCTTGGTGCATAGCTTGCAATATGCCTCATTCCCCATATCAATGTGCAGTAGCTCAGGGCTTGGTGGATCTACGTGAAAACATTGGGACACAAGAAAGTAAAGGAGAGAAGAAACCTACTGTAAATATGTGTGCACTTACTATTGAGGATGACAATGATAGTTCATAAGAAGAATTAAAAGAAGAGATTCCAGTCACAATAAAAAATACAAGTACTAAGTTAGAGCATTTTCAACTTGGGATGCCTAATGAAGAAGAGATAAGATTTTTAACCATTGCTGCTGTGACACAAGAAAGAAGTTCATACCAGCTCAGGAATAGAAAAGTTGATCAAAGTGGGAAATAACCTGATTCACCTGTCATTACAGAAGTTATAAATGAAGAAGTTACACAAGATGAAGTGAGAGATACCTTGGTTAAAGAGAGCAAAGTCACTCCTACTCATGACCAAAAAACAAGGCCGTTGAAAGAAAGTAAAGGTAAAATGTCTTCTAACAATGACATGAGTTTCCCAAATTTTAATATGAAGCAAGATTTATCTTAGATGAAAGTCTCTGTTCCTTTGCTTGAGATGTTTAAAATTAAGGAACACCGAGAGGTAGCCTTTTCATTGCTTTCTGACTTACTTGGTGTGCATGAAAATACTATTTTGAATGATGAACTGAAAGGTGAGCATGAAGAAAACAATAGGGTCCCAATCTATTTGGGAAATATAGTTATTCAAAAGCTAGATCAGATTGATCCTTTTTATGTTACATTGCTTACAAATAATATGTTGCTAAAAAATTGCATGATGGATTCAGGAGCTGTTGCTAATGTAAAGACTTATACTGTTATGAAACAATTGGGTTTAGATGTGGATACTACTTGTGGTAAATGTTATGCCATGGAGAACAGGGATGTACCTGTAATAGGAACTTTGCAAGGGTTAGAGATAAAACTTACTGCTTACCCTAAGGTCAATTTTAAGATAGATGTTGTGGTTGTAGATTCACCACCCCATTATGGTATGCTCTTATCAAGACAATGTGTTGTAGCCATTGGAGGACATGTACAATTGGATTTATCTTTTGCTACTATTTCTGTTAATGGAAAAGAAGCAAAACTGTTAAGGGAGCGTAGATCTCCTGTTCATGTTGAAAAGGTTCAACCTAGTATGTTGAATTGATTTGTGGATGTGGATATAAATAATTTCAAAGTGGAATAGATTCAGCCATAATTAAAAAATACAGATCCCATCATAGAAGAATTGGAATTGCAGGAGCAAGGGCTCTGGCAGATGTATGTTGAAGGAGCATGCTCCAGAGAGGGATTAGGGGCTAGTGTTTTGTTTGTCTCTCCATCAGGTATTAATTTCAAATACTCATTCCTAATGTCATTTCAATGTACAAATAGCACAACTGAGTATGAGGCATTGTTTTTGGGGCTAGAAATAGCAATAAAGCATGGCATTAAATTATTGAGAGTTTTTGGTGATTCAAAGCTAGCTATTTCTCAAATTAAAACAAGATATGCTGCCAAAAATGATAGGTTGAAATAATATAAGCATGTTGTATGGGATAGCATTGAGTTGTTTGATGCATTTTCCATTGAATGGATAGAAAGATCCAAGAATATCATTGCACATTTTCTGGCTAATATAGCTTTGAAAAATGATGATCTAACACTAGCAGGGATATCTATTGTGGAAACTAAGACTAGGCCTACAATCCCTAATAATGTATATAATTGGAAAGTTTTTGAGAGTGATGAGGATATCCTCAACTTCATTTAGTGTGTGGATAATTATGATGGTCAAGTCATTGATTGTAATAATTTGATAGAGATTATTGATGGGAAAGAAATTATTTTTGGTAATGAAATTTTGTAGTTGCAGACAAATGAAATCCCTAAGGGTCTGACTCAATTAGAAGGATTGTTTACTGATAATGACAGTCATATGTGCCACAAATCTCCTACCAAGTTGGATAACTTTGAGGAGATAAATTTGGGATTAGAGTGTAGTCTTAAGATTGTGTACATTGGAAAGAAATTGGCTCCTCATGTGAGGACTAATTTGATTAGCCTACTGAAAAGATTCAAGCATGTTTTTGCTTGGTCTTATGAAGACCTTAAGGCTTATAGGGAAGATTTATTTCAACATAAAATTCCATTAAAAGATGATATTAAGCCTTTCAGACAGAAACAAAGGCCAATCAACCCTTTGTTGGCCCCCAAAATGCAGCAAGAATTGACAAAACTCAGAGAAGCTGGAATCATAATACCAATCAGGCATTCTTCTTGGGTGTCTAAGTTGGTCCTTGTCAGAAAGAAAAATGGAGATATTAGGCTGTGTGTTGATTTTAAGAATCTTAACGTGACCTCATTGAAAGATAATTATTCCTTTCCAAATATGGAGGCCATATTGTAAAGGGTAACTGGTTGTGATCTTTTATCTATGATGGATGGTTTTTCTGGTTATAACCAGGTGCTGGTTCAAGAGTCTAAACAATTCAAGATAGCTTTCACTACCCCATGGGGTACATATGTTTATGTAAGAATGCCATTTGGCTTGATGAATGCAGGGGCTACTTTCCAGAGAGCCATGGATGTGGCTTTCAAGGAATTTATAAATATTATTATGGTAGTATATCAAGATGATTTAATTGCATATTCCCAAAAGGCTGATGATCATTGCAAACATCTAGAAAAGATCTTTACCAAAGCCTTGGAGTATGGAATTTCTTTAAATCCCAAGAAATGTCACTTTGCTGTAACTGAAGGTAAATTATTGGGACATATAGTATCTAAAGAAGGTGTCAGGATTGATCCTACAAGAGTGGAAGCTATTAACAAGGTGTTGCCACCAAAGAATATTAAAGGAGTTCAATCTTTCCTTGGAAAGGTAAATTTTGTGAGGAGATTTATTGCAAACTTTGTTGAAATAGTAATACCCATTGTTAAATTGCTGAAGAAAAATGCAAAGTTTGAATGGGATAAAAATGCTCAGTCTGCATTTAATGAGATAAAAGTGGAAATTCGACAGGCTCCTATATTAAGATCTCCAAATTATGAGAAACCTTTCTCCATGTTTTCTTTTGCTTCATTTCATACAATTGCTGCAATACTTTTGCAAAAAGAGGATGAAGGTTTTGAACACCCCATAGCATTTTTTAGTAAATCTCTGCAAGCAGTGGAACTTAACTATGAGATAATGGAAAAACAAGCATATGCATTGGTCAAGGTTGTCAAGGTTTATAGACCTTATCTTGTTTGTGAAAAAATAATGGCTTATGTGCCACATGCCATAGTGAAAGACATATTATCTCAATCTCAAGTTACTGGGAAGATGTGCAGATGGATTAGTAGGATCCAAGAATTCAATTTGGAAATTTAGGTTACCAAATTGGTAAGGGGTTTGGGTTTGGCCAAATTAATGACTGATACAAATATGGAATTAGCCCAAATGAATGATGTACAAACAATAAACATGAATTTTACTAGCATAGAATTGCAGTTCTGGTATACTGATATTGTGTTTTTTTTCTAAAAAATGCTAAATTTCCAGAACATATGTCAGATAACCAGAAGAGGACTCTGAGATTGCATGCCCAGAGGTATGTCCTGATACAAGGTGATTTATTTTGGAAGAATAGAGATGGAATTTTATTATTATCTTTGGATAAATCACAGTTTGAAAGGGTCTTAAATGAAATGCATAGTGGTGTGTCTGGTGGGCATTATTCTGCCAAGACCACAAATCACAAAATAATCAGAGCTGGATTCTATTGGCCATGTCTTTTCAGAGACACTCAAATGTTTGTACAAAAGTGTGAACCATGCCAAAGATTTTATGCTAAAATGAAATTTTCAAGAGCCTTACTTTTAAATCCTATGACCATTGAAGCACCTTTTACCCAATGGGGTTTGGACTTTATTGGTGAATTTACAGAAAAATACAGTGGGGGTCACAGTTGGATTCTTGTGGCTACAGACTACTTCACAAAATGGATAGAAGCAATTCCAACAAAGAGGGAAACCAACAAGATAGTAATGGAATTTTTAATGGACAACATTCTGACAAGATTTGGTGTGCCCACTAAGCTAATTATGGATAATGCCATGTGCTTTAGGTCTGAGGAATTTAGGGATTTCTGTGAAGATTATGGCATTATTTTATCTTACTCCTCACCATATCATCCCCAAGCAAATGGACAGGCTGAGTCCAGTAATAAAAGTCTCATGAAAATAATTAAGAGGATTTTGGATAAAAATAAGAAGTCCTAGCATTTAAAATTGAAGTTAGCCCTATGGGCTGATAGGGTGATAGTAAAAAGAGCAATAGGGGTTTCCCCTTTTGAAATGGTTTATGGAAATCAGGCAAGGTTGCCTTTGATCAACCTGTTACCAGTATACAAATTTTTGCAGGAAGAAGATTTGGAAAATCAAGAACCCATGATGGAAAGAATGGATCAATTGGTGGAACTAAAAGATATAAGAATAGAAGCTCACAAAAGAAATCTAAATCTCTATCAATAATCGAAGTACTTGTTTGATAAAAGAGCAATTGAAAGAAAATTTTAGATTAATGATATGGTGCTGCAATGGAATGCTAGAAAAGAAGAAAAGGGCAAACATGGTAAATTTGAGTCATTATGGATGGGCCTGTTTGTAATCCAGGAATTTCATGGTCAAGATTCTTATTTATTGGAAGACCCTAATGGTGAGATACAAGAATTGACAGTGCATGGATAATTCCTGAAACATTATTTCTCGTAAAGCTACTTTTTCCATGCACAACAGGTTAGATTTCCCTGTTTTAAGTGTGGGTTTTGTGTGCGCATGTACAATTTTCTTTTGGTTTGTGGTCTGTTTCCCAGAGATGTGGCTTTTAATGTCAATTTTGCAATTAACTTTCCCCAGTCGGAGCCATTGTTAGCACTATACCAAGGAAATTTTCAAATTCCTAGCATGGACTATTTTCCCGTGCTTTTTGGTTTAAATCCCATATCTTACTATGCTTAAAAGGTCAAAATTCATTAATAATGTTCTGCTTTTAAATGTTTATCGCTCAATTGCGTTGGTCTTTTAACATGTTTTCAAGTTGTGCAAGTGAGCGGTGAGTCATTTTTGATATAAATTGCGTAGTCGCGGTAAAATTGTGTCAAGTCATGATTAGCGGTGCGAGTGAGTGGTTTGGTTGCTAAAGAATATAAATCACACAGTCGTGATGTATTTTTGAAGTCAGGTCATAGGCTTGCGACTGAGCAGGTTGGAAATGGTTCTGTTTGTTGCTCATTAGCGAGGGATTAACTCTTTTAAAAGAAGGTCTAGCAAGTCCGCGATGACTCAAAATCTTGTATGTCACATAGTTGCTTTAATGTTATGTTGTTAACTTTATGCTCTGCGACTAAGCGAGTGTTATCAAAAATGAAGTAATCGCACACCCACGTTAGGTTTTCATGTATGTCTTTTAAGTTAGCGACTGTGCAAGGAACTTAGGTTGTAGAGGTCACTCACTCTCTCAAGTATTAACTCATATGTGTTTTGCAGTGTGAGTAAGTGATCTGTTATGCCAAAAATGAAGTTGAAAGCTCGCCGCTCAGTCATAAAGGTATTTTTTAATGTTCTAAAAGGTGTGCAAGTGGGCGATTATGAGATCATTTATCACCTGGCTCACTTGCTGATGATTTGAAGTTTGAAGAAATGAGCTCACGAGTATGTGATAAGGAAAAGAAAAGAGATATCACTCACTTACCCATAAGTAAAGACAAAAGGAAAGTTGTTAGCGGGTATGGGATTAAACAAAGAAGGTTGGCAACCGCACACTTGCAGTCGATGAGATAGTTAAGTTTTTAAGCCTGAGTGCACGATGGAGAAAAAATGAAGTTGTCGCTCAGTCACTCACAGATTGAAGAAAAGAAAAAAGGGTTAGCGAGTGTGCAATAAGGGAATTTTAAGATTTTGATACAAAAGCTCACTTAGCTGCAAAGGATTAAGCCATAGGGATTTTTCAACAGTGAGTTTGCGAGTAAATGAAGAACAAGGGTCATCGCTCACTCGCTAATATTATAAGTTGAAGTGTTTTGCAGTGCAAAAAAGTGACCATATAAAGTGCATGATAAAAATTAAAATTGCTCACTCACTCAGATCCAAAGGCAATTATTTAGAAGCCAACGGGTATGCGATTGTGAAATGATTAAAAAATGAGTGTGTACACGCTCACTCGCAAAGATTCAGACAAAGCTAAATGTTGAGTAGCGAGTCTGCGATGGGAGAAGAAAAGGTAATATCACACACTCACATGGACATAAAAGAAAAGGGTAGAAAGATAGCGAGTATGTGACTGCCAAATGATGAAGTGCAAATTAGGTCATCGCTCACCTGCAGAAGATGTAAACTAAGGTAGAAACATACAATGAGTGTGTGACTGGTTAAAGAAAAGGTCACATCACTCACTCGCAAGGACTATTTTGAGTATGAGTAAAGTATAGTGGGTTGGCGCTAGATTGACAAGTGGCTAGTTTTAGGCTTATGAGTGCAAAAAGAGAAAAGTGTACACTCTTTTCCAGCTAGGATCAAATAGTGTGAATTAATGGAAGCATTAGTGATAGAGTGATGATTTCATGATACTGCAAGTGCAAGAATTTGGAATTCAAGTGGACAAGACATAGGATTTAATGGCTATAAGTTTGAATGATTGAGTTTGATTCTGTACAACTCTCATTTTTACATCTTGAGATTTTTTGCAAAGAGCGAAAAGGCTTGTTGGTCTGAAGTATTTTGTCTGAGATAGTAAATTCAAAGAAGAAGGATGGTTCAAGCTATTGTTCCTCCTACCTCGCAAGGGTTTGGGAAGAAGAAAGAGGTTACATTGAAGAAGTATACAAAAGAATTTCTTGAGTTGCTTCCTGAAACTCTAAATACAAACAGTGAAAACTGGGATGAATGGAACGACAAATGGTGTCAATGTAGAAATTTGGTAACCCAAAATTATTCTGGTAGTACTTTGTTTCATTATTTCTAGAATAATAGGATCAAACCAGTCCCAATTTGTAATCCATGGGATTTGAATATGGAGAAATTGATCATGCCTGATGTCTATGTTGACATAGGTCTTATTAAGGAACTAGCTAAAAACTACTACACAGTACCTAGGGTAATCAGGAAAAAGAATAAAGAGACCCTAGTTTCCATAGATAGGAGGTCAGTGGCAGAAGTATTTGCAATCACTGGTGCATTGTGCATAGCCATTGATTTAAAGAAGATTAAGACAAACTTTGTCAAAAGAGAGCATTTAATCAAGAAATATGAAATGCCTAATTTCATGCCCAGAGTAGATAGGCATCTGGTAAAAACCCTAGACAATTTCAAGCCACCCTTTGACTTATCCCTATTTAATCATTATGTAAAATGCACGGTCTATGGTTTGAGTAGGGTTCTAGGTATTTATGGGGACTCCACAGTGTCTCAAGATTTACTTATGATGGCCATGAACATCCAGCACCCGGAGGGAAAAACTGATTATGACTATGTTGGATATATAGTTGGTGCTATCCATGTTGCACTTTTAGAGATACAGTCAGATACTCCAACACCTACTTTTAAGCATTACTCTCATCTGATGTATATGATGTTTTATTATAACAAAGCATCAATGGATAAAGAGCTTGAGTTATTTGTCTTAGAGTATGGTGTGGATGCACCAATCCAAAGATGGACTCAGGTATGGGATAGTTCATCCAACAACTCATCATTTGTATGTTTTTGCAATTGGATTGAGGATCCAATTTTTAATTTGTTAGGAACAGATAGACACAGGCTTCCTTTTGAGGTTAGAAAGATTTTGAGACCATGGGAGTATGTCCCAAACTGGCCTATCTCTCACAATTGGGCTGATTTCTTCTTTTTTGATTACATTACTATCATTAGAGTATATGGTTGTACTCAGCCCATTCACATCCTTCCCAAGTTTGTTCCCCCTAGGATTGCATTCTTAGAATTTGTTTGGCAAATTACAGGTAGATAAGGAATTTATAGAGGGAAATAAGAAGGGAAATTTTATCCCCACATTGTGGATGGGTTTTGACTTCTCCATCATGAAAAGGGTTTTTGATCTAATAAATGATTTCTTGAAGCAATACAGAATGTTTGCAGCAATTGCCAGATTTTGTGATCCTGAATTTTTTTTGCAAATAACGCTAAAAAGAATGACTCCTTCGCAAAAAATTAGGGATCATGAGCCACTGGATGATGAGGATGTTGTGAGGAACAAGCTAAATAAGAAAGAAGTCCAAGATAGGAGAAGGAAGTGGAATGACCTCCTAAGAGTGGAATTTGAGTGGAAAGAATTAGATAATTCATTCTCTGGTGTTTTCCCTGATCTCCCATACTTACAAAGGATAGAGGAAATGCTCAAGTCCTATGAAACCCTAATGGCACAAGTACCACAATTTAGTGTTGAAGATGCACAACAAAAAGAAGAACAACATGAAGAGGAAGAGGCCGGTGAAGAGGCTACTTCAGCTAGAGAGACACCAAGGAAGAAACAAAAGAAAGAGCAAAAGATGGTGCAGGATAGGAAAAGCATGGCCAAGTCCATGATCTCTGAGCATGGTAAATATTTTAGAAAGTTGAAGATACAATTGCTGAAAGACCCTGAGGCTGAGGGCCAAGGAGACAATCAAATGGTACTATTTGAAAAGGATGACAAGAGGGTCATGATGGCTAATGAGTTCATGAAGGATGATGAGTTCATAAAGTCTGAGGAATTCAAAACTTTCTTGATTAAATTGAAACAAAATAATTTGAGGCAAGAGTTGACTGTAGCAGAAGAAAATATAGATAAGAATGAGGAAATTGTACAATACTGCAAGATTATGATCCTGAGAGTGAATAGATTACTATGGAACAAGCCAGGATACTGGTATAGAATAGTGGTGTAATGTTGATGCCTAGTTGGGATCTACAATCCACATTCATTATTGATCAGATCATGATGCAAGAAGATCCTCTATTGCAAATAGAGTTTGAAATGGATGAAGTGTTCAAAGGATCAGGATTTTATCCTAAATCTAAAACCCTAGCAATATGGTCACTAGCTCTTGCCACACAAAAACCCTTAGTCATGACTATGAGAGAAGAGAAAAGGGCAGACTGGATGATATGGAATTTGCAAAATACTTTGAATACTAAGATAGCTTAGTTAATGACCCAAGTTTCATTCATGAACCTGGAAAAAGTTGATGACCTATCCAAGAGGTATGAAATGAGTTTTGGCCAAATGATGGCCCTGGCGAAGAAAAATGAAGAAGTGGTGGTCCAGAACCACACATTAGAAGAGGAAATTGCCAAATTGAAAGAGGATTTAATAGAAAGTAAGAGGGAAAAATATCCAACCCTTGAGGAAGTGGCAAAAGTTGTGACAGATGTTGCCGTTGGAGTTAAGGAAGATTCTGCATTGGCAGAAAGCCAATCAAAAGAGATATTATAGGAACATAGCATAAATGCTATGTCTGTTATGTTTCTCATATCGCATTACTTGATTGATTTCCTAAAATAGAAAATTGATATAGTGTATACACTATATGGGTCATTACAAGAAGCTTCAAAGACATCTGTAGAAGCTATGGTTTTCTTAGAACCTACTTTCAAATTGTGGTCAGGGAAGGAAAGGATCTTGGATAAGTTTAAAACTGCTATGCTATATAGTGATGATTTCCCAGATAAAGTAATAGATACCATTGAGATGGTTAGTAAGCTGAATGACACCTTTGCCTTTTTCAATGGAAAATCTAATTTGATAGATAACAAGTTGCATCTATTTGGTGATCAATGTCCATCATTGATCCCAAAAATTTATTATAACACAGGTGTTTTAAAAACACAATCATATTGGGTAGCTGGTTTTGACACTGTACTAAAAAGTCAAGATATAAAGCAATGCTTGGAAAAGGATACAAATTCTGAATATTGCAACAAATTGATTGATAGCCTTTTCAAGATCGAGAGAGATATGGCCAAGTTCATTTCTGAGGCCATAAATGCCACGGATGTCAGGTGGATAGAAGCTATTGCAAAGTTGGAAGAAGAAAAAACCTTTGATTGGCCTAACACCAAAGAGGTAAATAGATGGGAGGCAAAGTTGAAACGATAAGGAGGACATTGTCAACAACAACAACAACAAACCTTATTCAGATTTTTCCAATAGCTGCCACCCATGTTCTGTTATAAGTTTTGTTTCTTGTCTGTTGCAAAAAGATTTTGTAGATCTCTTTCCCAGTAAGTCGGTAGCTTGTTGCATCCTTAATTATAAAAGGATTCCAAGACTACTGGGAAAGATATAGCCATTTAATTTTTGAGAATGCAATGTATAATTGAATAAACTCTGGTTCAAGACCAATACAATAGCTTTTCGGAGAATTATTGTTGAATGTAACAAGCAATTCTAATTTTGAATGAAAATGAAATCTAGTTAATAGTTTTTGAAGTATATAATGAGTATTGTGTTTTCATTTTGGTGTTCTTAATTTTATTTAGATTGAATATTTAAGAAATGTTCAATTTTATATGTCTGTCAGGAAGATTATGAAATACTTCTAGGGTTCTTTCAAGGAAAGACTAAAATTGCCTTAGGAATATTTCAATAAGATTCAGGGTATACAATGAATTTGATGAATTAACTTGTTAAGTGTGTTGATATAGGTATATAAGGTATATCTATGTTTATGTTAGATGTTATAATTGTTTTAAGTTCATGTTCATGATCAAGCTGGTTAAAATTGTTCATAAGTGAATCCATGCCCTAGGATTAAGCACTGGTCTATGTCCATTAAATCAAGTGACTATCACTATTAAAATTAATCTTTGCTTATTGGTCTGGTCTGTATTCAATAAAAGTTACAGTGATCAACCCCTGTAATTTTATCCATAGTTAATTGGAATAATTCAGTGATTTCATTATTCTAAGTTAGAAGGGTAATCACGCCCAATTTAGTGGAGCTCAAAGTGTAGGAAGTTTCAAAACCTTGTTTCTATCATTCTGCATCTTGCCTGGTCAGTGTCTAGGATAAATAGAGAAAGCTCTCTGAGAGTATTTTTCATATCAGCAAGAAAAGGAACTAACATGGCTTAACCAAATGGAGTTAGGTTTTTATGTTATGAATCGAGTTTATGCATTTGGGTTAGATTTTGATGGGTTATGTAATGTATTTTGTAATAATTTGGTACACTTTGTAAAAAGATGCAAATATTTAGAGACCAACATTGGAGGGGCTTTATTTTTGGCATTACTCATGCCTTAGATTTAGGGATTTAACTGATTTAGGGGACTTATCTAGCTGATTAGGAGGGCTTGATGGAGGCTACATTGTGGGCATCATTTTGGCCTTAAAATCAAGATGATCTACCTATTGAGGAAGAGATTTTTGGAGGGGGATCTCATTTTCCAAATTAGCCTTAAGGGCTATATAACTGAACTTCTTATTCATTTGTAGAAGGTTCAGAATTGGGAGCGAAGAGATTTTAGTGAACTATTTTGTTCCTATATCCTTTTTTATGCATTTTGTACCCATTTAGTTCATGTTGAGTATCGATTTTGTGCAAGAGGATGCATGTATTCCTTGCCATTATTCTGAAATTCATTCATGTAACTTCTCATAGATTATGATAAGAATAAAGCTAGCCCATTATTCATACACCCTGTTATGGTTTTTGTTATCAATCCTATTCAATTTTTTGTATTGAAGTGTAGTGTGTCCATAACATAGATTAGTGAATTATCTTGATTCCTATTCTAGGTTGTAGGATATAAACTCTTGCAGAATCTGCATGTCTGCTGACAGGAGTATTACTATTTGTGGTGAGATCCCTAGTAGTGATTTCCAAGTTAGTCTATGTATTGGAAAGGGAGTGATTTTGTAGAAAATCTTTAGGGTATGTCAAGTGAATGTTAGTTTGAACCTTTGAGAAATATGAATCTTCATCCAGTGTATCTGATAGGAACCGGCCTAGAATCCAGAGATTCCTTCTTATTCAGAGTCCACCCATAACTCAAGAAGGTTTCCATTGTTACCATGAGATATTAGTATGCCCTAATGCCCGATTTAGGGTGATGTTTTTTTGGCCTTAACAGTTAACAAATAAACTTTCCAAAGGATGGACAAAGAAACTCAGCATAAGACTTTATTTAGTCTTTGTTTAGTAGTTGGAGGATTTTCTAAATGGTGATTACCTCAAGAATCTAAAAGTTTTTAAAGCACTTGCTGCTATGGATAATAGTGACATGGTAAGTTTTATCTGTTATCATTGAAGTATTTAAGTTTTGGGTTAGTTTAACGTTAACTACAACATTTCTCAAAAATAGAGGAGCCTTCACGAGATGAAAATGTGCCTGCATATGAAAATGTTCAATATAATGCTTACAATTTTAAATGTTCAATATAATGCCTAGAAATATAGGAATGGTATAGAGGCCTTGGCAGGTATGGTAGTTTATATTACAAGAGAATTAGAATGAATCATGAACCAAGAAAAATAGTTGAAAAATTTATTTGTAGATTGAAATAACAATCCCGATTTCAATTACTCATGAGAACATAGACATAGAAAATATGCGCTGAAATCTGAAATCAGAGGGAGAGTACTAATGAAATTTATTTGTAGATTGAAATAGTAGATCTGATTTCAATTACTCATGAGAACATAGACATAGGCAAATGATTAACAAATAAACTTTGTGTAAGTCTTTATTTAGTGATAATTATTCAACGAACCGAAGCATGGACAAAGAAACTCTAAAGCATAGCATGTACATTGTGCTTTATTTGAACTGAACATATTTTTTATTTGTAGATTGAAATTATTAACAGCCCTGAATTCAATTAATCATGAGAACATAGACATACAAAACATGTCTACTGCTTATCTTTTTTTATTGCAGAATGCTCTCCTATAGTGCAGCTTTTAAAAAAATAATGTACATAGGAAAATGATTAACAAATAAACTCTCAAAGAGCATGGACAAAGAAACTTAGCGTAAGTCTTAATTTAGTGACAATTATTCAACCATCGAAAGCATGGAAAAATAAAATCTAAAAGCATAACATGCACATTGTGCTTTATTTGGTAAGGAAAAGTAAAATTGAAGTGAAAACCTACCCATACAATCTAAAAAATATTAACAATATAAAACTAAAATCACGCAAATTACAATTATTGTGAAGAAAACTAACTGAAAATGATTTTCATGTCAAAGAAGTGGATGGATTCACATCGACAGAAAGGCATCCGTCACAAAAAACCTAATGTAATCCATCTAAAGAAAAGTAATATCCAAACATAGTAAAAGGGAGTTCTCATAATTTACTTGTACAAACATTTTGTGAGAGTTCCAGAGCTAATTGGCCAAACTACTTAAATAATCATAAAATTCATCCAAAACAAAAGAGAATTCCCAGTTTTCCAAGAATAAATGGTCATTTACAATCAATAACTGGTTGTGGTAGTTCCTACTCTCAGATACCCTACAATGTCACACACCATTTACAATAAGCCAAACAATTCCAGGCATTTGAAAAACCAACCAATAACAAAATAATTGAGTGCAATACTGAATACTGACTCAAAACCCTATAACTGAATACAATACTGAATATTGACTTAAAACCCTACCTTTTGTTGCAAATGTATCTCAATACAATACTGAATACTGACTCAAAACCCTACCTTTTGCTACAAATTTATCTCTGCATACGAAGTATTAAATTTAATGAAATACTAGTAGAAGAGTACAAACCAACAAGGGTAGAAACAAAAATGACCAATAAAGAAATGCAAATTACCAAGATGGAAGGCAATGTCTGGAAGAGTACAGACCGAACTAATTAAGTCATATGCAACACAACATTTTGAAAACTGAAACAAAAATATGATAAAATGAACTAACCTGAACATCATATTTATGATTTTTTTTGTTGGTGATTCGAGGTGCTAAATGGAGCAAACCAAAGTCTTCCATCTGCAAGGAAATACATAAATCACCACACAAACTTGCAGAAATCATGCCCACATAATGCAACCACTCTGCAAAACAGGCATAGTCAGCTACCAGAAAATGTAAAATGGAAAACATAAATACAATCAATATTATATCAAAGGCAAATGAAAGGTCCAGATTTTTCCAATCATATTGCCACCATATTGAACATTTCAAACCATTGATGTTAAAGTGAAAAGTTTTTCTTAAGAGAAGGAACGCCTTCAGTGTAATAAAACTAGTTTCGTAAAGAGATGCAAACTATGTAAAATATTGGTAAGGGGTGACAAGATCAAGGAAGAACTCAAAAGTACAAGACCCAAGGGCCATACCTAATGCCTTGGGAGCTCATCATAGATGGCCTTGCCTATGTAACTTGCAGAGACATCATAGTTCAGGTTTAACTTTAAAACCAGTCTTTTAAAGGATGGTAGAATTGGTTACGCAACCCCTTTCTAGGGTACTGTCCCTAGACAGTGTCTCCATTGGCTGCCAACCAATTAGGTGAAAAAGGATGAGATACTAATTAAATTCTACCTACAAATAATTTATACATAGACCTCCTCATAAGGTTACCTACCCAACGATTCATAACTACGATGGAGAACCAATTCTTGTAAGATATTAAGGTAATATCCATGATCCCAAACCTACAAGATCCATAATTGTATGAGAGGAGATACATATTACCTAATTCTATGACCACTTATCTTAAAATCTAACATATTAGTATACCATGTATGTAATTTAATCATATTATGCATTCCTAACATATGCATTGAACTACTAATATCAATGTCTATTAAACCCCAACTTGACAAGTTGTAAAAGTGCAATTATACTAACCTCACTACTCAAATTGACTAACAATTCAACTACCAAAATATACCTTTAAAAATAAGAGTAACTATAATAATTTTATTATTACAACATCAAGACATAAACATCAGTCATTATCAAATAAGTTGCATATTAAATGAGCATCATTTCTTTTTTGACTTTTTCTTTTTTTCTTTTCTGCTTCCCTATATTCTTGTAGAGGCATATCCATCTCAACATCGTCATTTCTTCTCGCCCATGCATGTGATCTCATTGTCCTTTGCAAAGGTGGGCCCTCTGCAATAACAAATAAAAGGGTTTAATTAAAAACATATTATCATAATTGTTACAAGCATTTCAGTACTTTAAAAAACATAAACGTGATACTCTTTACCTTGTGTAACCACATCTTCTTGCTCGGCGGCTTGAACCTCAACACGCTCATCGGGAACCTCTACATTCTCTGCAACTGCAATACAAATTTTTTTATTATTCCCAACACATTATAATTAATTTTTTATTACTATGCCAAATTCAATTTATAATTTTTACTTGTATTAATAAATCAATAATAAAAATTCAAATAGAAAATGTATACCTTGAGTTCTACAATGCACAACTTAATCGACTCCTCTATTGTGCTCAGATGGTGTTTCAGGATTGAAAGAATTCATTCCAATACATAAATAATTAGTGCATTTATCGATAATATATACATATAAATACAAGACAAATACTGAGAAATGTTAATCATTCAATTTAATACATATAAATATAATCACTTTAAAGTTTTAAACAAATATATAATCATTATTTCCTTACTTAAAACAAATATATTCACTTTATGTTGGAACTTAACATCAAATAGAGTAATTGGTAAAGTAGTCAACTTGAAATAAAAATCAATTGGCTTATTTACCTATTCGACGGATCCACCAAAAGAACCTTGCGCACTCTTTGATGGGAATCATTCAGCCATGACTGTATAGCCTTGTTTGTAGACTACTTTCTTGTCCTCTTCTGAAATTTTTTGTTTGAACTCCAAGCCCTACATTTTTATTGTAGTGAATTTCATCAAAAGTAAATTGATTACAATTTATAAATATTTGCATATGGTTTTTTCATTTACTATTACTTACAATTCGTGCAACAAGTTTTGAATATCCACCCGAGCTGAGCTTGTGTTGCTCTTGCTTTTGTTTTCTTGCTTCTTTTGCCTTTGATGTGTCACGAAACCTGTGTGATGTTTGAAATATGTTAGATCACATAACTACAAAGAGTAAGATTATCACGTACCTTCTTTCCTCGGGTGATACTATTTGTCCATCATGTCTTGCGCATCTCTCAAGTGCATCCTTTTTAAGATTCTCCCACTCATTAATAGGAACGTAGGGGGCCGGTCGTAATAAGGGTTGTGTTCTATTTGGGTCATGTAGTTGTCCCTAATATACTTTAAAGTTTTCCCCGATTTCTCAAGGAGCTTAAGTCTTTGAAAGGCATTGGGTCCAAATTATTTTATCATAGAGTCAATGAGTTTATCATTTAACTCCTTATCTTGTGATTGCCGCCTTTTAAGAAAAACAAAACTGTTAGATTCATAAATGAAGTGAAGCTACCTTTTAATGTACTTGAAGAAAGGGATGAAAGGAAATCTGATCTAGCAATGAAATCAAAATATGATACAATGTGCACATGGTCGGCCCAAAAATGCACAAACATTCATCATTAAGTTTTTCATAAAATAGATTATTCCCTGCAAAATAATAACGTGATTATTAGTTATTGCAAGGGACTACATAGAATGTTAGTGCATTACATTATGATTATAATATTGTATAGTAAAAGAAAGGATCAATCTTTAAAGTACGTGGAAGCTGGGCTAATCTCACAGGAAATCCATCTTCAATGTTCACGAGCAATTGATCACACTTCTCTATTGTTCCCGTACATGTAACACAAGTACATCCAGGAATTTCATCATCGCCTCCTACATAAAATGAATCCAATATTACAAAATGCCGCCTAAGAAAGAATAGTTCAAGTGAAATAAACACATGATAAATGAGAGATAAAAAGATGAATCTACTTACCAATAATAGGCATTGCCATTGCATTTGTGGCCATGCTACGTGTTGCCAACATTGCAGCTAGCAGTACCTCTATGGTTCTGATCCTCGTAGCAGGTGGCATAGTGAACATAGGATCAATTCTTGGTATGATTTTAACAAGTTAGTTTTGTAAGTACACCGAAGCTTTTTGGTATGCATTAATCGATGTTATTGAATTCACAGAATCATAACAATTAATACCATAGTGATCTTTAATCATGCTAGTTTGGCATTTATAACTATGTATAATGGAACTAATGTAAAGTATAACTTAGTATAGTGCAATTTGATACTTACTTGTTCATATTAGGTGGGGGTGGTGATGTCACCAGATCCATTGGATAAGGTTTTACCATTTTTATTTCTTGGTCTGACATCATCAGCGTTTGTAGCTTTTCTCCAGATTTTGTTTCTCATCTTCCTGATGTCTTCAATGGTGTTTCGATTGGAGAAGGTCCTTGTCTCTATCACTTTGTCTCTATAGTCCTTTCTTAGATGACCAACTTTATGACAGTGTAAGCATGCCATTCTAGGGTTAGTCCAACTCCTAGACTTTCTCATCCATTTTCTCATGTATTTTGTAGCTTTGTGTCCATATCTACCACATGTTGTGTAGTTTTTCCATGTGTTGTAATCCCAAACATATGAGTTACCGACTCTTTTTGGTTGATAAGAATACCCTTGATCTTTAGGCTGCCATGCTTTCTTTTTCTTCTTCCTACATTCAAGAGATGTGCGCCCATGCATTTTGCAAGTAGGACAGTATTTGTCCATGTACAAGTTTCCTTCTTTGGTTGTTTCACCTCAGATTTACATTCATATGATTTACGTCCTTTCTTGTTACATTTATAATGGTTTAATATGAATGAAGATGTGGATTTAGGAATACCTTTTATTTTTCTCCTACAAACATTTGATGTGTGGCCTGGTTTTCCACATTGATTGCATGACTACTTTCTTGGTCTTGGATTTGTGTAGACATTCTTTGGATTAGATTGGTATGGTGACTCTCCATTCTTGATATACCCTAGTCTGGTATTGTTGTTGACTCTTCTTTAGCCATCAGAAAAATCATCCATCCTTTTGGTGCTTTCTTCAGCTCTCTTGATCATGTCATTGTGTTGTTGCTATATTCTTACTTCATGCTTCTATCTTTCATTTTCTTCTCTTAGCTCACCAATAGATTCTAATTTTCCATTCAATTCTATGTTCATTCAGTTTTCCTCCTGACTCATAAGAATAATCTGATTGGTGATCTCGTGATGATGTTCAGTAAGTCTTTGTATTTTTGACTCTTTCTCTTGTATATTTTCAGTGATCTTCCTCCTATCATTAATTTCTAGTGGTCTTTCTTGTTTAGCTTGTCTAGAATTATTCATAACCTCAATCATTCTTACCATATGTTTCTCTTGACCAATTTGTAGTGATTTTACTTGTCTATTCAGATGTTGATTGATTAAATTTGGCCTTGTAATGCTTACTTCAGATGTGTCTAATGTGTTGCAAGATGTAGATCCAGATGACTCAAATAAATCAGGTATCTCTTCTTCATGATAGTTTTTTTCATTACAACGATATTCCATAACCTTTCTTTCATCCAGTAGCTATCCCATCTTGATTCTATCTTCTATATATTGCTCATAGAAGATCTATATCTCTAACTTCTAATTCTTAGTACTCTTTTCTAGCTTGTACCTTTCCATTGCATGATCTTTCCTCTTAAGTCTTTAATCTTTTCCAAATAAGAGATCTAGCTCTGATGCCAATTGTTGGAAATAATGGAATGGTGTGTACTGAGAGGGGAGGGGTGAATCAAACCCCTCAAAACTTTTATCACTTAACCGTAATCCTTTTAGAAATCAATTGTATTACCAACCATATATGCTATTATATCTTTGTGTATGTTATATCAAATCATAAACTCAATTAGAATGTAAACATTCATGAAATGTATTGACACATGACACAAGATTTGGTAACGCAGAAAACCCTTGTTAGAAGGTAAAAAATGCGGTGGGGATGAAACCCACAAATCTTCACTATCTGTAGAATGGAAGGGGCCGGTTAAGGCTTACAATTTTGTTCACTTCTGATGATCTACCCTGTTAGGAGTATTATGTAGAGATTGGTTAAGGTCTACTCTGTGAAGAGCTTTAGCAACACTGTTTAGTGTGCACTCAGTTAAGAGATTTACAAAGGAATGTTAAATTCACCTTTCTCAAGGATTTTTTCTATTTGCTACACTTGTTAGAATGTAGTAAAAAATATTCAATGACCTGAGTATATGCAACCTAGAATTGCTGATTATAGATCCAATAAAGATTACATGGATATTTATCACCTATAGTGATTGATCAATACCTCTGTTCTGCTTGGTAGCCTTGAATATGGTTCTTGATAACCTTTTTCATCTTTTGTTGTTCTTCTGCAAAAAACTCTTAGTCTGATCCATAGATGTGTTCCTCGGATACAATCCTCATCACACACATATTCTGATAGATTACATATCTATTTATACAATGAGTTTGACCTAAGTGAGTTTCACGTATTACAATGATAACTTTATGATCAAAGGTTTACAACTTGACCTTGATCTCCTAGTTTGCATGTTTCTAATTAGTTGGACTGATTAAAACAATTACAATTACATTGCTTGTCCCTCAAGAAATGGATTTAAAGCTAATTAAAAGTCTAAATATAAAACACAAGTGTTTTATCTGACATGGAAGTCAGATCCACATTTATCGAAATGCTAACTATCTCTTGGTAGATTGGTGCTCGGGTTGCTCTGTAGTCTGTCGGGTTTCTCTTGTCGGGTTATTCTGTCAAGTTCCACTTTGTAACATTTTTGGGTTGCACTGATAACCTATGTCGTCAAGTTCCCTTGTGAACTTGTTTGTCGGGTTGCACTAAACATGTCTTTCAGTGTTGGTGTTACCAACAGTTTAAAAACTATTTTCCTTTGCATACTAATGGA
>MU226454.1:2508982-2540182 GCA_018584345.1 Thuja plicata
TATCTTTCAATGTTATTTTTATAAATTGTATTTGTCTTAGTTTTCTATGGAGGTAGAAATACAAAAATTAGAGTTTGACTTTTACAAGACCCTTAATAGCCATCCCCAACCTTCTCTTAGGTCTTCTATACAATGATGGTTTGGAATATACTACCTTTTTGGGTCCTCTCACAAAAAAAAAGTTTTTGGGTGATTTATTTTCCCTTCTTTTTGTTTTGTGTTTAGTCTATTACAAAATATCTAGTGACTCTCTATTTGTGTATTTTATTCTATTACATTCCTAGATTGTTACTTCTCATAATTTATGTAGGATTTTATATTAATTTTTTTTTGTAATTTTTTAAACTTTTTATCTCTATTGGATAATAGCTTACTACATTATAGTTTTATCATTGTACTTATATCTATCATAGATAGCTAGTTTGGTTGTTAAAAAAAAATTTGTTTTATTTGTGTCCTATTATTTAAGTCACTCAAATTCAATTATTTTATATTAATATTATATTTAGAAAACTCATAAAATTTCATGGATAAATTATAACTTTGTATTAAAATAAAAATAAATAAAATGTCAATATAACTTCTTGTAACATAATAGAATGTGGTTAGGATGTGATAGTAAGGGATTCTTGAGTAGTTCCCTAATACAAAATCCAACCAATCCTTGGTTACATTTCAAGGAATATGACTCACTAGGCTCAAGTAGACTAAGAGTTGAGAGAGTGCAATGATCCTTCATTGTAATCAAGGGTTGATTTGGGGAATGGGTAAGTGCACCAAAATGGTGTGCAAAAAGGGAGGTATAAGTGGTTACTTATTATTATTGTTTTCCTAAAATTAGGTAAACTAAAATTAGAAGAGAAATTTGAGAGTTAAGCGATAAAAATTATAAGATGTGAAAGGAACAAGAATTGTAGTACTTTGAATCTAGTTTCTAAACTACTAAGTTTTTTAAAAAATAGATAAGATTAAGAGGATCAAATCCATTGTGGACAAAAAATAGCTCCTAATTTTTTCAAGAAAATATAACATAGTGTTTGGCATGCACATTAAAAATGATATAGTTAGATTTATTATGTTGAAAAACCCTTTTGTATAAAGATAGATAAAAGTGAGATTTATAAGTTGTGTATTTTTTTTATAATTTTTTTTAATATGTTTTTAATAATTTTGAAGTGGGCGCATCCTGAAAACCATGTGTTTGTTCATGCGCTAGACATAACTTGCATCAAAATTTAAAAAAATGCAATTTGTTTTTTTAATAGCCTATAGAATCAAGTGTAGAATAATAATATATGTAATTTATTTTAAATTTGGTCGAGCAAATCAAAATTTATTAAGAAAATGGTACACATGTCTCTAAGCACTAAAGATACATTGGTAAAAAAAATTAAACTTTAACATATTAATGTTTTCCACAAATACAAAAAATTATATGGTTAGAAAGCTTAGAAGATACGTGAAATTATGGTGGCAATTTTACAAATACTTGATTGATGATGTGTAAACTTGATGATGAGGAAGTTGAGAAATTCATTTCGAAGAACAAAATATGTGAAAACGAAGGGAAATGGAGGCAAATCAAGCTCCCAATCCCCAACCTTATTATCCAAGCCTATTAAATAGCCTTGTTCTTAGCTAGTAAATTTACCAAGCCTATACCCAATCAGATTATTTGAATTTAAAGTAACCCAATTGCGATAGATGTGTTTTGCTTTTTTTTTGGGAAGGTGGCCACTTTTTTACACTCCATCTTGGCGCACTTACCCGAATATGATTAAGTAATAAAATATTGAAGGATATATAGGAGAAAATAGTGAGTTTTAGAATTAGCAGATTGATAGAGAATAAATAAACAAGTATAGATACAAGAAATAGAAACTGGAGGGTGCAATTATCTTGTAAGATCAATTTGAAGAAGATATAGAAGGACTATGTCAACTAGGTTGACCTATTCCTAGGTATAGGTCAACTAGGTTGATCTGTTCCCTACACTTCAGACTTCTTTCTATTGTAGACTAGTTGCAAGGTCATTAAATTCCTACATCTGATTTAATGTGAGCGCTACCTATACTTACCCATAGAAAACAAGGAAATTATTGTGTAGAAGGGGATTACTCAGTCAAATCAAGGTTGAGTAATCATTTGAAATACAAATGAATTACGCATGAAAGACAATATTGTTCATGTAAGGTAGATATTAGATCTATAATATAAATGCTTATACCTTTATAAAAAGACTCAATGTAATTATGTCTATGAAGATACTTGTAAGTTTATTTAATGTAGTTGTAGATAGTTGTTTAATCTTTAAATATGGAGAATAATCAAGGATCCTCTTCACAAATGCATAGATATATAAATACTCCTCAAGTATTCAATATTGTTATACTTTGTTGACACTTTCTTTACACAGATGAACTATAGTTAAATTGATATTAATGTATTTTGAAGAAGGATCTCCTTGCTTAATTGAGGTCTCATATACTTGGTCTTCATGAGAGAGAGAATCTTGATACAATAGAGAAGATTATCTTCAAAAATGCCTTGGATGCTTGAAATCTTACTTGAAAATGCTTGGATAAAATATTATAGGAGAGGGGTTCAATTCCAACTATGATTGTCTAAATGAGGAGATTTAGGTTTATTAGATACCCCTTACACACATTTCACCACTTATAACTCAAAGTAAGCGGGCAAGATTTAAGACTTCCTATGTAAGGATTGGGACAAGCACTCAATTCAAACTTTATGGGAAAATAAATGGAGCAAGATGACTAGGCTTACCTATTCCTATGATTAAGTTGAAAGAGGGAAGACAAGTCTATATTGATTAAAGATAAGGAACTGATTTGGTACTTAGTAGTGTTTGTTATACATCAGGCCAACTTGGTTGACCTATTCCTAGGAATAGGCAGACTTGATCAAGCTATTCCCCCCAAAAATTCATGAAATTTATTTTGGGAGCTGGGAATACAAAGAGAATACTAGAATGAAAAGTAGAATTGGGTTTGGATCACCAATAATGAACATGAAAACCCAAGAACACTAAAATGGATCCTAATTAAGCATCTAATCATAGGCGCTAACAATTTAGGATGGTACATTTAACCCCCAATTTAGTGGGATTATGAGAGTACCTCATGCTCATGGTAAAGTAGATCAAAGAATTAGAATTGTTTTTATCAAGGTTGAAGAGATAAGAAAACACCAAGTACCCAAGGGAATTATGTTATCATTGAATCCAAACCCAATACTAAAAGAAACAACACTTAAAAATGAGAGAGAGAGAGAGAGAGAGAGAGAGAGAGAGAGAGAGAGAGAGAGAGAGAGAGAGAGAGAGAGAGAGAGCCAACAAGCCTAGTAAGGTTTGAATTACTACAAGCCATGCTTAGAGAAACAAAGAAAAATGCAAATATAGAATTAATATTCTAGAAATATTTTTTATGCTAGTTAACCCATAAAAAAAGACAACCAAGTGAAGCATTGTCCACAAGGAAATCCGTCATGGGAGGATTGGGCCAATAAGAATTGTCTTCAAAGGAATCCACTAAACAATTCATAGGGCATTATAAAGTAATTAGAGGATGAATCTAAGGAAAGAATTGTCTTCTTATAAAATATACTAAGAGATTTATTTGAATTATTGTTTGCGTGTAAAATGTGAAACAAGTAGCGGAGTGTATTCTCCCATGTTAAAGCGATTGGAAATGCCTTAATGGGAGAAATGGATTTAATATAGCATACATGTAATAACAAGAAGTTTATACTCTGAAACGCCACCAAGAAAGGACAACCCTAGGAAAATTAATCACAAGACAAAAATAGAGCACAAAATAGATCTACTAACTTTTGGGTTGGTATGATCATATGATAACTCATGTATGTCAATAATTATATCAAGATGAATTGACATCATCCACAAAAGATAAAATAACTATGAGCATAATGGAAGAACATCACATAAGAGATAGGAAAAAATGGTATTTTTTGGTGGGCATTGTAGAGACAAAAAAGAATAATTGATAGCTACTACTTTGAATTTTCCACAATTAGACAACACAAAAGCATATTTATGATAAAATAACATGCATAACATGGCATATATATGACATATAGAAGAAATGAGATACAAATAAAGGAATTTCATAAAAAACCAATTCCTTTATCACCTTGTGCCAACGGAGAACTGTAGTTTATCTAAAGAAATATAAACATATGAATCATATAGAAATCAATAAATCATTGGGAAATCACAACATTAACAAGAAAACACATCAAATAATCCATTGCATAAGAAGAGATAGTAAAGCATATAGCGTATCCTCTATCTTGGTCTTTAATGTGTAGAAATGATGGGAAACATGTTAGAGGCACAAGCTCAAAAATAGTAGATAGAGCCATCACAAGTTCTAGGAAAGGACCATGCTCTAATGATGAGTCTCTTTTCTTTTCAGTAGGAGCTAGGGATAATATCTATGAAAATATAGAAGATAACTCATGATTAACATCAATAAGCTGAAACATATCATTATAATCACTAGCATTAAGATCATTTACATCAGAGACATTGTGATCATCATGAAGAGGGTGCTGAGAAGAATTTGAGTCCACTTTTTGGCCAAAAAATGGAATTGTTTTCCCTATTTAAATTTTTTTTTCCTAATTGACCTAAAAATTTGTAGTACTTCAAGATTGAATCTTAAGAAAAGTCAGTAATAACAAATTTAGTAATAAAAGTCTAGTTTCCCAATATGTAATTTATATTAATATCGAAATGATAAAATAAATTTTCACTGGGAGTTTTCAAAAACCCCTATTTAAAGGTCACTTTTTCAGGACCTTCCATGCATATGTATGAAAACCATAATTTGACCTAAATGAAAGTATTTTTTGAATCCTTTTGGGATATGATTCTTAAGGCACTAAAGATTGATGAGCATATTTTTTGCAATTCATTGCTAAATATATATATTTTTTCTACTAGTTTTTTATTGGGCATATTTTTTGTTTTGAAAACCCCTCATGTATGGAAAGCATAATTTAACCTAAGCTCATGATTTTTTAATTATATTTTTTTTCATAGTGAAAAAAATATTTTTAGTTTGATGTCAAAAAATGTGAAAACATTAAAGTTATAATAAATAAGAGAATCGATTATTTCATGCTTATGGACCTCTTTTGTTGGAAATTATTAAAAAAGACACAAATGAGTCCCATTAAAAAAATGAGCATTTTTTTTATGTAATCATATCTATAATGGGTTTTGATTTTGTGAAAGAATTCTTTAAAAAAAAAAAATTCTTCCAAAAGTGGGTTTTGTGCTCAAACATTTCCTCTAGAATTGGACTCAACTTATTACACTTACTTAAGAGTATCTTCTTCATACAAATTAATCACAATATAATCTTTGATATGAATAGAAAAATTATCACGTGTATTCAATTTAATTTTCTTTAAATCAACCTCCTCCCTTGAGCTATGCATAGGTTGGTCAAAGGGAATCAAGATATTATAAGGTTTCTTAGGGGAAGAAATATTTTGACACCTAGCATGATGTCTACTCTAGTGATCATGATCATAGTAGTTCCATTTGGTTTTTATTGAAATTGGGAGTGGTTTAGGATCAATCAAAACTGGGTCCTCTTCTCCTTTGGGGGGAAGAATGGAAGGAACCACAACAGGTTGAGAGATAGGAGATGCAAGATGTTTGTAACATATATGTAGTAGAATTGAAGCATAAAAAGGAGAAATGAAAGAGATAGGAAGGAGTCCAGGACTAAGAAAAGGAGATGTGACTATCTTAGGATTTCTAAGTTCAAAAATATTTTTGGATTTGAATTTTTTATATGATAAAAATAAATGATCTTGGCAAGGTTGAATTGGTTGAGGTATGATAAGATAACAAAAGTAAAGTTAAATTTTATACAACTCACTAAATGCTAGTAAAGACTATGGTTAACAATTATGTTTTCTCCATTATGAGAAAAACTCAAACATTCATGGATAGGAGAAATAATAAATTTCATGGAAGCGAGACAAGGAAGTCCAAGTCAAACTTGAAATTTATCTGAAATAGCGATGAAAAAAAGATGACATCTAAGGTTTTCTTTCTAACTTCATCAGGGAAGGTAATGAAACTACGGGTAGGAAGAGTAAAAACATTGAAATTTTTAATCATTACGTCTAGTTTGTCGTAGGATTCTTGATGGAGGTGTCTTGGGAAAGATGTTCTTTAGTTATAACATTTTGCATTAGATCATAGCTTGTCAACTAGAAGCCTTAAGCCCCATAAGGATGAGAGCACTAATAAGTATATGGTTGATACATCAATAAGCCGTACCTAATGGTACCATATTATAATTTTCCATCACACACACACACACACACACACACACACACACACACACACACACACACACACACACACACACACACATAAATATGTATATATATTATATTTTTTACAGTACTAAATTGGTGCGCTTTCTAATTTCACACTTACTTTGGACCCACTTTGGTGGCTTTTCCTATTATGTACCCAATTAATGTGTAAATGTGTTTAAACTTTTGGGACCATCTATCTTATCTTGGTGTTATCTTCTATTCAAAATATCTTCCATTCTCCAAATTTCTATTTCTCACATCAACAACCCTATCAAAAATTAGGGTTCTAAATGCACTTTTGTATGCAATTTGGATCAAAATTCTTAATAAAAAATGTTGGGTTTTAAAGCAGAGATAAATTTACCTCCAATGTTGGCCTTCCTTAAGAAGTAAATTTGAAAATGTGTAAGTTGCATATAAATACAAATATTTCTCTCATTTCAAACATCAGCTTTCTATTAGATTCCATGAGAAGATTCATTCAAGGATACTCAGTATAAATCTTCAATTAAGTCATTAAGAATTCAAATATTACTCTTTATTTTAGCAATCATTATCAATTACAATGTGTTCTCACATGATGAAGGAACACATAAACAATTTTCAAGAAAAAGTAATCATTATTTGAGACTTCAAGACAATGGTTTCATATGTGAGGTAATATCTTTTGAATTCAAGAATTCACATTATTCTTTTAGCCTCTATCCTTCAAAAGAGAAGCTCTCTCTTTCATGAATCATTATTGTAGTGGATGTGGGAACATCGACACATTATTTACTTTATAAATATCTTTTTATGTTAATTATAGAGTAATCAATAAACAACTTACAAGATAAAGTAGAACCTTTGGCTGCTATTCCAAGTTGAGAAGCAAAAATATGAGAACTATCAAAACTATTATGATTACTATTTTTAGTAATTTGTCCTTTTTCATCATAAATTTTCCCAATTCTTTTCTTGAAATTTTGGATGGGATAGATAAGCATCAAGGATAACTTTAAGAAACCCCCTCCTAGAAAAAAGTGTAAAATCCTGGCGAATCATACATTAATTTAGGGGAGAATTTTAATTGATGATGGCAAATTTTTTTTCCAAATTAGGAAAATAATATAAAGGCGTAGGCAATTTTTTCCCTCCTGAATGAAAATTCCATAAAATCCTGGCGAATTAAAAATTAATGGGGGGAAAATATATAATATATGAGGCAAATTATTGTCTTGTGAAGGTAAAAAAAATATTTGCATTGGCGATTTTTATGTTTTGTTTTAAAATATATTTATTTTATTGGCTAATCTATCGTTAATTATGGGAGAAATAATATTTTATTTGGCAATTTTCAAAAGATGGGACTCATCAATGCGTCATGTTGGCCAATGCCAACTAATATTAAATGTCTTATTTGAGACCGTTTGATTATCCTATATCAATGGCTGAGGTTTAATCTCGGCCCAATTTCGGCCCAATTTTGTGAAGGAAACAAAGTTTTCCAAGAAGTCACCCGAATAATGACACGTAACATAGTAATTAATGCAACATCCATTGAATATCATTTTTTTTTGTTGTGAATATAAATGATCAAACATTGGACACATAACCTCATTAGATATTGTTAAATGTATTATTTGAGACCATTTGATCATCATAGATCAATGGATGAAATTAAATTTTAGGCCAAATTTCGGAAGGAAACTAACTTCTGCAGGAAGTCACTGAAATGATGACACGTATCAAGCCTTAAAAAGTGCACCATAACCATGATCGTTGATTACTACTAGTTATTTGTTGATGTGGACATTTGATAGTGCAATTGCAACTTGTAACTCATAACTCAAAAAGAAATAAATGCCTTGGCAGTGACATTCTTTAAGTGCCACCTTTAATTGTCAATAGTACACATGCATTTATCAGAAAATGTATGGGAAATATTTACATTTAGATATGAAAGATTAAGGATAGTCGATTTAAATCTCTCACACACATAATACACATAATGCATTTATGGAAATTGCATTAAATACGATTAAAGAAAGCATAATTATTAATTGCTAAGCATCTTTGATCACTACTATCAATCAAGGGGTCGGGGCTATTTATAGACAATCTGGTTTCTTTCTTTTTCATTTTTCTTTTGGTAGATTAAGAGTTAGAGCTGCCGGTGGTGGTGGTAGAAATTCAGCCTCTAGTTTTAAGGTTTAGGTTTTTAGTTCTTTAGGTTTTCAAGAATTAAAGATGGATACACTAATCTGTTTGATATGTACATCCTCAGATGACTAGAGGTCCTTTTTGGGCAATGTCTCGAAAGAAATCCTCACTTCCGTTTGTAGGGAGGTTGGTGGCGATGCTTTTATAATTCTATTGTGTTGATGTTATTGGGTCGAGAGTTCCTTGAGAATGTCGACAGATACCACGTCTACACGAACATTACATCCCAATTTTTTGTGTCTCTCCTCAACCTCGAAGGACAGAAGGTGGATATGCTGATGCTGTTAAGGAAGGTTTTTAAAGAGAAATTCTTGAAGGATGATTTCAATGTTGTTGTCTTTTGTGGAATTAGGGGTGGGGATCCCTTGGCCAAGAGATATACACAAGTTTTTGGTGTTGGGAAGCAATGTGGCCAGACAACCCTTTATGTTGAACCTCAATGATGAGAAACTAATGTGACACAGGAAATGGGCACGGCTTGGGAGGGATTTTCTCTAGAAATGGTTTTACCTTGATGAATTTGACGAGTTGGACTACACATGGCTTGATGAATTCTCAGAGATTATCCTCTCTAGAAAATTATACTCAGACGAAAGAGAAGATGAAGATCCCTAATTCCCTAGTTTACCCATTCCTATTACCCTAGTTTTTTGACAATGGACATGCAAAGTCTCAGTTTTATTTATACCGATAAGAAGTTGCCTAGTAGGTTTCTGTTTTTACTGTACGATGTAATTTTTTGAAAAAAGATAAAAAAAAAATTCCAAGTTCATTTCAAATTTCTTTTTATGGGTACAAAAAATGATTCTTAGACTTCTCCGTGATTACAATATTTTAATTAGTTTCTTTACTTGTGTATTAGACATTTAAGTATATGCTTAAGCGATGGATTAGTACTTCTATTTTTTAAATCTAAAGATCGAGGTTCTAAATTTTTAAAATGATTAAGTTTCTTTATTAGTCTAGAGCAAGTTTCTATTTTTAATTTGCCAATGTGTCATATCGATGTATGATTATAAGATAGAAATAATTGAATTAAAATATAAATCTGACTACACTGTAAAACTAAACATTTACTAACATTTATTAAATATATTAACTAATAAGCTAAATTTGTAATTTAAAATGATTATGTGACACTCACACATGTCCTAGTCACATCAAATGACAAGCCAGAAGTTAATGGGACCCGAGATAGTGTGACAGTGCCAGAGATCGTTGGATGAGCACAGATCAATGGTGTGCAGTGTATTTCAGGCCGAAAGGGAAAAGAAACCCCATTTCTGCAAACCTATTCTAAAATAATGTAAATGAACTCAAATCACAATCATAGAATAAGTATCACTTACCTCTGCCTCAAATTAAAATGCAGCAATGCAGTTGCGACTCGCCAATGCACTATTGACTTTGAGTATACAGTTCCACTCAATAGTCTAAAACTTTTGAAGCTTCGCTACGATCAAATATAGAGATATCATAATTTTTTTATACTAATCTTTATTCAGAAAATTTGGCAGGAGGTATTAGGTATACAAATATTTGGGCAAGCCCACATAATTATAACACATCTTTTTTTATTTATGAGGTGATTATGGGTCGTCCAATACCTTCCCATGATTAATAAAGTTGGCTACATTACGTTGGTTAGAGACACGCATCCGTAAAATGCCAGGCAAATATAGGCATTCGATTTGGGGTCACTTAGAAATTATAGGCGAATGTTGTAAATTTATGGGGACCAAAATTTATATTCCATTGGCGATAATGTGTAAGAAATGGAAAAATTAAATAAACTGATGGGCGATGGGCCCGGGCTTTGGACCCAATATTAATAAATGTCAGGCGATAGGGTCAATGCAATATGTGAAAAATATTCACCAATTCCGGGGTCGCCGACATGCGACATTTGCCAAATGGTGAATAATCACCACTAAAGTTTTTGCTGATAAGCATGTCGATAAATTTTTCATTGAAAGACCATTTCTAGTTTTAAAGATATTAAAGTTTTCATTTTCATAAATTTCCAAAAAAAATAGAATTTAATTTTAGAGGATTTAGAGGCACTAAAATGGGTTGAAAATGTGCCTAAACGGTGTAGAGGTTTAGAAGGTGATAAAGTATAAAATGGAGTTACACATGATGGTGTGGGTATTAACACATCATATAAAATCTTTGATTGGAGATAATATGGGAACCACTTTATAAGTTGTTTTTGGCCAATGGTAAATTGTGATAATGTTTAAATATTTCTTGTATTGTATCCCCTATATATTAGTTGTGTGAGATGTAGGGTGTATGTAAGAGTCTTGTAGATATTTAGTTACCTATGGATCTATGGTTCATTACACACCTAAGGTAAGCTTGGTATGAAAGTATATTGTAATATGTTATTAATTTATACATACTATGTTGGGCTTGTTTTGGAGTGTGGGGTTTTCTCTTGGAAGGGTTTTACCAACACACATTAATGTGTTTTGGTATGCTTGTTAAATTTTATGTTATTTCTATTAAGTTTACATATCTATTATAAAGATTGGAAATTGTTTTACATTACCCTCTCCTCAAGGTTAGTGAAGGAAGTTGTTCTTTTTCTAAACTTTATTAGAAGAGATGTCAGAACCCGGTGACCTTTATTTTTAGTTATGGGTTGTTGGGTTTTCTGAGATAATCCAAATTTGAATGAGAGCTTGTGTAGAAGATACATTGTGATATGGTTGTAGGAATTTTAAGATTTCTAATTTCCTAGGGAGAATAGACGAGGAGAATTTTTTTAAAATAATTTGGAAATGTGGAAGCTAAAGATGGAGGATTTTCTAATAGATCAAGATTTGTGGGAGTTTGTCAATGAGATTGTCATGAGACCTAAAAATATAGATGTTTCTACTAAATGTTGTTATGTACAATAAAACCAAGGGTCTAACTCGATTATTCCATGTAGGATATTTTTAAATAAATGTCCTTTACTAAAAAAGCCTAGTGAGATGTATCAAGCAAAATATTTAGTAAGTAATATTTTCTTGGGGATGAAACTATTTTCTTGATAATTGAAGAGGATGGAAAAATTATAGACCATTTAGAATAATTTATTATGCCTATGGATCAATTGAAATCCATTTTCATTGAGATAGATGAAGAGGAAAAATGATAGATTTTATAAATAGTGTAATATTCATAGAGATGCGACAAATGTATATTATCCTAAGTAGAATGGGGTTGTAGAAATGATGAATAAGCCATTGTTGGAGAAGACTAGAAGTATACTAAGTGACATTGGCTTGGAACAAAGGTTTTAGGCTAGGGTTGGTTCTACTATTTCTACATAATTACTAGGCCTCCTACAATTGGTCTTCTTTATAAAATGACTATGGAGGCATGGTCAGGTCATACGCCTTAATTAAGACATCTTAGAGTTTTTTGTAGAAAGGCATACAAATATGTGCCAAAGGAGAATAATTTTTGTTTGGGGAACAAGACTATGAAATGTGCCTTCATCTATTATAGTCCTGGTGTGAAAGGATACAAGATGTGAGACTCTATTGCACTAAAGGTAATACATAGTAGAAGTGTAATTACAGAAAAAATGAGCCTTCTTCTCTTTCATTGTGTATTGTCTTAAATTATATCCATTTACAATTTATTTCTTACATATCCTCCATTTTAGCATGTGCAACCCCCCTTCTACATTTTTTCTTATCAAACTTTGATATCATAGATACTTCCAAAATCCCCATATCTATTTTTACCTCTCATCCAAATCTTAGCCTATTTTTAATGGTTAAGGGAAAATAGGTAGGTGAGGGGTGAGTTGTATTTACCTTGAACTAAGACTCATTCTTGATCCTAAGAAATAGGTCCAAATTTGAATCTCATAAATGTAATTTGATTCTAGCTAGATTCCTGAATCCACATAGGCCTCATTTGAATTTTGAGGCCTAAAATGGCTTAGAGAGGTATTTATACAAGGTTATCTCCCTATTTTTTTTGGATCCATGCACATACATTCAATTTTAGGACCACATATTCAAGAAGCAATCAAGAATTCAAGAATTCAAGGAATTTCATCCCACCATATTCTTGGGTGTGGAGAGCTTCAACATTCATGCAAGACTCTCTGTTATGATTTAATTTTATGTTATTTTTGAGTCATGCTATTGTATCAACACCTATTATCCCATTTACATATTGTTTCCACCATGAATGTATAAGACATATTGTTTCTCATATCTAACCTTGAGTTCATATAAGCACACTTTAATTTCAACTACATTTCAATTTAATTTCAACATTGATTCAAAACCAAGGGCTTGATTTAGGAAAACCCCTTTCGACAAACATTTTCCTAGTTTTTACTGTGTAGGGAACAAGTAGCACATATGTAGAAAGAGTTATAGGAAGGTTCAATTAAGAGATAAACATTGAAGGTTATCTCATTAAAATTTTCTAGCTAAAATTTGGCTAGGTTCACCCTTGATCAAGTCACCCATGAATCACTTGATTTCCTATGAACTTCTATTTTAGGCTTGAAATTGGATAAAAAATCAAACCTTTTTTTGGCTTCCTAGATTTGGTGTCAGAATCAAATTCTTAGTCTACTATTTTCCTGCATAAATAGATAATTGTCTCTCCCTTTTTTCTTGAAGGATCATTACATCCATAATAGTGAACCTAATAGTGAAGGATTATTAGTCTTCCAGAATAATGAAGGATCATTGCATCCACTTAGTGCTTGACCCTCCTTGGGCCTTGTGGATCATCTTCCTTCCAATGATTGGGAGAACTTAGGTAGGACCTCCCTAGTTTGACCATCCATGCTAGTGAACACCCTCCTCATCCTTATTTTATTTTGTTACATTTTAGTGAATGAAAATCTCTTACATATCCAATCTGATTTGGTGTTTAGATCCAATTTTTATGCATTATCAAGTGCTACATTTTATGCATTTATCACTTTAGGTTCACCTTCATTGCAATTTTCTAACCCTAACTCCCTTACATCATAATTCTAATTTGGACATCTAGATTTTACTTAGGTGTCTTTAATTTCAGAATAGAATTCAATAAGTTAATTTGTTGTCAGTTTTTATGTGATAACCTTACTTTTTAGTTGCAATAATGTCAAAATCACGTGGTATATAATATATTCTTTCATTTCATTTTTTTTCTTCATAGTATTTTGTATATGGCATCATGAGAATTTCAAACATATGACCTTCCGAAAATTTTTGCAAAACTTTTATCCATGTTCCATGTGGATTTATTATAATGTTCTTAATGAAATTCATGGAATGTGTGTAGATTTCATAAAATTCTTTGTAGAAAATTATAATCCTAGAGGTGAAATTGACATGAGTAAAATTATTACCTCTCCTAGGTTGTCTTTTGATAATGAAGACAAAGTTCATACTCCAAACAATAACACATTAGAGAGTAGTAGATTCTCTCCTCTTAAAGATACCTTGTGTGAGGGGATAAGCATGTTAGTTTATGCACATCTATAGATCCTCTTCCTTCTCCTAGATCTTATCCCCTTTATAAAAATATTCTCAATCAAGATGATGTTAAATGTATTTCATTAATGATTTATCTCCTAACATAACATAAATCAAGGATCATGATCTAGATAAACCTTTTTCCTCTAGACCTAAAGAGGATGTGACTAATGATGATAGGATTCAACATATCCCTAAATAGATCAATCCTCCCACTATCCATCCTTATGCAAAACATTTTTATAACTCTTAAGATGAGACTATTACCCCCTCTCAAATAAAGGCTTATTATAATGTATGATATGGAATTACCTCTCAAGAAGTATATAGTTTACAAGATCTTGTTATTAAAGAATACAGATTAAAGGTCCCTGTAGATCCTCCTAAACAATTCACTAGAAAAGGTATAGTATTTATATCTCAAGCCAACATTTATTCTTCTTACTCTAATCCTATTTACCCCTCTTCCTCAAAGCTAGAACATCCTTCTTCAAAAAGTGTTTGTCCAACTCAAAAAGAAATGAGAATGCCTGTAGATAATCATACAACCTTGGCTAAAAAAATCTTTTGGAGCCTTAAAATGATACCAAAATTTGATTTCATTTTAATCATTTTCCAAAAATTCAAACACCATATAATGAAAATTTTTATTACCTTTTTCAACATATAAATAAACATCCTCTTGCAAATTGTATGGAATTTAGACAATTTTGTCAAGTCTAGTAGATATATGCCTTATTTTTTTAATAACAAATCTTACATTTTTTCTTGATATTAAAAATATACATACTAGCATTCCCTTCACCTATTATGTTTCTCAACACCATGTGATCTCAGTGATCTACCTTATTTCCCAGGCTCTTTGTTTTGCATGGTGTCATTATTTTACATTCAATCTTTCTTTTTGAGCACCATAATAAGTCATTTTCCCCCATCTTCACGATTAGGGGGCAACGATTCTCTGTTCAATTACCTATATCTCTAAGGGATCCATTAGATCTCTTTGTTGACTTGTATATTTTATAACATGATGTCCTCCTAAGGTGTTTATTCCACATGAGGATTTTCTCTTTTTAAAGATATTTACATCCTTTTATACAACCTCTTCCTTGCTTAGAAGTGTATATATTTTAAAAGTGATCTTTTATTTAGGGTACATAACACATTGTAAAGAATAAAAATGGGTATGATTTTTATGTGTGAATGAATGATTATAAATTTAATATGTGTTGTAGGAATAGTGAAGATGGTAAGATTGTCCTCTTAATCCCAAATTTCATAAAGGGAAGATCCAAATTGATTAACCCAAAACAAAGGATCAATGGATAAGTGAATCAACCTATTATGGATAAGGATAAAGAGAAACCCTAACTTCTATTTTATAGAAGAGAATGTGAGATAGATTTAGGAAGATTAAAAACTTTAATTGAAATGAATTGAACACAAGTACTAACCTTAGAATGCTACAGATCTAAAGAATGTTGTTTTTGGGTGTCTACACTGAGTTTCTAGAAAATATGCAAACAAACCTGGAACAAAAACGCAGAGATGAAGAAAAACCAAAAATATTTTTCCGATCTGGCTCAGTTCCAATTTTGACCTGAAAATTAATGTCACTTTTGACCCAAATTTTTTGATTCTGAAGCAAAATCTCTGATTTTGACCCAAAACAAAATGTTGATTCTGACCTAGAAATGAATGTCACCTTTGACCCACAATTTATGATTCTCAGCCAGAATCTCTGATTCTAACCTAGAACAGAATGTTGATTTTGACCCAAAATCTCTGACAAATGATCTATTTTTGAATCCCGATAGTTTGTCGAAAAAGGTATCCGAATCTGAACTCCAATTCGTTGTTCCAAACCTGTCCCTATAAGAAAAATGGTTTTTTTTGGGGGGGAGGGTTTTGCCTTGGTCAAACCCTGGTTTTGGAATTAACCTCAAAGTATAATTGAAATTGCATAAGTAAAACAAAGTAAATTAACAGATTCACCTTGCTTGTATAGAAACCCTTGTTACGGATTTGAATCAGTGGATCCACAAGTATGTATGCACCAAATGGATTTAAAATGTAAAATGTCAGATGTAGGATATCTCAAATCAGTTTCTTGTATATTTTCAATACCAATCTTGAATGGATCTTGGAATAGGAAGAGGCTTGGAGGAATGTGGGTGGAGAAATCTTCAACAAGAGGGCTCCATAGAGCTTGATTCCTTCAATGGCTACCAATGGGTCTCCTTGATGAATTGAATGCTTGAATACTTGATACTAGATTCTTTCTTCAATAGATCATGCATAGATTTTGGATGGATGAAATTTCTTCTTGTGTCTTTCACACTTAGATTTCACTTCTTGAGTCTTAGTTGATGGTTAGAGAAAATGAGAGGAGAAGGCTTACTTTTATATGAATCTAGGGAAAAATATTATAGTGAGGCCTACATAGGAGAATTAAATTCCAATTATACCTATTACCCTTGAAGAGGACCTATATTAAATATAATTTCAAGACTCGTTCCTCCGAAGACCGAAACAACCGACCCGGAAGCGGGAATTAAACCTTTCCGAAGCCTGACATTCGGAAACCCCAGAAACATGAAATCTTGACCTTGGGTCAAAATCAAGGTCAATTCTAACCTAGGTCAAGGTCGAGGTTGAGCCTAACCTAGGTCAAGGTCAAGGTCAACGTTGACCTAGAAAGGTTGATTTTGACCCTGAGGTCAAAAGCCTCAGTTTTGCAGTTTAGGATGTCAGCAACAAGCCAGAGAAAAGTGGGAGATGGGGAAGAATGAGGGAGAAAGCTAGATCCAATTCAGAAACCCATTCAAGGTGCTTGAAGTGACCCCAAACCACTTACTTGGAAGGCTAAACTAGTCTACAATGGAAGCACTTCCATTTTCTGACAATACATTTAGCCCCCACTTTAGCAAGAGTATGGACTCGATGCAAACTCTTGGTAAAGGAGATCATGAAGATAAGATAATCTTATTTAAATCAAAAGGAAAAAAGGAATCCTCAAGCCCCTAGGGACTTAAGTCTTTATCAATCCTAAGATCGAGATAAGAGATATATCACCAATTAAAGAGAAAAAGAGAGAGGGTGTGGTTACCTCTCCCAATGAGAACTTATGTCCCATTGTGAACCACACAAGTAAACAGTGCAACTGGAAAGATGGAGTCGAACCGCCTAGTGAATGTGGCTACTCACTAGTCAACCCATCAAGGATATTTGATCTTAAGGACACCTTCCATCCTTAAGCAACCAAAACATTATAAATTGAAACTGGAGGGATCAAGAGATCCGTATAAATCTAAACTAGAGGGATCAAGATATCCTATAAGGTAAAAATCCATGCTTTAAGGATTTGTCTTTAATCCATAAAGGGAAAAAGTTGTAAGTTTGAAAATATTTTGAAAGTGCGTGTGTGAAAAAAGTGAGTAGAATGTATGCCCCCACATTAAACTCATTGCTAACACTTTAACAGGAGCAATGGATTTAACAAAAACATAAAAAACTCTACTGATTACGTTTCCACTACGAGATGCCCCAAACACAGACAAATCAAGGGAAATACCACATAAACATACAAAGAACACATAAGGGATCTACCTACTGTGGGGTCAGTGTGATCATAAGATAATATGTATATATAGATATGATATTATTGCAAATTAATTGACATCATTCCCCAAAGAAAGTAGAACTACAATCACAACGGAGGAAAGAAAACTCAAGAGTTATGAAGAATAGTCTTTTCGGACCACAACATGGAGACCAAAAAGAATCAGTGCTACCATGTTGTAGATACAAGCAGACTACACAAGGAAAAAATTTATGAATAATAGAATAAGTACAACATAACATGTAAGCACCATATAGAAGAATAAAGATACATATAGAGGAATTGTACAACTAGCTTGATTCCTTTATCACCTTACACCAACAAAGTAACAAGGGTTGTATAAAACAATCTTACAAACATTTAGCAAACACAAAAAGGGCTACCATGAAGGAAAAGAAAATCAAGCGCATCGCCTACCCTCCAGGTTTCTTGATTTATATCAGGGTATGTTCAGGATCATGGTATGCCAAACTAGGCCCTTAAGTGGCAATGAAAATTTAGAAAACCAGGGTTAGGAAAGTTGACGTAAAAATTTGAGGAAGTTATCAATATTATATAAAAAATGTGTAAGAAGAGAATATTTATAAAATTGAATTTAATTTCTAAGATACTAGCCCCTTTTTAAAAAAGTAATATTCTACATGGTGAAATTTCAAAGTTCAATACAGTAGTATGAAACTTTCAGGAAAAAGATAAGAAGTAAATGTATGTCTGACCACCTTAAATACAATCAAATGATAATATTTTTTTACAATATTCTATATATAAGTAGTAGAATCATGTTTGGATGTGACACATATATTTTTGTAATTTTTTTTTAATTAAATAATTAATTATGATTTTTCTACTACAAATTTTCCAGAATATAAAAAATTGCGTGTCTGACCACCTGAACTTAGTCTAAACTTCATCAAATTGATTTTTTTTAAATTTTTTATTGTAGTAGGAAAAGAATAGAATGTGACTCATGTTCTGAATTTCAAAAATGTTATACCATTTGAAAGTTATAGCTATTTTTCAATCAGTCTATCAGTGAGGACTAAAAAGATAAGAAGTAGGTGTATGTCTGACCACCTTAAACACATTCAAATGATAATATTTTTTTACTAGATTATATATATAAGTAGTATAATCACATCCGGATGTGACACATATTTTTTTGTAATTTTTTTCCAATTAGATAATTAATTATAAATTTTCTTCTATAACTTTTACAGACTACAAAAAATCTCGTGTTTAACCACCTTAACTTAGACTAAACTTCATCAAATTAATTTTTTTTACTTTTTTTCTTTTAGTAGGAGAAGCATAGAATGTCACACGTTTTAGATTTAAAAAATGTTATACCATTTGAAAGCTATAGCTATTTTTGAATCAGTCTAGCAATCAAGACTTCTTTTTCACATCGCCACTTTTTGGCATACCATGATCCTGAACATAGCCATCATTTAAGGAAGGTGGGAAACTTGCAAGAAGGACTATATCAATCACAGTAGGAATAATAGCCAATTCCAAACAAGGATCCTCTTGAGAATTTCAATTTTTGATACTAGGTGTAATTATCAATTGAGTTGAAAGCATATGAGGTAAATCAGTATCAAGATCAATGGTCTCATATTCATCACTAGGATCAATAGGATCATCAAGGGTATCCTCCTCATAAAGATTAATTAAAATAGGATCTAAGATGCAAATAGAATCATCATAATCATTCATCTTAATATCATTATGAACATTAACTTCCTCCAACACATTAGGCATAAGTTGGTCAAAAGAAGGTAAAGAATTTTGAAGAACAAAGGCATAGGCCCTAGCATTAGCCCTACGCTTCTTACGATGTTCATTTGCAGATTTGTTACATATTTCTTTGTTTGACACATGTTGAGAACTAAGAGGACGGACAAGTGGTTCCTTCATAGTTTCTATAGGAGGATTGGTAGGACTCTCAATAGGCTAAGAAGTGACACTGGGAGGTTGAGTAATAGAGCTAGCAGTAATGGATAAAGGAGGTATAAAAGGAGTGGGAAAAAGACCATGGTTATGATCTATCCAAGCCATGCTTAACTCGACAATCGTGTGATGTTTATAGGCTTGATATGAACAAAAAAGGTTATCAGGGCGAGGAGGACATAAATTAAGTAATGAAGGCCAAAAGAAATCAAGAGTAGCAAAATCTCTAGGCCTAGAAGGTTGATACAAACTATGATTAATCATTTTCACTTCTCCATTATGAATGAAATTAATGCACTTATGAATAGGAGAAGCAACAACATGCATGGCAGTTAACCAAGGAAAACCAAATTTGACTTGAAACTGATCAGAAGTAGGAACTATAATGAAGGTAGTATCTACAACTTTACCACAAATTTCAACAGGCAAGCTAATGGAACCAAGTGAAGGATAGAGAAAACCATTAGAAGTTTGGATCCATGCATCAGATGTATCATAACAATCACGTTGTAGGTTTTTCATAAAAAGGTTTTCCTCAGTAATGACATTTATTAAAGATGTGGGATCAACAAGACAACCACATGTAGGTATCATAAAAATCCTAGCATAAATATAAATGGGACCATGGGGAGCCTTAATAGTCTCAGAATTATCAAAGGTAATTGAGAGTTCCCTAGGTCGTTTATCCTTAGTTTATTTCTGAGGTTTAGGTGGAACTTGAAGTTGAAGTGGAGGTGAAGGATCTTGAACAGTAGGTTGAGATGAAATAGCACACTCCACATGATTAATAATGTGATTGAGATCATCCATCTTTGAATCGTAAACAATATCCACAGAAGATGGTTGAAAGATGGTATTAGTATCATGTGTAGGTAAAGGATTCATTTAGATTTGAAGGTTTTGATTAGGAGGAGAGATATATTTGTTCCCATTACCATAAAAATTATTAATGGATAAAGCATTAGAACTAATTAAGTCTTAAACCTTATTCTTTAGAGAATAACATTTTTCAGTATCATGGCCATTCTGTCAATGGTATTGACCAAAAGCTTTAGAATCAAATTTTTTTGATGCCATCATAGTAGGGAGAAGAGGTCAAATAGGAGGCAAGGTAATCATATTAGCACTTAAAAACCTACTCATAATAAAATATAAAGATTCAAAGAGAGGAGGAAACTTACAATTCATACGGAAGGCAATGGATACAGAAGTGGCATTGATGGATGCAACAACTTGATCAGCGACTGCATTCGTCTATTTATTTATCTTGACATAGTTGCTAGGTTTCTAAAACTTATTAGGACTAGGAGTGGCATCACTCTTATAAAATGGAACATAAGCCATTGGAGTGTTTATCTCAAATTGAATCACTTTTAATTTATAATGATGAAGTCCTGCACAAAGTTGTTGAAAAGAGGTAAATTCAGTAAGCAGAATCTTATCTCTAATATCCTTTTGTAAACTTAAAATAAACATATGTTGAATATCAATATCAGGAATAGGATAAGAAATATGAGCATGCAAATGCTCAAATATACCAATAAAATCAGTCAATTTCTCCTTAGTGTTTTGTTGACAATGCATTAAATGAGTTAAGGAAACTTGTAGACCAATGTTATTTTAAAAATTCTTGGATAAAGGTATTAGCAAGTTTAGGAAAAGAATCAATAGAATAAGGAGGTAAAGAACAATAACATTACAAGGCCTTATCACAAAAATTTATAGAAAACAACTTAGCTGAAATCCTATGGTCATGAGAATAGTCACTACAAAGGATTTGAAATATTTTAACATGAGTAACAAGATCTCCCTTACCATTGTAATTTTCAAGGCAAGGCATATAGGCTTGATGAGGGACAGTAGCATGAATAATGTCTAAGGATACAGGACTACCCATGTCACATGTAGGAATGCTAAACTTGGATTGGGTTAAGGATGCAAGTTTTTGTTATTGTAAAGATGACACAATTTAAGGCAAACTAATGATTGTGGAATCATTAGAAGAAATAGGTGGCATAGAAACATTAGGAACACTAGGAAAAGTGTAGGAAGTGGCAGGAATGGAAGACACAACATGTGGAACAATTGGAACCATAGTTGGAAGAGGATTGGAATAGGTAAAAGGAACACTATGGTAAGAAGGATATGAGGTAGGTAGAGACACTAATGGAATACTCATAGGAAAAGATAAAATTGGAAGAGATGTAGTCATTAAAGGACTATAGTGTAAGTATGAATTATAAGTAAAGGAACCGAAGAAGGTTCCCCACTAGTGACAAAAGGAGTGAATCCTACATCTTGAGACTCTTGCACTAAAGGTTTAACATTCAAATGCATAAGATGAGTGATACCACGCAAGAGATTAAAACCTTGATCACTAGCACGAAGGACTTTCTTAAGAGGCTCTATAGCTTGGATTGAATCTTGATTATGGTTTTCTTGAATAAGCCAATTTCCTATTTTATCAAGTTCTATTAAAATTTTTTGGACTTGTTTAGGAGGAACTCTTAAATGATCATCCTCATCATGAGATGAGTGAGAATATTTATGCTCCATAGAAGGATTGGAATCATGGGTGGTCAAATTTTCATCTGGGATCCTAAGGAAAGGAGAGGAAGATTCAGGATCAAAGGAACCCATAAATATATGACTTCTTCTAATCGGGATACTATAAGTAGTAAAGCTCATACACCAATGCAATGCAAATGAACTAATTTAGGAAACACAAGATTTTGATTTTTAATTTTTTAAATGTAAATGCAAGAACATAAAAGAAAGCTAATCTAATATGCATGCAAGATCTAACATAAAAATTTAACTCTAACACCAAAAAAAAGATTTGTCTATCTTAGGTTCACCAAAATATAAATAATAAAAATGGGTATGATTATTATGTGTGAATGGATATTTATAAATTTAATATGTGTTGTAGGAATAGTGAAGAAGGTAAGATTGTCCTCTTAATCCCAAATTTCATAAAGGGAAGATCCAAATTGATTAACCCTAAAGAAAGGATCAATGCATAAGTGAATCAACATATTAAGGATAAGGATAAAGAGAAACCCTAACTTTCATTATATAGAAGAGAATGTGAGATATTTAGGAAGATTAAAAACTTTAATTGAAATTAATTGAAGATAAGTACTAACCTCAAAATGCTACAGATCTTAAGAATGTTGTTTTTAGGTGTCTACACTGACTTTTTGGAAAATCTGCAACTAGATCTGGAATAGAAACCCAGAGACGAAGAAAAACTAGAAATCATTTTTCGATCTAGCTCAATTCCATTTTTGACCAAAAAATGAATGTCACCTTAAACCCAAATTTTTTTATTCCAATCTAGAACAAAATGTTGATTCTGACCCAGAAATGAATGTCACCTTTGACCCACAATTTCTGATTCTAAACCAGAATCTCTAATTCTGACCCTGAATAGAATGTTGATTTTGACCCAAAATCTCTGATAGAAAATCTATTTCTGGATCCCGGTAGTTTGCCAAAAAGGGTATCTGAATCTACACTCCAATTTGTTGTTTTGAACCTATCCTTGCAAGAAAAATGGTTTTTTTGTTGGGGAGGAGGGGTTTGCCTTGGTCAAACCCTGGTTTTGGAATTAACCTCAAACTGTAATTCAAATTTCATAAGTAAAACAAAGTAAATGAACAAATTCACCTTGCTTGTATAGAAACCCTTGTGGCAGATTTGAATCCATGGATCCATAAGTATATATGTGCCAAATTGATGTAGAATATAAAATGTCGGATGTAGGATATCTCAAATCAATTTCTTGTAGATCTTCAACACCAATCTTGAATGGATCTTGGAATAGAAAGAGGCTTGGAGGATTGTGGATGGAGAAATCTTCAACAAGAGGGCTCCTTAGAGCTTGAATCCTTCAATGGTTACCAATTTGTCTCCTTGATGAATTGAATGCTTGAATGTATTTGAATGATTGAATTCTTGATAGTAGATGCTTAATTCAATAGTTCATTCATAGAGTTTTGATGGATGGAATTGCTTCCTGTGTCTTTCATACTTAGATTTCACTTATTGAGTCTTAGTTGATGGTTAGAGAAAATGAGAGGAGAAGGCTTCCTTATATATCAATGACAGGGCACAGTCTTGTAGAGAGGCCTACATAGGAGAATTAAATTCCAATTATACCTATACCCCTAGAAGAGGACCTATATTGAATATAATTTCAAGAGTCATTTCTCCAAAGACCGAAACAACCGACCTGGAAGCAGGAATTAAACCTTTCCAAAGCCTGACATCCAGAAACCCCAGAAACATGAAATCTGGACCTTGGGTCAGAATCGAGGTAGATTCTAACCTAGGTTAGTTTCAAGGTCGACCTTGACCCAGAAAGGTTGATTTTGACCGTGAGGTCCAAAGTATAATTTTTGTAGTTTACGATGCCAGAAACAGGCTAAAGAAAAGTGGGAAATGGGGCAGAACAGGGGAGAAAGCTAGATCCAAGTGAGAGACCCATTCAAGGCATTTGACATGACTCCAAACCACTTACTTGAAAGGATAAATTAGTCTACAATTGAAGTTCTTCTATTTTCTGACTATACACACATTATCTTTTTCCTTTCCTTCACAATTTGGGGCCAATGGCTCCACTTCTCAATCTATTATCCTTTGTAAGAATCCATATTCCTTGATGGAGTGGTGTTTTTTTATCATATGACATCATTTATTTCTTATAATTGTTTCTTTAATCATGGATTCTCTCTTATGTAAGAGGTTTTTATCCTTGATAAAAACATTTTACTTTCTTGAAATTAAAAGTTAATCATAAACAATTCCCTTACTTGGGGGCTTAAAGTGCAAGAATCCCCTTTTACCTAGAATTAGGGGGAAAGAAGTGAATTCATGTCCTCCTTGCTCTCGTTTTGTCAAATATAATTTTTTGTTTTCAAGAAATCCTCTTGAAGTTAGATGTCTTGAACAAAAATCTCTTGCCCCTAAGGATCCGTTCATACTTCTTGAAAGGTATCTTTTTAAAACCATCTCTTCCTTCACTTGTAAAAGAGTTATGCCTCTTTGGCTAAGGATGCATATACATTATTTATGAGAGGAGATCTCCTTAGTGGTGAAGGTGGATATACTTTTTTTAATTTTCGTTAAGATTCCATCATAGCTCTATGTTTCCATATTAGGGAGGGAAGCATATATGTGGTATCCTTGTGTATTATATAGTAGGTTATTTTGGATACAATTATTTTCTAAGGCAAATCCATTTAAACTTTATTTTGTAGATTCCCTTGGAGACAAAACCTTCCTTATTTTATCTTTTTTGAATGAGTATAGTAGATTTCTTTGGAGACAATTATTTCCTTGGGGAAATCCTTGTGTATTATATAACAAATTTCTTTTGAGACAATTCTTTCCTTTGGAGAAATATTTGTGAATTATAGAGTAGATTTATTTTGAGATAATTCTTTCCTTATGGAAATCATTGTGTATCAAAAAACAAATTCCTTTAGAGATAATAATTTCCCCAGGGCAATGCTTTTGCAATGTTTTTGCAAATTCCTTTGGAGAGAATGCATTCCTTAGGACAATCCTTTTTTATGTAAATTTAGTGGATTTCCTTTGATAATAATTTTTGGTGTATTTCCTCATATCTAATTCTTTGCTTGATTATTCGTGGATTGGGTTGACTAGTATAACATAGTTTGTAGATCATCAACTCCATCGTTTCATCGACACCTCTTGTTCAAGATAAGTAAAAATGGCATTACATAACTTTCTAGATTATTTTCCACTCTTCCTCCTCTTTTATCTCATAGATCACACAACATAATACAACTTGTTATTTATTTGATATTGTGCTCTTTCATGGATCACCTAGCATGACACACTATGCTAGCCTCTCTCTCGAGAATCACTCACTTTATAGGTGGTTGATCATGAAGTCTTGTATCATATTTGATGTGTAATCTTTATTTTCTACATGACAACTTGTTCTTTTAAATTATCATTCCAATCATGATACTAGCATTTGTGGTATTTTTTTCTAGTACTAACCCCTTTGTTTTGTGTTGAACTTAATTTCCTTTTCCTTTTCATTTTTCTTTAATTTTATGTTCCCTTTTATGTGGTTGTATGAGTTAAGATCCTTGGTTTTGGAGGCTTATTCCCTTGAATTTTGTGATGTCTTAACTCTTTGTAGTCTTTCTCATGAGCATCTCTCTCTTTCTTCTTCTTTAAGTTGAGTATGCGTGTAGCCTCATACTCCCACTATAGTGGGGGCTAAGTGTAGCATCTTAAATTGTATTCCTATATAATTTATTGCTTGTATAGGTCCCATTTTAGCATGTACATCCTACGTAATATAGTTTTTCTTTTCACACTTTAATTCATCACATATTTCAAGAATCCCCATATCAAATTTGACCCAAAACCCAAATTTGAGCTCATTTTTATGTCCAAGGTAACTAGGCGGTTCATGGGAATGCCAAGTCACCCATGACTGCAAGAAATTGACTTAAATTCAAATTTTATAATAGTCTTTTGATATTTGCAGGATCTCCAAATATATGTTAGAATCCATTGAGTTTTGAACCCTAAAATGACTTAGACAAGTAATCAAGAAGGTAACCTCCCTAATTTTTGACACACATCAATTTTCAAAACCAAGCATTCAAAGAGAAATCAAGCATTATGGGATTCAAGCATTCAAGACATTTCATCCCACCATATCGTTTATTGGGGTAAGCTTCAATAACCTTCACACAAACATGTCTTTTATGATTTTCTTTTAGCTCTTTGTGAAGTAATGTTTTTGAATTAATAATTGTGACCCCACTTCAAGAGGATTTGCACCATCAAGGTATAAGACATCTTCTTTCTCATATCTAACCATTTCTTCATATCAACACACTTTTAGTTTAAGTGCATTTCAATTTGATTTCATGATTGATTCCAAAAATGGGGCTTAAATTAGGTAAACCCCTTTTCTAAAACCATTTTCCTATTTTTCTATCTTCAAGAAATAGGTGGCACATGTACAAAAGGAAATATAGGAAGGCTTGATCGAGAGCTATAATTTAATAATTATTTTATCAAAACTTTTAGGATGAATGGTGACTAGACTCATCCATGACTTTTTGGTCACCCCAAACCCTCCTAGTCCTTGTTAAATTGTTGTTTTATGTTGAAATTTGCATCATAGGTTAGTCACAATCTTGTCCTTCGAAATCTAGTCTTAAAATTGGATTCTTATTATTTTTTGTTTCTAAAAATCACTAAGGTTTTCCATTGCATTCACTTAAAACATCTATTTTTATCATAGTACTTGGAGAGCCAAATATATTTTATTTTCCTAAAGTGTTAAGCTTATTATATATAATTTATAATTTATCTCAATATTCTTGTTCTTTATTTTCATCTCCTACTCCAAATATGGATAGAAAAAAACTTGTATCCCTAAGTACACAAACGTGCACTACCAAATATCTATTCCTAGGTTCATTCATTAGAAAATGTTTTTTTAGATTTAATGGATAAAAATTTCTCTTTCCATTAAGGAAGTAAATAAATTATTTCTTCTTGATTAATTTAGAATTTCCTACATACTAAATTAGACCGTTTATTACATTTTTATACTTTTGCATGATGTTGGATAATTTTGCATTTACTTTCATTAGATTAAATGATAGTAAAAAGTTGAAATCGTAAATATATGATTATTTATATAAGTAAAAAACATATAGATTAAAATTATTTAAAATTTAATTGGAGGTAATAAATAATTATATAATATTTAAATTTTGAAAAAAACTGAAATACTATATTAGTTTAGTTTTTTAATTTATTTAGGTTACTTGTCATAATAAACTTCATAAAACTCAAAAATACCCAAAAAAAAAGAGAGAAAATTCCTTGATCCCCACATGAGGTACTCAACAAATAAATGTAATCAACATTTGTCTACATTGAATATTAACACTCAATGAACTTAGGACAACCTTGTTAAAAATAGTTTAGAAGAGAACACAAATTCTACAACAACTTTAACAAAACACAACAATATTCCATATGACAAGCATGTTTCAAATCCAAGAACAATGCATAAATCGCTTGCACAAAAAAATATTATAAGAATTAAATGCTCGTCTTCATATAAATAATCTAGAAAATAAAAGATATCTAACCATCATACTATACAAAATCAAACAACAACAAACTTCACAAATAGCCATGATATTCTACATCTATAGGAAGTGAATAAACCCTTGGTCCAAACCATGCTTAACTAAATTTGCCAAAGGGTAAAAGTGGCTTTGTGGGTGTCTCCCAACAAGAACCATGCACACACATCTTCTATAACACGACTCATTCATATTATGTCAATAATGACACAAACTTCTAAATTTAAACAAAATTAAGATAGTTTACATACTTCAAAAAAAAATACCACTTTCCCAAACTGAGACAAATAGATACAATAGTTGACCAATATTCATTGATTTTTTATACAAAATCTTACACTTATATTACAGATTATCTTTTTGGCTTACCCTAAAAATATGATTATCTTTTGGGCTTACCCTAAAAATATGATTTAGGATAAGCTTCTATGTAAAGCCAAATAAATCCGTTGTGCGAGAGCAATCATTCAAGCCATTATACATTCACTCACGTGTCCAAACATATAATTAAGTTTGTGAGCCGGACATCTAATGTATCCTTTTCTTGCAATATATTATTTTCTTTACCCTTGTGTTTTAGTCGGTTCATTGTTTCTGTTCTCAATTTGAGAGGCCTTTTTTAAAGGTTTTAGTCGGTTCAATGATTCCCTGCTGAGTTTGAGACAGAAGTTATTAAATACATATCATTCAACCGACTCTTGCGGTCCTCTATTATCACAGACTCATTTGACAGGTTGTAACAAGATTCTAATTGCCCAAACCCTTGTATTTGTTCTTTAAAAGTTTAACATAGATTACGATTATTGCAGTTTTAAGTATTTTTTAATTGATATGAAGAAAACTAGAACGTGGAACTCTTATGCATGTGCTTGAATTCTGCACAAAAATTTTAAAAAAAAATTATTAACTATTTTTTTTGGGGACAGCTTTTGTTCTCGATAAAATTTATGAACAATTATCCATCTGTAAAATTTGTTCTTGACGAGAAGAATCCATAGATAAAGCTATTGTGCCTCATTTTGCCTGTTTGCGGGAGGCATTGAGAATTGTTTAAGATAACCAATTGTAATTAATGGAGTTTGTCTGCAAATCAACTCAGGCCTTACATTCTTTGCTTCATTTTGAATGAACTGATTTTATTTTCTGCAAAACTTCTGAATTACGCACGTTTGACATTTAGAAATCTGAAGTTTTTCCCTGGGGAGGTAAGTGAATTGCAACTAAAAATCATAATTCAAAGGAATCAGGAAATTCTTACAGTTTGTAATGATTTCTACTCAATAATTGTGTAGATTCAATCGTATTGATTTTTAATTTCGATGTTTTGGACCGAACTTTGGGTGTTTACATAGTATGAAAGTAAATGGGTTTGATCATATTCTATGATAAACATGAAGTTTGATCTGACATGGTAATAAAAATCTAATTCAAACCTAGAAAAGTAGGTAAAAATAAATCAATAAACTTTATAATGGAATACTTCAAATTTTATTTATAATTTTTAAAATTGAAATACTAAGGCTATTTTTAAAAATGTGGTTGATACAATCACCGTGAAGTTATGTAAATTAGGTTAAATTATGAACACCACTGTTCAGACAGTTGCTGTTGAAAAATAGTCATTGAAGGATTGAAATCTGATTCAAATGTTATGTTCAAATGAGGAGCATAAACGAAAAGAAAGAAAGAGCAACAATAAAGACTTACGTAAACCTTTAGACTTCTGTTTCTGTTTGTTGGCTATTGGGTTTTAACACTAATGTAAAGGGAATATGGCCCTCATTTTATCTTTATTTTATAGTTTTATCCTTATTTTAGTGCATATGTTTGGGGGCCTCTTCTGTTGACAGTTTTGTAAAAGGTTGGAATTGGACAAGTTTGAACAACATATTTTAAGTTTTGATTTGTTTAGGTGCATCAATTGAAATTACTCTAGCTTTTATTGTAGAATCTATCTATTAGTATAATTTCATAAGAACCATCTAAATAAATCAAAACTTAAAATTAAATCTTTATAAAAAATATCTACTCAATCTTTTTTTTTTCCTAATTGAAAACCCTTCCTTGTTTAATAAAAATACTATGCCCATATAAAGCATAAAGTTCTTCATCAGATTTTGACCTGCACTTTTATGATCATTTAACAATTTTGCCGTCTGGACTGTACTAACTTGTGTATACATCATTGATTTTTATCTCTTTTGTTTTACTTTAAAATTGGTCACGTTCTTCCTGATTGTATAGGTACATGGTTGAGAAAGTATAGTAATAAATATTTTCAGTAGGTTCAGTTCATCTCAAATTTAATAATAATGTTCACATTGGAAAACGGATTGGTTAATCTCAGCAATAATGATGAGAAATCATGTACCTTACAGATTTTTAATACCAACGTAAGAGAATGAACTTCCATTTACATGATCAAAACTCCCGGATTTCTGGTATCATCATTGCCAAGTGAAACATGGTCTTTAAATTATGTCATCTTCCAAACATTGAGGTAAAAGTACAATAGAAAAAGAACTCGGAGAGTGATTTATGGTGAGACTTTTTACATAAGGAAGTTGACCGAAAAAATGAAGTCAGAGTGAATGGTGTTGAACAATACTTGTTTACTTCATCATACCTGTCCACGTTTCATCCACCCACTTTTGCCATATTTCTCACTACAATATCATAAAAGAAAAATATAAATCGAATTTTATTTCTAACATTTTTTTAATACCTCAATGACTGTAATTTCAACTCTAAGAATTTGACATTTTTGGAGGACGTTTCCACACTCTTCTTTCCTAACATTTTTTTAAAATTTTTTTTATGATCTCTATTTTTGAACTCTTTATATATTTTGTTATTTATTCATTATAAACTTTTATGAAATAAAGGAGGGGTGAAAATTTATTCAAATTGAAAGAGAAACAAGAACAAACAAAGAAAGGGCATCAAATAGCCCTATCAAGATCAACCAAGTGATCAAATTGATGGGACAAGCCCATCGGGAGTTGAGTCTTATCAACAATGTTCCAATTACACATATGGTCAGAAGCCCACTTCGCCAAACAATCAGCAACACTATTCCATTCCCTGGGAATATGAGTGAAAGTAACAGACTTTAAAGAAGTACACAAATTATGAATCTGGTCCGCAATCAAAGCTAACTTCCAACTAACAACTTCAGAATGTTGTCGAGTCAATAGACGTATCACCACTTGAGAGTCGGATTCACAGATAAGTCTTCTCCAACCAAGGTCACAAGCATTTTTCACGGCATACAAAATAGCCATGGCCTCCATCAGGTTGTTAGTGTGATGACCTTTATAAATTGAAAATAGAAATTGAACATCCCCCGTACTATCTCTGCCAACACCACCAATACCAGTAGGGCCTG
>MU226454.1:2547605-2560138 GCA_018584345.1 Thuja plicata
TAAGATGACCCCTCAACAAAATGAGGAAATAGCCAAGAAAATCAGAGAGTTATTAGACCAAGGCCTAATTAGAAAGAGCATAAGCCCATGTGCAGTCCCTACTATTTTAGCACCTAAGAAAGGAGGAAATTGGAGAGTTTGTACTGATTCTAGAGCCATAAATATAATCACCATTAGGTATAGGTTTCCAATACCCAGAATTGAAGACCTAATGGATTGTTTAGGGGAGGAAAGGTACTTTAGCAAGATTGATCTTAAGAGTTGTTACCACCAAATCAGAATTAATGAAGGAGATGAATGGAAGAAAACCTTCAAAACTATAGAAGGTTTGTATGAATGGATTGTAATGCCATTTGGTTTATCTAATGCTCCCTCAACTTTTATGAGGTTGATGAATGAGGTATTGGTAGAATGCATTGGTAAGTTTGTTAATGTCTACCTAGATGACATTTTAGTTTTCAGCAGAACTAAGGAGGAGCATATTAGGCATTTGAAATTTGTTTTCAAGAAATTGCATGATGAAAGGTTAATGATCAATTTGGAGAAGTGTGACTTCATAAAGCAGGAGCTTGTATATCTCGGTTTTGTTTTGTCACAGGGTAACCTCAAAATGGACCAAGAAAAGGTGGATGCCATTCTAAGTTGGCCTACTCCCAAGGCTGCTACTGAGGTGAGAAGTTTCCATGGTTTAGCTCAGTATTACAGAAAGTTCATTAGACATTTCAGTGGAATTTGTGGACCTATGTTAGACACCATTAGAGGTGGGATGAAGACAAAGTTTCAATGGACACCACAAGCTGAGAAAGGGTTTGAAAAACTCAAGGAGAAAATAGCAGAGTTGCCTACTCTAGTTCTTCCAAGCTTTGATAAGATTTTTACAGTAGAATACTATGCAAGTAATGTGGCCATTGGGGTTGTCATGAGCCAAGAAGGAAGACCAATAGATTTCCATAGTGAGAAGCTAAATGATGCAAAGAAGAAGTACTCTTCTTATGACTTGGAGTTGTATGCTCTAGTCCAAGCACTCAAGAAGTAGAGGCACTACTTGCTGCCAAAGGAGTTCATAGTATATAATGATAACCAAGCTCTCAACTTCCTTAACTCTCAAGAAAAACTCAACAGTAAACACATGAAGTGGGTGGAGTATCTACACACCTACACTTTAAATATCAAGCATAAAAAGGGATTACATAACAAGGTTGCTGATGCATTGAGTAGAAGGTTGCTCACAGTCCAAGAAGTTTAGCTACAAAGCATAGGTATTGATAGCTTCAAAGACCTATATGCTGAAGATGAATATTTTGCCCAAATCTACAAGGTATGAAAAGAGTTTAAAAACAACTTTCATGGTGAGTTTTTTGAATATACTTTGCAAAATGATTTATTGTTTAAAGGGGGTGAGCTTTGTGTTCCTAAAGGGTCTACGAGGAAGAATTTGATCCAAGAAAAACATAATGGAGCACTTAGTGGTCATTTTGGAGTCAGTAAGACTCAAGAGCTAGTCACTAGGTTCTATTTTTGGTTTAGAATGAATAAAGATGTTAGACAATATGTTGAGATTTGTGTAGTGTGTCAAAAAGAAAAGGGCACATCTTCTAATGCAGGTCTTTATCAACCACTTCCAATCCCAACCAGACCATGGGAATGCATAAGCATAGATTTTGTAGTTGGTTTTCCAAGAACAAGGCAGGGATATGATAGTATTTTTGTTTTTTGGATCTGCCTACCATCCACAGATAGATGGCCAAACAGAGGTAGTCAATAGAAGTCTTGGTAAATTGCTGAGATGTCTCACAAAGGAGTATGGTCAAGCATGGGACCAACTCATTGGGCAAGCTGAATATGCATATAATGATATAGTGAATAGATCAACGGGTAAGAGTCCTTTTGAAATTGTTTATGACTTTCACCCAAGAGGAATTTTTGAGCTTAGAGAATTGAAGGAAGGAATGCATGGTAGTGGACATGCTGAGGACTTTGCTCATTCAATGAGGGAAGTACATGAAAGTGTGAGAAAAAAATTGATTGAGAATGTTGAAAAGGTAAAGCAAAAGGTGGATGCAACAAAGAGAGATGTTCAGTTTCATATTGGAGATTTTGTGATGGTACACTTGAACAAACATAGGCTGCAAAAAGGTATTCCCCACAAGCTATAGATGAAGAGGCTAGGTCCGTGTAAGATACTTGCAAAGTATGGAAACAATGCATACAAGGTGGAGCTTCCTAAAGACATTGGGTTGTCACTGGTTTTCAACATTATAGATTTGATAGCATACAAAGCACCAATTAAAGATGTTGATCAGAACCTCCAAGAGGTAATACAAGAGATAAAAGATCTGAAATTAGCCCCTACTCCATCTAAGACAGCTGAAAAGATACTAGACTGAAGGGTCTACAAGAAGACTAGGAACAAAGACTATATGGAGCACCTTGTCAAATGGCATGGAAAAGAAGATGGTGATGCTACTTGGATCAGAGAGAAAAACTTCAAGAGGTTGGGCATTGATCCAAACATGCTCAATCCAAGGATGGATTAACCTTTCTTTTATCTGGGGAAGTATGGTGCAGGAGCACACCTAACTCAACCCTTAGCTCCTTATTTCTGGCATGTACTGACTCTAGCCAAGTCAAGAGAGTGTGTGTGGACCTTAGAAGGTCATTTTTTATTTCCCTAAGATGGATATGACTAGGTCAATCCATGTCTAGATAGGTTTCTTAGTTGGTTTCATTTAGTTGTGTGTGTGTGTGAGGTAGTGGGTAAGCCTCTGGAAATCCAACCAAGGCATTGGGAACTTTAGATAAGCTGCTTGGAATCACTAGCACTCAGCATACACTGGTGCCTAGCAACGTGGCCTACATTGCCTAGCAACTCGGCCTAGATTTGTGCCTAGCAACTCGGCCTACATTGCCTAGCAGCTTGGCCTACATTTGTGCCTAGCAACTCGGCCTACATTTTTGCCTAGCAGCTCGGCCTACATTTGTGTCTAGTAGCTCGGCCTACATTTATTCCTAGCAACTTGGCCTACATTTGTGCCTAGAAACTCGGCCAACACTGGAGCTCGACTTTCTTTATTGTTGCTCAGCAATATTCAGTCATAACAGCCCATGAAAAGCGGATATTGTCTTTTATGGACAGTATGGTTAGTGTAACGGTTCCTGAAGAGATTCTTGTGAATGAGTGGACCGTTAGGGTTGTTTCCTATGAGAGGATGGTTACTAATAACATCTAGAGCATTCATTTTAGAGATCTAGAGAGGTAGAGATTGAAGAAAAAGAGAAGCTACAGGAAATCACAAAGTTGCAGATTATTGTACTATTTTGTTTTGTTTCCAATAATGAGAAGTTGCAGATAGTGTGTTTAGTGGATATCAAACTTCTTTGTTCATTTTTCATGCAAGTAGATTAGTTACTTTATTTCCTATTTTGTAAGTTTTTAGTTCTTCACCCATTCTGGGTTGTAAGCAGTAATGGCCCCTCGAGATTCCTGAATCCATGGTGGGAATCATGCGTTGGGATGGAACTCGAGAGGAGCCTTTGTACATAGTGTCCTTTTTGTTTTGTTAGGAGTAGCAATAGGTGTGAATCTGGAGATCTTACCCTAGGTGAGCTTGGAAATAGTCCGGCTAGGGAAGAGAATGAAAGTAATGTTCTGAGAACATTGATTGAGTGAGAAGAATGAATCTATTTGTGTAGGTTCAGCAAGAAGAAGATGAAAAGCATTTTGATGTGGGACTGAGTCTTGAAGAGGAGGTAAAGTTGAGAGTGGCTTACCTCAGTTAGGGTTGTGAATACCCTAAGGGATCTAGGAGAAAGATCTCAGAACAGAGCCAAGCTGGTTTTGTAGCAGCAACAAGACTTCTGTCCACATCATCCAATGAGGAATCAACTTTATCACCACTATGAGCGACTTCCCTTTGAAACCAAGTAGTGCCTTCAATAGGGGAGATAACTACTAAAATTTCCACTTGAACCAACTTATCAACAGCTTCCAATTGCTTCTTCTCCTTGCCTTTCCCAAACCTATGGTTTTTACTTTTAGCCGCATCACTAACTCCAACATTGGAGGGCATGAATATCTCCTTTATACCTTGATTCTTCAGAGGGAATGTACTTCCCCTTCATATAAGTACCCACCTTTTTACTATATTTGGGGGTAATCTTTATTTCAGTTGAGAAGATTTTGTCCTCCTTCTTCATGTGTATATGATTATCTCTCCTTTTACTGGTAATTTTATCCTTAGACAAAGGGGTGTTTTTAGCTTTATAGAAGAACACATACTCCTCATTCCCAGACTCAGTATCATCCTTGGCTTCAAAAATATCCTCTCTATCCCTAACTGTAGTGTCATCCTCCTCATAAAAATAGATAGGATTACAGGGCACCGAGAGGACTTTAAAATGTTAAAAGATTAGCACCAATAAACCCTAATGGAGAATGGCGTTTTATCTGGATTCTTCCTATGATCCCTAAAACTACTTATAAGAGACGACCATAGGTAAAAGGTAATAGAGACCCTAAAATTATGGTGAAAATAATTTAACAAAAAAAAAATGGTGCCTGAAGGCACAAGTGAAACAACTATGTAGACTAATGTAATCCATGGGAAAATTTAGAACCTGATACCATACCCTTTTGAAATTGGATGGGTCATAGATAGTATTCTTTCCCCTATTCTCCAACTTCTCCCTTTCCTCATCCATTTTAGGGATTCTATAAATAGAAAGGTTTGAGTATTTGTGTTCCCTATAAAACTCCATACCATCCGTAGGTAGGCATGTCACCTCCACCATCATGTTCTCATCAATGGAAACCTTCTTCTTGAATAGAACTATACATGTATCCTTCCAACCCTGGTTAAACTACTCTATGATATTGGGGTCCCAGCCATGAAGAAGTTCTAGATACAACATCAAGCCACCCTCATTAGGTATTTTAAAAACCTTTGTCTTGGACCTAAGGCTCACATACGACGGGTTCAACACACCTATGATCACCCCCATGTCTTTCATTGCAGGGCTCTAATGCATATCAAAGACAGGGGAATACAACTTGAGAATGGAGACAAAACTATCCACAATTTGTGTGAGGATAAATTTCTACAATTACCTTTGAGTTGTTTGCACAGCTGGGCACATTGGAAATTGCATCTTGCTGAAAAATAAAGCTTCCACCTTTCATATCACAATTACTGGACATCATTAAAACTACCACTTCCAACTTTCATGTTCCTCATCTGGTCCATCTGAAGAAGTGCGCTGACCTCAATTTGTAGAGAATCAAGCATATGCCATGTCAACTTATTCTTTATTTTAACCCCCTTATTGGAAAACCACTAAACCATAGAGTTAGCCTCATAGTAGGCATGGGAGACATAACAATATTGAAAAGAAGAGATAACATTTTTAGACTTTTTAATCTAATTATGCATAGTCCATGAGGGCGTATGCAAACCTTTGATGCAATTTATAATATTTTGTGAGTCCCCTTCTAACCAAAGCTTATTAAAATAAAGTTGTTTATCCAGGAGAAGACCCTGATAATCCCCAATAGATTCATCTAAATGGTTGGTCTGATTACCCATGGGGAGTGCCATAGCCGAAATAAAGATGCCTTTTTCATCCCTTATCACTCCTCGCACGAGGTCAGCCCAAGATTGTCGTTGGCTACCATATTTGATATGCAATAGTTTATATGTAACTACAAAGAGAAACTTATAGAAACATATTTTATTTCTAAATTACAGTAAAGAATCATATCCACAACATTATATAGTCCATTGACATAAATGTATTTATTATCTTCAATATAACTCATTGTCATTAAACTAGTTGGCTAAAGGGGTTTGACCTAAAAAAATTATTTGCACATCCTAAGACAAAAACAAGTATGATAAATAGTATCCTTACACACCACCTTCACAATTTTCCTATCAAGAAGGTAAGGGTGAAATTTTTTTCAACCATACATCCTATTAGATATTTCCCATGCACTACAAAGCAATTTCAAATATCAGAAAAAGTTTATGCCACTTAAGGTTGACAACATAGTTCCTGGAATATTAAAAACTATTAACCATATTGGCTACAATTCCTAACAATACTAAGGAGAGCCATAAGTAAGGGCTCAACTTAATATCTTACCTCTGTGTTAGATATAATATTATTCCAAGTTAATAGAAAATTTGATATAACCAAAATGAGAAGTTTTATCTATTAATTTTTTCTTCCTTGATATTTCTTAGTGTGTGTTCAAACTATAGGTTATAATTTTTATTAAAGGCTTTGTAGTTTTCCTTGTGTGCAGAAAGGACTTTAAAGTAACTTATTTGGATGCACTTCGGGATTAGTACCTAAAATAAAAAGAAGGATTTTGTAGTGTTGAAAATTACATTGCATACCCTTATAATTTTACACTATATTTTATGTCCAACTTGTTGTCTATTCCCTTTGTGCTTCTTGAAGAATTATTTTATCTCTTTTAGTAGCCATTTTCTTTTCTACAATGCTCAATTATTTTATTTCTACGACCATTTGGACACTAGTGCATCACGTCGATGTCTTTGTGTCACACTAATGTTCTATGATAGTTTTTATTTAATCATCTTTTGAAATAATTTCTCCACTTGTCACCTTCATAGATGAATACAAAAAAAATTAAATGAATCAATACAACTTAGGAGCCTTTTACTTTAAAATTATGTCTTGAATCTATTTCTCATCTGGTTTATTTATTTTGAATATCTTTTGGTCTATCACACAACTCTCTCTCTCTCTCTCTCTCTCTCTCTCTCTCTCTCTCTCTCTCTCTCTAAGTGATATTATTTTTAATTTTCATCTTTTTAACTAGTATTTTTAATCTAATTGATCATACTAAAATCATAACATCTCTACTCTTTCATCTTTGTTACAATTCATATTTCTTCAATGCAAATAAAGTCATCGAATCATGTATTATTTTTTATCTTCTTATCTATGCTTTTATGGAGATGGAATTACGAAATTATGTATTTGACTAAGGGAAATATTTGAGACCTAGACTATTAGTCAAAATTGATATTACAAAATTGTTGATACTAAAATGATAAAGAATAAATTGGATTAAGTGATTCACTCAGGTATAGGTAGAAAAAATGCTAAAGGATAGAGTAAGATCAAATGATTACCTTAGGGAGAAGTAGAAATATATATCCAAGTACACTACCACCTAGAAAGAGTAGCTCTTTGACCTAAAATTAGTGTATGTGCCATGTGAAAGATTTTAAAGCATACAAAATTATCCTAATAAAATATTTAAAACTAGAAAACTTATCTAAGAGGAATAATATTGGAAATTACTACAATAAGATCCCACTTTAAGTGTATCTAGGTGAATAAAAATAAATTTTTTTTATGAAAGTTTGATCTGATTAGGTGTGCAATTACAAAGAAAAAAGGATAAATTTCATTTGGAACAAAAAATGAACAAATTATTCCAAAGTTAGAAAGTAAAGTTTTATAATTGGCAATGAAGAACTATAGATGAATCTGTATTCCAAAAAGTTGGGGATCAAATTCAATAATTGGGATGATGCCAAAAAATTAGAATCAAATTACGTATTTTTTTCGCTAATTGGAGGAATGGTTGGGAAGATCAATAGTTATGATTAGATAAAGTGGGAAAGGGTACAAACCCAACATCAAAGTAATATTAATTTATAAAAGATAGTCTAGAGAGAATTCACTAGCTCAATGAATTCTAGAAACTAAACTAAACTAAAATTAAACCAGGAACAAAACCAACAAAGAAAAAACACTGAACTAGCATCCAAGACCAACATAAAGAACCGAGAACAAGGAGACCGAAAAATCATGCGAACCACTTACATAAACCTATGGATACTTGTTTAGCTCCTTCAACTTCTCGAGGAAGGAGAAGCATTTAGAAGGCCTAGAAGAAGAAACATCACCAGAGGCAATGTCCTCCCAAGTCTCCACCTGCAAGATATCCTCCATCTTCTTCCATTTCATCTTTATTTATTCCCACTCAGCCTGGATGGAACATATAGAGAGGTTGGTCATATCTAAAATACTCTTGTTGTAGTTGGTCAAATCAACCGGCTATTTGTTGATTTGGGAATTGTTTTCCTTCATGTTTGCTAACACATTAATTACTTCAATTTTATCTTCCTAAGAGGGGACCTAGTTCTTCGACTCAATAATATGGTCCTCAATAAACTCCCAATTGTTTACTTCTTCCCTAAATCATCAATAACATCCGAAAGGCTCTCATCCACTTTTCCCTTAGTCTAATCCCCTGCCATCCTTTCAAGTTTCACTACAACTTCAAGCTTATTAATTTTTCTTCTTGCTATCTAGAGTTGGAGAATGAGCCATTTTCTCACCACTTTTTATGTATTAAGGAAGATGCATAACTCATCCACTTTTCTGCCCATGGACTCCATGTCATATAAACCATCAGGGGAAGTGGATGAATTGGAGGGGGAAGTGCTACTAGGGATGACATGGTCATCATGATAGTAGAGATAGGATTTTGGAAAAGGGGGGAATATTTATAGATAGGGAGAGTGAGCGATGGAATTCTCTGGCATCCATGTAGATTCAGTGGACCAAGAGGAAGTTGAATCCTTAGATAGGCCAACCACATCTTCCTTGGGTTGATCCTTAGCCTTGATTTGGTCAAGAAATAGGGATTTACACTTAGCTTTGCAGAAATGATTCACATGGGTAGGGCCAGGGGAAGGAGCACTAAGAAGAGCTTTGGCTTGAGACCGGACAGTGATAAAAGTAGGATAATTTAGCTCAATTGAGAGAATAGAAAAAGGATAGTTTGAGGTGTATGACTAAGGTGGAAATTATATAATTTCATGATGAGGGCATGGTGGAGAGAAATCTCATACTTTTTATTGACCTTAGTCACAGATTGAGTTAAGCGAGAAAAAATCCAAAATGGAAAGCTGAAGTTTATGCCTCTACGAAAGTGGTTTATCATAGGAAATAAGTGGGAGTGGAAAAATTTGTATCTACCTTCCAAAGTGATCAAATTTAATTAAGATAGAAACAACAATTTTCCACTTGCCAGACAACTACTCTCTATTCAATGTATTTTACAATCTCGACAACTTCTCACTAGGGTCTAAGAAGTGTTGAAAGTCCTCTTTGTAATTAGCCTTGGAATTTTGTGGAAACTATTTTCCCTCCATGCTCAAACAAGTCACAATGGTAATGGTTTCTACCAAATAAAAAAGGAAACCACACCAATTGTTACCTTCACATCCACCAAAGACTCAAAAAACTTCTGGAAAAGATCAGGGTTGAAACCCTTCACAGTATCCACATAGTTGTCAATGTCACTGTCTGTAATAATCTTCCACACCTTATCATCTTTCTTGTAATCCTCACAGTTGTTCGACTCAATCTAGTTTAATTTTCCACCCTTCTTTCTCACAGAAAAGCTACAACAGTACAGAGCTTCAAAAATACTTAAAAACAAAGCCTCTGTGAATTTTTTAAACCCTAATGAAAAAGCATTAAACACTAAGTTTTTTGGCTCAGATTACCACCATATGTAGAGAAAAATCTAGAACCAAAAACACGAGCTCAAAGAGAAGTACTTATCATATTTTTTCATCATAAATTATGTGATGTATTCATTATTCTCCAATTTTGCAATATGCCTTCCGATCTCCGCACGAACCGCCTTGGGGAGCAAATTCATGCCTTTCTAAAAAATAATATTTTTCGTGAATCTACCTTTCACTGCAAGCCTATCCGTGATGTTGTTACCCTCTCATAAAGTGTGTTGGAAACAAGACTCGTACAATGTGGCAATGTGGCAATATTTTTTCAAAAATGTGTGTAATTTCCCATCCCGCCTTCTACTTTTGTCAGTCAAGGTCACTATTACATTCAGTGCATCACCCTCCACAATGAGTTTTTGATAACCATGATTAACCGCCAAATTCACTCCATGGTAAATCGCATACGCCTCCACCACGTGGGAAATTTGAGATACTAAGCTCACTATGAATTCTACTAGCATGGCTACTTGCATGTCCCTAATGAGACCACTGCCACCCGCCCGACCCGGGTTCCCCAGAGAAGATTCATCAAAGTTCAATTTGACTGATCTGGGATGGGGGGACCACTTAGCCAAGTTTATTAACCCATTCTTGGGGGACTTATAACTAAGGAGATAATTGAAAAGACCCCATCTTCTAGCAATATCCCAGTCATTAGAAGATATAGGGTTATAGTGATTCGAATGAAAATTATTAATCATTACTTCCTTAATATTGTTAATAGTGGAGTGAAAGACAACCTTATCAATAGTTTCTTTTTTCTTGAAAATACACTTATTGTGCTCCTTCCAAAGGGACCAATTGACATAAATTAGAGAATACCACCATAGTTATGTCGTAAAAGGGTGAGAGGAAGGGGGAGCCATCAATCAAAAATGGCTTAGGGATCCTCCTTCCAAACCCACTTCATATTGAAGAGAAACATTAACCATTTTATCAGACTCCAAGCATACTCACAGGAGAAGAGAAGATGATTTATGGTTTCCTCATGGTTTTCACATAACATACACGATTGACTAGTTGAATGTCTTTCTTCTAGAGATTGTCCAGCGTGAGAATATTATTGTGATAGACAATCCACCAAAATAATCTAACTTTTAGCCTCACCTTGAGAGTCCACACCTTAAACCAATCGAATGAATACGGACAAATGGGGGAAGAAGGGAAAAGCCAAATTTGATAGAGTAAACCTGAACAAAATTTTTGTTCCAAATTCAATGGTCAAGTTGATCAATTTTGTAGAATCTCTTGGATTTGAGATGTTGAAGTAATTGCACACATAGACCCCTAAGCAACCCATCAAACCACCTAGGATAAATCTTCAACTTCGGGGGAGGAAAGGAGAGATCCCAATAATCACTAACATAAGTGACCCGTCAATGGTGGTGCTTAGTGATAACACCAGGGAATTTAAGCTAAAATTGCTCAATAACACTAGGAATAGCATGTTAGATAACTACAAGAAAATTAAATGACTATTTGACGAAGTGGAGGATCTAAAAAAAAGGTTAAAGGAACAAACAAGGCTAAAGTTGATGGCAATGTAGAGGAACAGATGAATTTGAGCACTAGAGTTCAAAAAATGGATGACAATATGACAAGGGTCGAAGCTACCCTAAAAGACATAGCAGAACAGAGCTATAATATCCTCAAAGCATCCAAAGAACACACTAAGACTATCATCGAGAAGCTGGAGGAAAAATTAGAAGGGACGGATGCGTCCAACATAGATGTGGAGATAGAATAGAACATTGATCAGGGTCTCGACAAGAGAACTAGAGACAAAACTAAGAACATAAAGGATAAGGATATGGCAATCGATCTCTAGAAGATCAAGGATTTAGCTGCTAATATGGAGCTTCTTGAGGCCAAGGCGGCCACCTTGATGGTGAACTTATCTTGAGGGTCCCTGGTCTTTTTGGTTGTCCCTATGTTATTTGCTTTTTTAGAAGCTCTGTTTGTTTTTTGCTCTGGCCTTTTTTGGCCTATTCTGTCTTTAGTTTTTGTTTCATTTAAGACTGGGCATATTGTTATTTTTTCAACTCCATTTTGGGTTTCAAGAACCATGTAAAACCTGTTTTACTTAATCAAAAATAGAAGTGCCCAGATGCTATGTAAGGTAGATTTTCAAAGTAGGAAAATAGGGATGGTAATATAGAGGGGGTTGACTGATCCAAGGGTCCTTCCTAAATATGACATTCCACCCATTACCTATCAACCAGAGGCAACCTTGAAGGAATGGTCTTAGCCAGATTGTTCCATATGTTGGATCCAACAAGAAGTTGGCGGTCCATAAAGATATGATTAGCTCCATTATGAAGGTACTTTTCTCTCATAATATCAGCCCAATCTGTAGAAGAGTTCACGAGGTTTCAGCTGACCTTGGAGAGAAGGGCCAAATTCAAAACATGGGAATCATGGAAATTAAGACCCCTATTCTCCTTTGGGGAGCACACGTTTCCCCATTCAACCAATGAAAGTTTCTTTTTATCTTCGACCCCAGACTAGAGAAACCTTCTCTTGATAGCAGGGTGATCCCACAAAACTGTGTCCCACTTTTTGGCCAACTTTGACACTGAAATGAACATTCTGAAAAAAAAACTTCGCTTTCAAACATCAATTGTCATTAAACCATTAAGAATTTGAAGATGATGTAAACTAGTGACTTTTATAATTTTGTGTCTAGTTTATAAATAATTTATTTTTTTTAAAATGGAATTTATTTGTATCCATTTTTCCTTCTCCTTCAAAAATTATTTTTGTGCAAAAATTAGGATTTTTCAGGAGTGACACTCACTTTGATCAACATAACTTTTTTTCTAAAACTGATAAGAATGTAATTATTTTGAATTTAGGTTTGTAACACAAATATCTAGGGAATAAATTTGGTTTCATTCAATTTGGTTGAATATTTAATAGTTTATTGAGTTATGAAGTGACATTAATTATAATTTG
>MU226454.1:2560188-2595101 GCA_018584345.1 Thuja plicata
ATCGCTCTAACTCTATCTCTATATATCAAAATTAATTTATTCTTTTTTTGATAGAAAGCTAACATAAAAACCTATTTCCTACATATTTTTCATAATTTTTTTCCCTAATTTACTATTTTTCCAGAAGCATCGAATAGAGAAGTCGCTAAATGGTCAGACAACCTATGTTTAGTAAAACTTAAAAAGAAAAGTCTTAAAAAGCTCAATATATATATATAAATCATAATAATTGGAAAGCTTTCTCGGAGTACTATCATCCTATATTTGGGTTTTTCAAATGAATCTATTTTATCTAACAAAAAGTTAATGTGAAAGTGATTTTTTGTCAGCATTTTGATGGGTTCAAAGAAGACTTGATTATAGGTGTGAGTGAGGAGTAGAGGCATTATACCAAAGGGATTTTGATCCAAGAGGCTTTTATCTAGCCATTTTGAATTTACTCCTTCAAATGGGACCTCTCAAGGCTTAAATCAACATATTTTCTTAAAAATGTGCAATTTCAGCAAAAATCAGGATGTTCAAAAAAGTGCGACACACTATTGTGGGACCACCTAGCATCCAATTTTTTTTCCAAGAAATTGACATATGGAAGAGATAAATAACATAGATATATCTACTTTAGATGCTTGACATGAGCATTTGGAGTTTACCTACATTGCTAAGGAAAGCTCCTTTCCACGAGGCCAACTTTTGTTGCACACTTTCAAGAAAACCAACCCAAAAAAAATTCTCAACTTTGGCCACAGATAGAGGCATCCCCTGGTACTTTGAAGGAGATACTGTGATGTGACAGTCTAGGATGGAAGTAATTTTAATCTGAAGGTGCCTCAAGTTTTTGAAAATAAGGCACTTTTATGAAGGTTAATCCTTTGATCAAACAAAAGGGCATAATTTTGAAGCATCTTTTTCCAATAGTGGGCATCCATGATAGTGGCCTCCCCATGAACAAAGTATTGTCCATAAATTGTTGATGAGAAAGGACAACTGGGGCCGAGGATGACTTGAAACCCGCTAGAGGACCAGAATCAATAAACTTGGAGAGATTTCTACCAAGGGAATAAAAAATAATAATAAAGAGGTAGGTGAGAGAGGGTCACCTTGACGAAGTCTTCTAGAAGTTGAAAAGTATCCTTTGGGGGAGCCATTGATAAGAACTGAATATTTAGGGGTTTGGAAGAAAAACTCAATAAGAGCTAGAATCTTTCCATGAAATCCTACTTTTCTGAGAATATCCAATATAAAATTCCACTAGGCCAAGTCATAAGCTTTAGAAATATCGAGTTTCATAATTATACTCTCCTTTTTACCTTTCTCCATGGAATGAAGCACCACGTGAATAGTAAGAATTGCATTGGTGATTTTCCTTCCTATGACAAAGACTTTCTAATGGGGTTGAGTCAAATAATAGGCCTCAAGTTAGTTAATTTATTAGCCCTCGCCACCTTAGGAAAGAAGACAATGAAAGTATTGTTCAACTCTTTAAAAATTATGCTAGACGAGAAGAATTCTTTAGCAACCTAGGATAAGTCTAAGCCAACAATTTCCTAATATTTCTGAAAGAAGAGGCAAGGAAACCCATCAAGGCTGAGGGATTTTTAAGGGCTCAAGGAAAAGGTTACCTACTTCACTTTCTTCAAGGTGATAGGGCATTCTATATCAAGGGCATCCTCATGGGAGATGACATTTCGAACACAATCGAGCAAGGAGTCACACACCTCCAAATAAATGGGATCAACCAAAGGAACCTGATTGAGAATATAAGAGAAGAAATTGATTGCTTCATTCCTTAAGTCTTCAAATGAGGTCAGGACACCCTCTCCGAGTTGATCAAATCCCTAATGGAATTCTCCTTCTTGTTTTTCAAGGCATATTGATGGAAGAATTTTGTGTTTCTATCACCTTCCTTGATCCATTGGACAAAGGATCTTTTTTTCCAAAATCCTTCCTCTTTATTTATGAGGCTTTGCAATTCTGTCTGCAATATATAATTTTCCTCAAACCCGGATGGGCTTCCCATCCATTATTTTCAATTTCATTCTAAACTACTTCGTGCTTAGCCTTGGCTTGATATTTTTACGCGAAGATGTCCCAAAAAGTAAATTTGATTCCAATAATTTAAATTGGACCTTAAAAATCAATTTGTACACCAGTCTATACATATTAGTACCTTTAATTCTAACTTTCCAACAATTTTTCATCAAAGATTTAAATTCTAGGTTATAAGTCCACATTATCTGAAACTAGAATGGGTGCAATTCCTTAACTGTTCTAGGATCCCATTTCATAAGAATAGGATGATGGACATAACCATATCTGATATGAGAGGATAAATATAAGTCATCATAAATATCCCAAGCCGGAGATAAAAGATAACGATCCAAGAGAACTTGAATAAGTTAGTCTGAAGTCCTCATGTTAGACCACGTAAAATTATTTCCTCAAGGAGACCTCCACCAACCAAGAAGTCAAGTAAGTCTTTCATTGAGTTAGAGAAGTGAGAAGTGGCCCCTTGTTTATCTGAAGGGAAGAGTGGAGAATTAAATTCTCCAGCCAAAAGGTAGTGTGTGCTTGCAAAGTTTCCATCCATTGATCATTAGAGAAGGTAGTATGCGCTTGCAAAGTTTCCAACTGGAAAGTTCTTCTAGCATACAAAGAATAAGGAGCATAGATATTAGTCAACACGCACCTCATGTTGGATTGAATGTTAAAAAAAGAAAGATGTTGAGCATGTTTAGACTGCAACAAAAGAGAGCCAACAAGTATATTGGGTTTCCATAAAATAGGCAGACCACCTGAAGCCCCATCAACATCCATAGCCTCAACCTAGGAAAAAGGCCAGATAAACTTACTAATCTTGAAAAAGAATTCTCTAGAGATCTTAGTTTCCTATAACAATAGAATGTTGGGTCGGAGATCCTTAATCAAATTCTTGACCATAGCCTTTTTGTGGGAACTATTAATTCCCCTAATATTCTAGGAAAGCATAATCATGATTGCATTTTTTTTGAGAAGGACTGCTCGATAGTGCTTTGGTTCCCATGTGCAATATCTTTAGCCGCTGCCACCTATCGAATGTCCCTAGCAGAACTCCTACTAGTTTTACTGATATTCTCCACATGTGTTGATTTCCTGATCTTTATCAATGAGGACAAAGGAGGGGTTTCATAGGACCTATACGAGGGCCGTGAAGGATAAATAGGGGAAACAGAGGGTGCGGGGTGGGGGAGGGGGCGAAAAGAGGGGAAAGAAGGGGGAGTGGAGGGGGGAAAGGGGAATAGTTAACTAAGGCTAAGGAGCACACAAAATAGGGACAAAAAATGAAGGGGAAAGGGGAAACATGGATTCCACAGGGGATATGACAAGAGGGGGAGAGGTGGGAAGAAGAGGGTTGTCACAACATGACAACATAAAATTTTAAGGCAAAGCTTTATGGAGATCAACAAACAAGGAAATTTTGGAAGTAGAGGACGGGACCACATGGGACACAAAAAGAGAAGGCGTTGGCCCAAGGACCCCTGCACCCGCCTAAGAGGCTTTCTTAGGAGGAGGAGGAGGAGGAGACCCCTTGGACCCCTTCTCAACAGGATGCTTCAAACCCTTTGGGTAGTCTGTATAAAGGTGGCTAGCTGAGGAATAATTATGGAAATAAAGAGTGAATTTCTCATATTCCAAACTTTGCATGACAAAACCAAGATGGAACTTCAATAGAATTGAGAAGGTAAAAAATTCCCAGAGGCCACTGAGACATAGAACCGATAAAATACAAATTGATCTTGATGGTTCGTAACAACATCCTCCCCTAGAAACCCACCAAAGGAGTTAGCGATGCCTTCAATTACTTCCTCATCCAAAAAATCAAGAGGAAGGCCTAAGAGGCGAACCCAAGATGGAATCGTAGCAGTGAGATTAGTCAAAGGGTCAAAACTAGGATGCCATTTATAGAGATGAAGAGGGGATTTTCTATAGACCCAAGGGCCTGCGGCCAAACAAAGAGGCAATATTCCTTGAGAGAGAAAAAAAAACATAAACAACCTCTTGGTAGAGCATATACGACAACCGAGCCCTTTAGCACCCAAGTAGACAAAACCCACTTTGTGTCTAGTACGATATTCAGTCTACGAACTCTGACCTTACCTAGAAGCATTTTTTTCATCTTAGAAAGGGAACTATCTAGGGAAGTGTCAAGGACACTGAAACAGGTCCCTTCTGCAGATTTAACAACCGACACCCCACATTTCGGAATGAAAGAATTCTGAAAAAATACCTTTCCAGTGCCCCACAATCTCAAATTTCTAAGAAAAATATGGAATAGAGGATCCTTGAATTTCTCCACCTTCAAAGATTTTCACATCTTGAGAACTGTGTCAACGATCTTTGGGAAAAGCAACGGGGTGATCCCACAGAAACCCTCCTGGGCGCAAGCCCTACACAGAGCTGAACAAAAGACTTCATTGAACTTCCGTATGTTAGGAGGCAGCTACAAAATCCTTCCACCAGCAAAATTTGGCTCTTCCAATGATTCTTGCCCACCAGTTGCAAAGCCCATTTCAAAAGATATCTATTGTATTTTTTAATTCAGTTTCCAAAGCTAGGAAGATCAATAGTTAATAGAAAATTTTTACCTAAATTTTCCTAATAAATGATGTTACATGTCCATCCCCTAGTGAGATATTTTCTTAATCTATACTCTTATGTTCATGTATGTTCATGGATGATCATTTTCGACTATGTGGATAGCACTGATTCCATCATTAGTTAGAGATTTCCTATGTAAGATGTGATTTAGTTTTTTATTAATCTTTCATGCATATGTTTTTATGTGGATGGTGAATATGATCTTAGGTGGATGGTTATTAGTCTATAGTTTATGTATGTACTAATTTCTAATGGAAGCCTAATTGTGAATGAAACATTTCATAATATTTGGAATCAAGTGTGCAAGTACCCCATGACCAATGGGATGAGGTTCTATAAAGATGAACCTGTGATAAAATAAGTAAATTCAACCTAGGCTAGACTGGAGAGGCTAAGCTCATACATTACATATTAATATTTTGAGGTTTTAAACATGTTTAATGCATTACATTAAATATTAATATTTTGAGGTTTTAAACATGTTTAATGCATCATGTGAATGTAGAGTTAGATAAGTTGTGTAAATGTAATGTGTCAAATATGTTTAATGTGAATATGTGATTTTTGTTCATGTAACCCCATGTTTATACTATGTTTAAATACATTTATCAAGTCATTCCCACCCCCAAATACTTGTCCCTAACTTCTTAAGTCATAGGACCATGGGTTTAAGGTGGTTTGGGAGCATTCAAATTGATAAATTATGATTTTAATTACTTTTATTTTCTCTTTTCGAAAAGTGATAGAAATAACCTTTTGAAAGTATTAAAGTTAGTAAAATTTGAGTTACATACTAGAGTAACTTAACACATTTAAAATAAGTGACCTCTTCTCTTCTCTCATTTCCTTGACATCTACCTTGGCCTCCTTTGAAGTTAGAGTTTCCATTATCCTCTTGATATCCTCTATTATTTTGTACTACACAAGCATTCCAATTGTCTTTAGCATTCCGATTGTCTTTTTAAGGGGTATCATGTATCCTACCTCATCCCTTTCATCATGACTATAGTAGGTCTTTCAATAACACCTATTTCCTCCATTTTAGACTTGAGGTTTATTTCTATGGTAGTTTTCATCAGTGCGTGTGTCTAATTATTGACAATATGCACAATACATAAGATAAAGATTTAATCATCTAGCAGTCACAATTTTTCTGTCTTCTCAGTCTTTAAGATAATCATTCTACAAATGTCCTTCACTTTTCCAAAATGTGGACCATATTTTCTATAGTTCTAATGATCACATCTCCTATCAGATCACCAATAATCTTATTTCTTTTTTGGGCCTTCGAGTAATTATATAGTAAAACCGTTAGAAAAAGGTGAGTGAAGATTGAATACAGTAGCCAAATCTAATCTGTAAGGGACGCTAATTTTTTAATTTTGAAAGTCAAAAAACACTATGAATGAATTTGTGGATCTACACACCTGAAAGCAAAACTTCGGTGTGGGTGTGGATGTTCTTTTTAAACTAATCTATTACTAGTTTTGTTTAATTTAAAAAAAAAAAAAAAACTCTTTTTTTTTCCATATTACTTTACTTACCTTTCTTCCATCGTTCCAATTTCATCCATTTTAAAAAAAATTGAGAAACCAAGTTTCCATTAAACTTTAGCATATACATTTACAGTCCCTACAAATTCAACCACACAATACATGTATTGTGTATAAATTTCACAACCATCATAATAAAATCAATTATAAACACTTCAGTAAAAAATCAGATTGCATACCAAACAATTTCAGCCTTACATGAGTTGCGTGAAGTTGTGAGCAAAACACCTCACAGGGAGCATATTGAAGCCTAAACCCTGGACATAGATACAAAGTTGTGTATATATATTTTTACAAACATCATTTTTAAACCCTAAGACTAAAAAGGATAAACTTCCACATTTAACCCCCCTTACAATTCACCCCCTTCGTTAATAAAGATTTGCCTAAGACGAATAGGAGAAACATTCTACGACATTGGGTGTTCTTGGATCCTCCATTTATTTTCTTTGCTTCTGTTGTGGTGAAGAATATGAATGCAGAAAGAAAACATAAAAATCTATTTAAAGCTTTCATAACCAAACATGAACACAAATAAAATGTGAATCAAGTAAAGTGATGAGAAGAAAATGGAGGTCGTGATAGAAAAATAAGTGAGTATGGCCAAAATAACCATATGGGGGAGATACTCCCAATGATTTTAATTTTATTTTATGTTGGTTTTTGTTAATGAATTATTAATGGGCCTAATTTTGGTTCATATTTAATTTTATAAGAGATTTTCTTATAGATTCATCCATTGGTAGTAATAAATCTAATTTTGGTTCATATTTAATTTTATAAAAGATTTTTCTACAAATCTGTTCATATGGCTTCAAATATCTTGACCAATATAAACGAAGATAATTACATTTTCTAATATATTTTGTTAAAAAACTTGTATCTAAACTTTAGAAACAATAAAAAAAATTCATACAACAAACCTCACAACTGTGGATGGTGTTCTTGTCTATATGAAATAAACAGACCCTTAATCCAAATCTTGATCGATTAGTTTTTGCCTCAAAAATAGGAGTGGCGTGGCAGGCACCTATAAACAAGAATCAAACACACATTGTCTAGTGTTTGACAATGGTAAGATAGACCTACATAGAATTCTAAATTTACACATAATTGAGATACTTTATACTACGAGAGTACCACTTTCCCAAAACTAAGACAAATAGATTCAATAGGTTACCAATGTTCACTGATTGTCTTTGCACCAACTTAGACAGTATTGATTTTCTTTTTGGATTACCCTAAAAAAATTATAGAGGGTAAGCTTGTTTGTAAAGACAAATCCGTTGTTGGAGAATAATGATGCAAGCCATTGTGAATTCATTCACGTTCCCAAACATATACTAATTTAATGTACGAGCCGGGCATAAAATATATCATCTTCTTGCAATATACTCTTTTCTTTACGCTAATGTTTTAGTCCGTTCATTGTTTCTGTTCTGCATTTGAGAGAGGCTTTTTTTAAATGTTTCAATCAGATCAATGGCTTCCCGCTGAGTTTAAGACAGATATTATTAAATACGTGTCATTCAGCGGAGTCTCACGGTCCTCCATTATCACCAGCATTTTTGATAGGTTGTAATAAGATTCCAAACCGCCCAAAACCTTCTGTATGTCCTTGAAAAACTTAATGCCAGATGAACACCATTGTATTTTTCATTTTGTTAATTGTTATAGAGAAAACCAGAACGTGGAAACTTTTATGCATGTGTTTGAAATCTGCACAAAGTTTTATTTTTTATATTTTCCTGGGGACAACTTTTGTTTTTCGGTATAAAATTAATGAACAATTATACACGTGCGAAAATTGTTTCTTGACGAGAAGAATCTATAGAGGTCTTTGATCCAGCAATGATAAAAGTTATCGTGTCTCGTTCTGCTTGTTTGTGGGAATTATTCAGATTTGCTCAAGATCTCCAATTCTTAATTAATTGAGTTTGTCTGCAAACCAATCCAGGCCTGATTCTTTCCTTCATGTGGGATGAACCGATTTTTTTCTAGAAAATATTTGAATTAAGTGTGCTTGGCATTTACAAATCTGAAGTTTGTTCGCCGAGGAGGTCATTGAATTGCAAGTCTGTCTGGGTAAGTCCTGCTGAATCCACCTTGGTAATTGTACTGCTATTATTCCAGATATATGGAAAAAATTAATTCAAAAGAATGGAGGAATTTTTACCATTTATACCATTCATAGTGATTTTTAGTCATTTAATTGTGTAGATTTTTATTATCAATGGTGTGATTGAAATTTATGATATATCATCAGCATATGAATTTAAGAAAAGAGAAATAAGCTTTTTTAACATAATTTGATCAGACTCTTATAATTTGTTATGTTTGAAATGGAATATTGGTAATAAAATCTAGACAATCAAATTTAGAAAAATGTTGACTAAAATAAATTCAATGATTCAAAGATTAGTTATAATTTGTAAAATTAAAATATTGTAGTGTATAAAATAATTGTAAAATTTAGTTATAATATCCTTGCATAAAATAATTGTACACATCTTCAAGAATATTCTGTACATATTTTTCATACATAATTTAACACATATTTCCACACGCATGCCTAGCTTAATTTCAGTTATTTGAGTTTTAGTTGAGTATAATTTAGCTTAGTTGAGGTTTAGTTCCCATTTGCTTTTTTTTTTTCTCTAATTTGCATAATAGGCTCTAGTTAGTTTTTTTCCTCTATTTTTCAAAGCCCTAAATAGATAAAAACAATTTAGTGTATGCATTGTAATTCATCTTGTAATAATTTCTTCTTGATAAATATAGAAAAAAAAATGTTAATACTATTTGAAGGTGTTCTTGTGTTGTTGTTTGATCTTGTAGTTGCTTGTAGTGCAAAATTCACCATGGTATTAAAATGTGGATTCAACAAAATCCTTCTCAAGTTTGAGGGTTTGCATTCTCAAGAGCATTGTAGGGTCTGCAAATTTTCCTTCTTGTGCACATTTAAAGTGAATAATTTTTAAGCATAATCCTAATAAGGCCTAGATCGACTATCATTTTGTCAAAATCTAAGTAGTTGAGGTTTTTCATATTTTTCTTTGATGGGAACACTTTTTGAGGCAACTACTAAAGCTGAACATAATTTATGGGCACTTTGGAACAATATAAACATCATCATCATGGTGAGAGTGCGCAAAATATTTAGATCCCCTACTATTTCATCAATTTTGTAAGGCACTTATCAACTGATGAGCCTAGGGGGCTTTACAATGAATGGTTTATAAGAAACAACACTTACTGAAGATTTTGCAAATGGGGTTACAAGCAAAGTGAGCTTAAACTTGGAGGAGACTTTGTGGCTAAGCGCACTTGAGATGAAGTAGTACTAGGATGTGTGACCTCCCGAGAATTCCCAACACTTCACCTCTATGAGAATTACCTAGATTCAATGAGTGATAACTTTTCTATTCATTCTCATAAGAGATGGGTTCTGATCAAAAACTACTCATGAAACATGGGTTAATGAGTTTGAATAAAAAATTGTACACAATTTAATCCTAATAGAAATATCACAATTTGACTTGCTATGGAAAATATCTCCTACTTATCAATTAATGAGGTTAAGGGGGTTTATAATGAATGGTCCATAAGGCACAATGAATTCTCATGTTGGTGGATATTCTAAGTTATTTTTTTCTATCCAATATGGATCTGTATAACTCTGTTTGGACTTGTTAGAGTGCAGCTATAGACACACTTTTCTTCCTAAAGAACACTTCACTGTAAGGGCTCCAAACACTCTAGAGCACTCTATGCTTTAGGTACTCTAGGCACTCCAGAGCATGATCCATTCTGGGTGCTACAAGGGGTCTAGAATACACTCCAAGAGAACATCCCATGTACTCTATCCACTACATCGCTCCAAAGTGCACCATTGGTGCAACAGGGGCTTCACTTAGTGAACTTGAACCATAGCATGTACATTCATGGCATAATAAAGAATCCCCCTATTTTCAAAAAAAATTGCCAAAATATAGTGATTTTTAGTCATTTAATTGTGTAGATTTTTATTATAAATGTTGTGATTGAAATTTATGATATATCATCAACATATGAATTTAAGAAAAGAGAAATAAGCTTTTTTAACATAATTTGATTAGACTCTTATAATTTGTTATGTTTGAAATGGAATATTGGTAATAAAATCAAGACAATCAAATTTAGAAAAATGATGACTAAAATAAATTCAATGATTCAAAGATTAGTTATAATTTGTAAAATTAAAATATTGCAGTGTATAAAATAATTGTAAAATTTAGTTGTAATATCGTTGCATAAAATAATTGTACACATGTTCAAGAATATTCTCGTACATATTTTTCATACATAATTTAACACATATTTCCACATGCATGACTAGCTTAATTTCACTTATTTGAGTTTTAGTTGAGTATAATTTAGCTTAGTTCAGGTTTGACTCCCATTTGCTTTTTTTTTTTTCTCTAATTTGCATAATAGGCTCTAGTTAGTTTTTTTCCTCTATTTTTCAAAGCCCTAAATAGATAAAAAAAATTTAGTGTATGCATTGTAATTCATCTTGTAATAATTTCTTCTTGATAAATATAGAAAAACAATTCTTAATACTATTTGAAGGTGTTCTTGTTTTGTCGTTTGATCTTGTAGTTGCTTGTATTGCAAAATTCACCATGGTATTAAAATGTGGATTCAACAAAATCCTTCTCAAGTTTGAGGGTTTGCATTCTCAAGAGCATTGTAGGGTTTGCAAATTTTCCTTCTTGTGCGCATTTAAAAGTGAATAATTTTTAAGCATAATCCTAATAAGCCCTAGATTGACTATCATTTTGTCAAAATCTAAGTAGTTGAGGTTTTTCATATTTTTCTTTGATGGGAACACTTTTTGAGGCAACTAGTAAAGCTGAGCATAATTTATGGGCACTTTGGAACAATATAAACATCATCATCATGGTGAGAGTGCACAAAAATCTTTAGATACCCTATTATTTCATCAATTTTGTAAGGCACTTATCAATTGATGAGCCTAAGGGGCTTTATAATTAATGGTTCATAAGGAACAACACTTACTGAAGATTTTACAAATGGGGATACAAGCAAAGTGAGCTTAAGCTTGGAGGAAACTTTGTGCCTAAGCGCACTTGAGATGAAGTAGTACTAGGATGCGTGACCTCCCGAGAAGTCCCAACACTTCACCTCTATGAGCATTACCTAGATTCAATGAGTGATAATTTCTCTATTCATTCTCATAAGAGATGTGTTCTCGTCAAAAACTACTCATGAAACATGGGTTAATGAGTTTGAATAAAAAACTACATAGTTTAATCCTAATAGCACTATCACAATTTGACTTGCTGTGGAAAATATCTCCTTCTTATCAATTGATGAGGTTAAGGGGGTTTATAATGAATGGTTCATAAAGCACAATGAATTCTCATGTTGGTGGATATTCTAAGTTATTTTTTTCTATCCTATATGGATCTGTATAACTCTGTTTGGACTTGTTAGAGTGCACCTATAGACACACTTTTCTTCTTAAAGAACACTTCACTGTAGGGGCTCCAAACACTCTAGAACACTCTATGCTTTAGGTACTCTAGGCACTCCAGAGCATAATCCATTCTGGGTGCTACAAGGGGTTTTGAATACACTCCAAGAGAACACCTCATGTACTCTATCCACTTCATCGCTCCAAAATGCACCATTGGTGCAACTGGGGCTTCACTTAGTGAACTTGAACCATAGCACATACATTCATGGCATACTAAAGAACCCCCCTATTTTCTAAAAATATTGACACAAACTTATTTTTTCACACCCCCTCCAATACCCACCCAATTCACCCCCGCATCTGTTTTACTATATAAACCCCTATCCCTTGTCTAAAAAAAAACCCCTTCCCCCTATTTACGCAATATATTGGCCACATTTTTTGCTAATTAAAAAACCCCCAATATGACTGCATGCGGTATTATATTACCACTTCACTAAAGACCCCGTGGTTGGTTGCACCATTGATCGACTACCAATGTGTCTCATTTATACCAATATCACACAACCTACTACCAAGAGTCCATGCAAGCTGACTTTCTAAGCTCGCTATTTCCATTTTTACATAGGTTGAAGGACTTTCATGAAATTGGGTATATCTTGTACATTCTATGTCTCTTTTTTGCAAGTGATAAATATTTAAAAAGCTAACTCAAAAGTTTATCCATTGTTGTTGTTTATCTTGTTAGTTTCTTAATTAAATTTTATATTGGTGAAGTTAGACCTTTTTTATTGTGCTTCTAGACCCATAAATTGGGGAAACAAATTATTTTTGTGCAAACCTAATGTTGTTAGAAAGCTAGTTCAGTTCTCTTTCTAATTTATAGTTAATTTCACTCAATTTATAATTAGATATTCAATTTACTCATATGAATTGATTTTTGAGTTTTTCACTTCATAATTGTTGCATTTGTAGGAGGGTTTGTGTTTTCTTTTTGTGCAGGGATTTTGTTGCATTTTTTAGATCGTCAATTGTATCTTGGACTATGGGAGATTATACATTCACGGAAACCCTCACTTCCCATAAAAACCATAGTTGAAAGGTTAAACAACATGGTTACTTTTATCTATAGGGTTGTGGTCCATGTTGGATGAGACACAACCTAGCTTGACCTACTATTTTGAGATATTTTAGCATCAAAACAAGACGGAAAAACTTGTGGGTTTAATTTCCATCTATCTTTCAAAGTCTCCTATTTTATAACAAGTTTTGCACTATTGTAAGGTCCATGTACAGAAATTTGCATGCTCTTTTTGGGTAGGTATATGAGGTTTAGGCACTATAGTTAGAGATGGCTTTAACTACTTTGGCCCTTCATTCTTTTCCTTGCATTGAGGACTTCTTCACAAAGTTTAGGTCTCTTACGACTTTATTGCAAGGTGTTGGAAATGTAAATACTATCATAGAGTTAGTCTTCATGATTTTTTCTAAGAACCCATGGCCCATTCAAGTATTTCCTTCTAAATTTTATGCTATCATAGATGCTATTGGATATTCCTTCACTTTTATTTCTTTTGAGATATTGTACCAATGTGTAACATGGGTATTGTCTTTGTTGACCGAATAGGTTTCACTTCTTTGTTTCAAGTCCAAATTATTAAATGCACCCACATCTAATTAGAAGAAGAAGTAAAAGTTTAATCACAAGGCACGAGATTGATTATAGATAAGATCATACACCTTATTCCACTCCACCTCCTCCTCATTCTAAGTCTTGTGAGTTCTCCTCCTGGATGAAGCATAAGAAATTAGGTAATGCTTGTAGATTTATGGAAAGGAGGGATGTGCAATTACCAAGTGTTGGAAGCAATCAGAGGCTTTAGAGGAGGGCATGCAAAAAAAATAGATTTATCCCCTAAGTATTCTTCCTCACATATAGCTAAATATTGTGCTCTTTATAAATGCCCCTTGCCTTCAGCTTCTACTTGTAGATTGTACTCTATTTCTTCTCATCATATGACACATCCGTAGGATCTCATTTTCACTCTTTCTAATTGCAGTACATCATAGATTATAGTTAGGGATTCTACCCAACATTTATTTTTGATTTTGGGTCTTGCTCAATAGGAGGATGAACATCTTAAAGATTTTATTATTATTCTTGACATCTTCACCAACCCTCTATCAGTACATCAAATTATCATTATGTCACTGGTAAGACAATTTAGTTCATGCCTCTTGATGTGATATTTTGGGAACTTAATGATCCTAATATATTTTTTTTAATTGGGAGTGTCGATCTTGTATCTCAGTTGTACTTCTTTGATTTCATTGAAAGTTATTCTCCTTTTGGGTCATATTTTTTTTTGCACATGCAGATTCAATGAGTAATCTTTAGAATAACTAGTTTAACCATGTCAAATATATGTATATTTCTGTTAGATAATCACTTAGTATTTGGTTCTTGGCATACCTAATATTTAATGCATGAATGTTGTTGATTTAGGTTGTGCTCTTGGTAAGCATCACTCAGATCCATTTCTTTTTGGTAGAGCCACTAGGGCTAAGGCACCTCTTTTTTTTTTATCATAGCGACTTCATGTACTCCCAAACACCTTTTGTGGGGGCCAACTATGTTCTCACATTATTTGGTGACTTCTTGTGGTATACATTGGTGTAATTTATTAAGTTCATGAGTGATGTCTTTGATAACTTTAGATTGTACGAGACACTTTTTAAAAAGTTATATGGTTTTTATCTCAAGAGGATAGACACAAGTAATGGGATTATGTCTCTCAATATTCCTAGGAATTTTTTTACTAAGTATAGTATTTTTTTTATCCTATATTTCCCTATAGCCCTCAACATAGTTATGTTGATTAGAGGAGTAATTAGAAACTTCAAAAGATGACTAATTAAATTATTCAGTGTACAAATATGGATGTAGTATTCTGGGTTGAGGTTGTGAATTTTGAACATCACATTCAAATTTGGATTCCTCATAAGGTATTGCAACAAATGGTTCGTGAATAGGATTAGTCCCATGCCAAACCTGATGTAGTCTTCATTTAGACTTTTTGGGAGTGATTCTTGGGCTTTCACACTAGATGGATAGTTAAAATCCATGGAAAATAATATGCAACCACTAATTTTTTGGCTATTCTTGGGATTCTAAGATATATAGGTTGTTTGAACCATCTACTAGAGTGGTCATATTTCTTATGGATGTTCTATTTCAATAATTGTATCCTCTTAAGGCTTATGGGTCACAAACTTATCCATCATTCCCTACTCTTTCTTAAGATATTGAGGATTCACTACCTTTTGAGGATGAGGATATTGTTCAAAATTAGCCTCTTTTTCCTATGCCTCTACTTCCTAAGTGGGCCTATCATACTACTAATGCAACTAGAGATTGGGTTGGCAATCTTATATATAGTAACCATACATGTCTAAATATTTCTAAGATTTCTCTTTTGAGTCAATAAATTTGAGATGAGCATTAGAAATAGTTTAATGTAGTAGACATTCCAAAGTGGGATAAGGATATGGATGAGAATTATTCTTCTTTAATGAAGAATCACACTTGAGATCATGTCCTAAATTTTATGAAAAAAGATTCAATGTATCATACCTTGAAGTATATTTCAAATGATTATATTCATGTTCTATTAGAAAGTATAAATAATATCTTGTTGCTAAGGGGCTTTTATCAGTTGAGGGATTTTCAACTATTTTTAGGCTTTTTCCCATGTTAGCAATATAGATTCAATTTTCCATGTAAGCACTCTTGTAGCTTCTAAGGGATGGTTGATTCCTTAGATGGATGTCAAGAGTTTGTTCTTGCATAGATATATTCATGAGGACATCTATATGGAGAAGCCTCAGTGATTTTTTCAAGACTCCTCACTTTTTGTACACTTTAAAATTCATTATATGGTCTAATACACACCCCAAGACTTGGTATGAGAAGATGGAAACAATTAATCTCTCTTCCATTTCACACAATCTACACTTAGAAAAAGGATGGGATGTGTGTCCTTAGCTCGAGTGGTTCATGATTTGGATGCTAGAAAGATATTTTTCTTTAGTGACAGAGGTTACTAATTTTTGTTCCTCATGAACATTACAGAGATAATTGTGAATTCTGAGATAGATTTATTCTTGTTGTTGTTTTTGTGGCATCTCATGTTGCTTGCCGATGTTTCTAGATCCTATCCTATTTGTTTTTCTAGATTGCATTGGGTTATGTGATTGGATTTGGTGATTTTCCTGTGGCGTGTTGGTGGTCTTATTTTTCTTATTTGACCTGATGATGTAGTGTGTTGTGATGGATCCTGGCATAATTTATGGATCTAGAGCATGTTCAAGGATGCAGATTTGGATCCTAGCTATGTATTTTTTGACATATTTTAGATTGTATTAAATATTGTAGTGTATTATTTTAATTGAGATGTTAAGGTTGATGTCGACCTTTTTTATGTTTTCAAGGTTGATGAAATATATATATAAAGATATAATTATTTGTGATTACAAGTGAGGTGGATATGGTGTGTGCACGAGTATGAATAAGTTATGTGAAGATGTATGAGTTGAATCTGCAATTGAGGAAAATATTTGATGTACTTCATTGGAAGTGTATTGGCATGACAAAGATGCTACTAGTCAGTTCATAATTTATGGATTATTTTGCATAGTGGATTGTAGTCCATTCAAGGTTGTAGGCCTAATTGTATTCCTCAAGGTTGTATCCCTCATTGTGTCCCTCAGGGTTGTAGCCCTCATTTTTAATTGAGAAGTAAGATCTAGAAAGTGTGTCTGAATGCATGTGCATTCTCTTTTAATACTCCTAATACGATATAGTGCTTTTAGTCGAGTACATCAGCTTGTGGGTTTGATCCCCAGTGTTTTTTTTCTCTTAATAGTTTTTCCATGTAAAAATTCTTGGTATTATCTCTTGATTGATGTGTTGTGAGCTTGCATTAATGAACTCATTATTCAGATTTGAGATTAAGGTTAAAGAGTTGCATAAAGTTTTGAGTTTTGGGACCCAACCTATTCACCCCTCTACCCATCTAAATTGTGTGTGCTTCCTTATTTTTAACAACTGGTATTAGAGCCAAGTCCTCTTTTGGAATCCTAACCACTTGAGCCGATCCAAGATGGCATCCTTTAAGAAGGATAGTCAGATATTCGAAGGTACTAATTATTCCATATGAAAGGTTTGGATGATTACACACTCTAGATGCATTGGAAAAGATCATTTGGAAGTCACTAAGAGGTCTTACAATCCTCTTTTTGATCTTTCTACTATGAATCCTTATGAGAAGAAGCAATTTGAGTACAATATGAGACAAAACAAAGCTTTGTTGAGCACTTTTTTAGATACAGAATATATAAATGTCATGGAATTAGAGACTGCATATGATACATGGAAAAAATTAGAGGTTTCACATAAAGAATATGCATGTGTGAAGAAAGCCAAGTTACAGAGTTTGAAAGTAAAATATAAAGCATTGAAGATGAGTGAGGATGAAAACATTACTTAAGGTGACCGAACATGTTTGTGGAATCAGATGCGCTAGTGGAACATTAGAGGAAAATGATTTTTTTTCTAAGATACTAAGATCCTTTCCTCTCTCTTATAATCACAAGTTTTCTTCTATTGAAGAAATTAGAACCGTGGAACAGGTAGCAAGAGATACATTGGTTGGTACGTTATCTTATTTTTAAATGAGAGAATTTGGTGATAGTCTTCCTAATGTTGAATCTATATTTAAAGCTATTGCTTCTAAGGATAAGAAAATACATGACCTTGGAGAAAGTTCATCTAAGTATGGATCCAGATATTCTAAGGAATGGAAATAAATTGAGGAAGAAGAAAGAAATCATGAATAACTTGAAGCCCTAATTGCAAAGAGACTACCTAAGAGAGCATGTAAGTATCAAGGAAAGTTAACTTTGAAATGTTTTTCATGTAATAAGATTGTTCATTTCATTTCAAGATGCCCATATAGAGAGCCTAAGTACAAGCTTAATATATTCAAGTCAAAATATCATAAGAAGTGTTATTATATGACTGATGAAGGTGTAACTAATGATGAATCATAAAAGAGTGAAGATGAGATTGTGTTTATTTCTATCAAAGATGGAAATATCAATTTCTTGAATGAGGAAAGAGCTTTGGTTTCACATGTGGATGAGAAATATGAATGGGTTATTGACAATAGTTGTTCACATCACATGACTAAAGATAAAATAAAAATTGTGAAGTTGAATAATTATGATGGTGGTATTGTTAGATTTGGTGACAATACTCCTTGTATGATCAGAGGGAGAGGTTCCATTACACTTTATGGTAAGAAAAAAATTGATGATGTATTAAATGTTGAAGGTATGAGGCATAATCTTTTGAGTATTGGACAACTAGTTAATAAAGGTTGCAATTTACAATACAAGGGGGGAATATGCATAATCATTGGAAGCTCTAGAGTTGATAGTAAATTAGGTATACAGACCCAAAGTAATGTAATACATTTGAATAATGTAGATAATATACATTTGATTGCTAAGACTGATGAAAGGTTGCTATGGTACAAAACATTTTGTCATATGAAATTTGATAACATTCTGAAGATAAGTACTACAAAGGCAGTAAGATTTACCTAAATTGTTGAGGCATGTTGATGTGATGTGTAATGATGGTCAATTGGGTAAGCTAACTAAACCTAGTTTCAAAACTAAGATGTATTCTTCAAGAGGATTTTTAGATTTGGTGCATACTAATTTCTGTGGCCCTGCTAGAACTACAAGTTATAATGGAGACAAGTATTTTATTTTATTTATTGATGATTACTTGAGAATGATGTGGGTTACATTTTTGAAGGAGAATTATGAGGCATTTGACAAATTTAAGATCTTCAAATCTATGGTTGAGACTGAGACATGTATGAATAAAAAATATCAGAGATCTGGTAGAGGTGGTGAGTTTACATCTAGTTAATTTAATGCATTTTTTGAAGAGCATGGAATAACGATAAAAATTTATGATCCATAGACCCTGCAATACAATGGTATTGTAGAGAGAAGAAATAGAACAATCCTTGACATTGCAATGACTATGATGATTGAAGGAAATGTACTACAGATCTATTCGAGAAAAGTTGTTAGTGTTGCAATCTATACATTGAACCGAGTTCAAATAAAGAATGGAATTGGTAAGACCCCTTATGAGCTTTGGTACGATCATGTCCCTACAGTGAAATACATTAGAATTTTTTAAAGAAAATGTTACATCAAGAGAGATGAATATTTACGGAAATTTGATCCAAGATGTGATGAAGGAATCTTTCTTGGTTAGTCTAAAAAGAGGAAAGCATACAAATGTTATAAAAATAGTTTGAGAAATATAATTGAGAGTGATAATGTCAAGGTGGATGAAGGGTGAGCCCACAATAGTGGGTTAAAAAATTTTGGAGGAAGGAATTTCATCAAAAAGTGAAAAACATGAAAATCATGTTGGAAAGTTTCAGTAGAAAGTTCACAAAACTTTCCATCAAAATTGCACAGCTTTCGATCAAAAATGGAATAATACATACCTTTCAATCAAAAGTACTTTATTAACAATATTTTTTTCTTTTAAAGTTACTTTCAATCGAAAGTACTTACTATGGGGTTTTTAAGCCCATCGAAACCCAACCATCACTTTCATTTGCACAATGGGGTTTCGTAGAAGTCAAAAGTGTGAGCCTTCCAATTTGTAAACACCTGTATATCTAGGTATTTTATGAGTTATTTTATGAATATACTGCATTAAATATATATTATTTTATGTTTTTTTTTAAATTTAATAACGAGAGAGAGAGAGAGAGAGAGAGAGAGAGAGAGAGATATCCTAATTGGTCTTAAAAGTGGTCAGGTAATTGGTCTTAATTGGTCTTAATTGGTCTTAATTTGTCCTAAATAGTCTTAATTGGTCTTAATAATTCTTAATAGATCATAATAGGTCTTATTAGTCACATGTTAGGTCTTACTTGGTCTTAATAGGTGGACTATTAGTCCTACTAACTAGATTAAGGGGTCCTATTAGGTCTTATTAGGTCTTAATTAGTCTTAATACATCTTATTACTCCTATTAAGTAGATTAACAGGTCCTAAATTAGTCTTATTAGTAGGTATTAGGTCCTATTAATAGTATTAGGTCATAATAGGTCCTATTAGACCTCTTATTAGTCCTATTAGATCTTATTCGGTCAAGTAAAGGGTCCTATTAGGTCTTAATACTCATGTTAGGTCTTAAGAGGTCCTATTAGGTCTTATTAGACATGTTAGGTCTTAATTGGTCTTAATAGGAGCTATTAGGTCTTAATTGGTCTTAATTGATTGTGATTGGTCTTTATAGGTCTTAATTGGTCTTAATAGGTTCTAATAGGTCTTAATTGGTGTTATTTGGTCTTAATCGGTCCCATTAGGGCTTAATCGATGTTATTTGATCTTATTAGTCCCATTAGGTCTTATTAACTTATTATTAATTCTTATTAGGTCTTATAGGTCCTATTAGGTAGATTATTAGTCACATGTTAGGTTTTAATTGGTCTTAAGGGGTCCTATTAGGTATTAAGTGGTCCTATTGGGTCTTAAGGGTCCTATTAGGTCTTAACTGGTCTTAATTCATCTTAATAGGTCCTATGAGGTTTTAATTGGTCAAGTAATAGGTCCTAATTGGTCTTATTAGTCACATGTTATATATTAATTGGTCTTAATAGGTCCTATTAGGCCTATTAACTCTTAAGGGGTCCTATTAGGTCTTAGGGGTCCTATTGGGTCTTATTAGGTCTTAATTGGTCTTAATAGGTCTTAATTTGTGTTAATTGTTCTTAATTATTCTTAATACATCCTATTACTCCTATTAAGTAGATTAAGGGGTCCTATTAGGTCGTATTAGTAGGTATTAGGTCTTATTAATCATGTTAGGTCCTAATAGGTCCTATAATACCTCTAATTAGTCCTAGTAGGTTCTATTAGGTCTTATTAGATCAAGTAAGGGGTCCTATTAGGTCTTATTACTCATGTTAGGTCTTAAGAGGTTCTATTAGGTCTTGTTAGAAATGTTAGGTCTTAATTAATCTTAATAGATTCTATTAGGTCCTATTAGTCCTATTAGGTATTAAGGTGTCTTAAGTGGTCCTATGCAGTGTTAAGGATATTATTAGGTCTTATTAATCATGCTAGGTTTTAATAGGTCATATTAGGTCTTGTTACTCATGTTAGGTATTAAGGGGTCATATTAGGTCTTATTACCCACGTTAGGTCTTAATTGGTCTTATTTAGTATTGTAATATCACTTGTACATTTGAGATAAGTCCTAGCTATCCACTTAAGAAAAAAAAAAGAGGGAGAGAAGTAGAAATAGACATACCTTTTTTTCTTATGATAATATCTTGCCAATGATTCTTCACGTAGTCTTTGTTCACTCTCAGGTGAATAATTTCGTGTAGTCTTATTTACCCTTCTCTTTTTATTTTCCATCTCTTTCCTTCTCAAAATTGATCCACTAATATTTGACAAAATTCAAAAAAAAAAATTCCAAATGTCTTCCTTCTCCAAAATACGAATTATTCTGCAACTTTCAAATTTACAAAATAAGGATTTTTTATTTATTTATATGAGATCATTACTAACCTAAAAAAACATTAAATTGGCCGACCAAGGTTTCTATTGAATGTCAATTATTACTTTCGATCAAAAGAACTTGAGTTAAAAATTTTACCACGCAAAAAAAATCAAGTACTTTTGATAAAAATCTATTAGTTTCGATCGAAAGTACTTTCTATCTAAACCTCTAGATTACGCCCATTTTGCAAAGGCCAACAAAATTTTGAAGATTTCATCACTTTGCGGGTCAATTATAGGACTCAAATGTAACAGTAAGGACACATTATTTTTCAAGGAACAAGTACTTAGAAAAAGCTTTCTAATGGTTATAAATTTGATAAATTTTGAGCTTATTATGTACATGTTTTTTAACGTTAATCAAATATAGGTTTCTTACCAAATATAAAGCTCTATGTTCAACGTTCAATGAAAAATAGTAAAAAAGAAATTTTTTTTTTTTTAAATAACAATGCCCAAGGTATTGAAGTCTTCTTTCTTTTAAAAAAAATAAATTGTACAAATACACAACAAGTTACAAGTTACGGAAACAACATATGCCAAAATTATAGTTTAGTCAACTTCAAATGTTAATAAAATATGAAATACTAGTGATAAAGTCATGAAACCAATTCCATGTTCTAGATATGGATGTTCCAAAATAAAATTCAAAAGAACCAAATTGATATCTATTTTAGAAAAAAGTTATCCTTTACAAAAATAGTGTCACTCTTTGAAAATGATGTTTTCAGCAAACATACCAGTTTTCGTGGGATAAAGAAAAATTGATTCAAATCAATTCCAAAAAAAAATTTAAAAATATATTCAGAATCTAGATAGAAAATCCTAAAGGAGTCTAATTTACTTCATCTTCCAATTTGTAATGGTATAGCAGAAATATGTATCCGAAAGTGAATTTTTTTTATAAAAATGTAGATTTTAGTGTCCATTAGGGAAACAAAGTGTAACCCACTAGTGTGGGTCCACCCTGAAAGTTATCATAAACAATATATATCTTCCAATTATGAATCAGATTATGAGGTAGACAATAAAGTAATGGAAGTATAGAACCAGAATAAGAATATGAATCAGAATCATAATGGTTTGGTAGATTGGGATGGATAAGTTGAAAATGATCAGGAACATATTGAAACACAAGAGTCGGTTACAAATAAAAATAAAGACTCCAAGGTATGTAAGGATAAATCATTTAGAAAAATAAGATTATTGGTGATAGGAATCAAGGTTTTCAGACTAGAGGAAGAATTTCTAGAAATGAAATTTGTTTCATTTCTAAGATTGAACCTAAGGATGTTGATGAAGCATGCAAATATGAAAGTTAGGTTAAAGATATGGAAAAATAATTTGAACAGATTTAGAAGAACAAGGCCTGCATTCTAGTTCCCAAACCTATGAATAAGAATATGATTGATACTAAATGGATATTCAAAAACAAATTGAATGAAGATGGTGAAGTGGTTCATAATAAAGCCAGACTTGTTTGTAAGGGATACTCATAGATGGAAGGTGTGCCATCCTAAAAATTAAGAACCTAATTTATGCTCATTTTGGGACCATTTTGAGCCTGCATTACTGTGTTTCTTATGGTAGGACCTTGTATTATACCTCAACACATATATAATTTAGATATACGTCCTCCTTCTCTTTCAATCTTTCTTGAACTCAAGGTTGGCTCTAATTTATATGCATATTTTCCAATTTTCCATCCATTCACATGATTCACCTTGCACCTGGAACCTTTTCATGCTTCGGGATTTTTCATGATTTCTTTGCAAACTAAGATTTTTAAACCTCCTTCTTGGCACACAACCACAAGTCCTGACCAAATGTTGTTTGGACAAGGTTGACACAAGTTATCCTCATCCTCCAACTTTGCAATTTATTGGGTGTCAAGCCCGATGTGGGGGTATTTCTCCTAGGCTTTTTTATTGAGGTTGTCTTGTGAAATCTATGCCCCTAAATGTGTATAAAAGGAAACCTCTTCCTCTCATTTTCATATCATGAGCATCACACACATATGAAATTTATAGTCATTCGTTATTCATTCAAGAGATTAAATTGAAAGAAAACATCCATTAAAGGCAACCATTATCAAGCATACAAGGCATTTCCTTTCATAGATCTAGCTCTTTTGCCCATTGAAGGCCAAGAAAAAAAGTTTGAAATCAAGGAAGGATATCTACATTCATCCATCAAGTCTTCCTCTTTCCTCTCTTCTTCAATTCAATAATGTGGCAAATTATGACATCTACTACATGAGGTTTTGTCTTACATGATTTCATTTTTGATTTTTGTGTTGATTCAAAGATATTGCATCAACATTCTTGATCACATTCTTAGAGACAATTACATCTACATGATATGATATACTTTATTTTTTAGATCTAAAACTCTACTACATGTCAGCATTCTTTCAATTACATTTGTTTCAATTCACGGTTGATTTCTATAAAAGGGATTGACAAGGCAATCCCCTCCCCAACCTTCTTTCCCTTCGTTTATGTGTACAAGAACAAATTCTCCGAGTTTTGGATCTAGATTTTGGGAGTTTCAGAACCAGTGGTAGATCCTTCATAGATTTCATAATATTTTGAGCCTCTAAGACTAGATCAATTTTCTTGGAGAAGGTTAAATTTGTTCAACATAGCCCTTTGTTCCTATAAATTTCATAGTAAAAAGATGTAGGTGTTAGAGTGCTAGATCCAAAACCATTTTTGATTCTGATAGTTCTTTGATAGTCAATTCCAGATTTGATAGTTCACCTCTATTCTCCTCATTTCACGATAAGTTCATTCTTACTTATTTATTTTTCATTTGTTATATTTATATATCATTTACATATTCATCATAAGGAATCATTAAAAACCCCATATTGTGTGGATCACAAATTTGTACCCTTACTTTCTTGGTTGTGCTACTTGGATTCACCTTGTTGGGAGTTTGGTATTCCAATGTATGTGAAACTTGGTAGTCTTTCATTGATCACCATTTTCCACATCACATTTTTTTGAACCCGACTTATAACATTTCCATTCTGATTTTTGGTCTTAGATTTCTCTTTTCTTTATCACATTCCTATTTGGAGATCTAGTTGTGTGTAATTTAAACATGAAACTCTCTAGATTAGATTGGTGTGAAATTGCTCGTCATTTCTTTCCTTCTTACCTCTCTTCATAAAACACAAAGATTGAATCAAAAGCTCTTAAATTTTGTTACATTTTTATTCCTTCATGGTATTCTCACATATGAGATAATGAGGTTAACCAATATATCTCTTTATTGTAATGCATATCTTAAAAATATTATCAATGATTCATGTGTGTTACTTCTTCACATTTTAACTAAATGCATGTAATATATAGATAAAATAAGGGCCTTTTTTAATGAACCTAATGCTAACCTCTCTAATCTTATCCATCAAAATCTATCTCCTAGTAATCCTACGAAAAATTATGTTTTTGATTCTTATCAAAACATTCTTCATGATACAAATGTTAGACATTTACTAGATGATTTATCCCAAAATAAGGGATAATCCTCCTTCTTCCTCCCAAACCAAAGTTAGTAAGGATGATGATATTCTTAAAGAAACCATTATTAATTCTCTTTCTCCTACCCATAGACTTCAAGATTCTACATCACGATCTATCCAACATGATCACAAACCATTCATATAATCCTTGATTTTTCCGGAATGCTTTCTTCCACACTTCACCTTCTCTAATTATAATATGATGATATCCACTCTTCAAATCTATCTTTGTAAAATATATGGCTCCACTCTAACAATTCAGTATATCATCTATCCTTGGAAAAGGGAACCTATAATTCATAGTAATCTTGTTAATAGTTCTTGACTTGGTACACATTCTCCATTCTCCATTCTTCTTTTGTGTTAAGACTATTGGTATTGCACAAGGACTCAAAATTTCTTTGATCAAACCTTTCCTCAAATAATTTTTCACTTTTCTATTCAATTCTTCATTCCCTGCAGGTGTCATTTGATGTGTCACTTTACTAGGAAAACTAGCTCCAAGGATTAGATCAATGCAATGACTAATACTTCTCATAGGCGATAATTCATCAGACACATTATCTGAGAATATGTCTTCATACTCAGTGATAAATTTCCTTATTTCATTGGGAAATTCTTCTAGAGATAACAATAACATATACTATCGATTTTCAAACCATCGAAGAGTTTCCTTCCTTAAACCAAACAAATTCGGACACTAGTGAAATTATCATTCTTAGGAGTATCTATCAAAGGTAACAATACTTATTTCATCCTATTAGCAACAATAGTACATATATTCCTTCTCCCATCATGTAAATCTTTTCTACCATACTCCAATGGTGTACCCAAAAATATATGAGAAACATCCATATAAAATTTGAGCCCTGAAATGTGTATAAAAGGAGACCTCTTCCTCTCAATTTCATATCATGAACATCACACACACACATGAAAGATATCCTACATACATTATGCATTCAAGAGGTTCAAGTGCAGGAAAAAATCCATTGTCAGAAACCATTATAAATCATACAAGTCATTTCCTTTCATATAGCTCTTTTGATCCTCATTATAGGCCAAGCAAAGGAGTTTGACAACAAAGAAGGAGATCTACATTCATCCATCAAGTCTTCCTCTTTCCTCTCTTCTTCAATTCAACCATGAGGAAAATTACAACATCTACTACATGATGGTTTTTCTTACGTGATTTCCCTTTTGGTTTTTTTGTTTATTCAAAGCTATTGCATCAACATTCTTGATCACATTATTAGAGACAATTGCATCTACATGGTACGATATACTCCATTGTTTAGATCTAAATATTTTCTACATGTCAACATTATTTCAAGTAAATTTATTTGAATTCAAGGCTGATTCCTATAGTGGGGCTTGATGAAGGAAATACCCTCCCCCATACCTTATTTTGATTCTTTTTTTGTGTGTAGGAGCATACTCTCAGAGTTTTAGATACGCATTTTGGGAGTTTTAGAACTAGTGGAAGATCCTTCACTAATTTTATCAGAATTTTAGCCTCCAAGACTAGGTCTATTTTCTTGGATAACAATTATTTAGACATAGCCCTATGTACCTATAAATTTCATAGTCAAAAGCTACACGTGTTATAGTGCGAGATCCAAAACTATTTCTATTACGACAGTTCTATGACAGTCAATTCTAGATCTGAAGTTCATCCCTCTTCTCCCCATTTCGAGAAAATTTAATACTTCCTTATTTCTTTGTAATTTATCATATTTACATATCATTTACATATTTATCATAATTAATCATCAAAAACCCCACATTGTGTGGATCACCCTTACTTTCTTGGTTGTGCTAATCGGATTCACCTTGTTGGGAGTTTGGTATTCAAATGCATGTGAAACTTGGTGGTCTACCATTTATCACCATTTTTTACATCATAGAAGGTATTGGTTTTGAAGAGACCTTCTTCTCATATTTCTATTATTAATTTCATTATGATTTTTCTTACATATGCTACTTACAAATATTTTAAGTTATATAAGATGGATTTTAAATCAACATTTCTGAATGGAGAGTTAGAAGAAGAGGTTTATGTTGAGAAACCTAATGGATTTACTTTGATTGATTAAGATGATATGGTTTTTCTATTGAATAAATCATTATATGGATTCAAGCATGCCTCTAGAGCCTTTAATGCAAGGTTGGATAAGTTTTTATTGAAACTTGGTTTCAATTAAGGTACTGTTGATAGTAACTTGTATTTCAAAGTTGATCATGATAATATTTTGATTGTTGAAGTCTTTGTGGATGATATTTTTTTTAGTGGTAATGAAAATTTGAGTAAATAATTTTTGATGAGATGAATAAAGAGTTTGAGATGTCCATGATAGGTGCGATGAAATTCTTTCTTGGTCCGCAAATTACAAAATTTGATAAAGGTATTTTCATATCTTTGTACAAGTATGTGAAAGAATTATTGAAGAAATTTGGTATAGATTATTAAAAAAAAATTTGTATTCCTATGGTTAGTGGTTGTAAATTGACAAAGGATGATTATTCACTTAAATAAAGTCAAACAAGATATAGATCAATGATGAGTTCATTATTGTACTTAACACAGACTTGACCTAACATTATTAATGCAGTTTGCATTGTTATAATATTTCAAGTTGAACTAAAGTAATCACATGTGTTTGTTGTTGTTAAAAGGATATTTAGATACTTGAAAGGAATAGTTTATCATAGCTTATGGTATGGTACTTGGATGATTATTTTAAATTGAGTACTTTTACTGATGTGGATTGGGTAGGTAATATGGATGACAGAAAAGGTACAATTGGTGGAGCATTCTTCTTGGGTAAGAGGTTAGTTTCATGGTCAAGTAAAAAAAAATTGTATTTCACAATCTACTATTGAAGTTGAGTGTGTTTCTTCTTCTATTAAGTGTACACAAGTAATATGGATGAAGAAAATGTTGAAAGATATTATATTAAGTATCAATGAGCCTATTGTTATCTTTTATGACAAATCAAGTGCTATCAATATTTCAAAAAATCCTATATTAGATTCAAATAAAAATAGTATATCTATAAAATATCATTTCTTGAGAGATAAGATCAGTTAAAAGGAAGTCAGACTAGAGTATGTATCTTGTATAGAGAATATTGTAGATATCTTCACAAAGCCCTTGACAAAGGATATTTTTAAGCATCTTCGAGGTAAGCTTGGGGTGATTTCGCCTCCTGATAAGAGCTAAAGATACGTTGAATCCCATCAGTCCATTGTATTTACAAAGATCATCATTATTATGGATTGATGTATTGGTGGCTGCTACATAGGCGGGGCACTCAGCTTAATGAGTTAGTTGTTCAAGTTTGGGGGAGATATGCTTGTTCAAATTTTGGGCTTCTATGACCTAGTACATATATGTTCCTTTTTTATTAATGTAAAGGGGGATATATAGTCATGTGAAAAAAAAGTGAGATATTAAAGTGGAGAGGTTGTTCTCTAGTTGATAAAGTTTGTTAGAGAGAATCGGGAAGATATATTTTTGGCAGTATTATTGATATGGTTTCTTTGTGCATTGATTTTTTTTTTCACATCGTATGTTTCCATCAATGCTAAGGGGAGAGACCATTAGGATATCATGAAAATATGTGGTGAAATTGATGTTGGAAATATTAGGTACTAAGAGGAGGGTAGAATCAGTACAAATAGGTAATGAACAAATTCAACCACTGATATGAATATCTGCACTATTAACTACCAAACTACAAAGAGTATAACTAAAGTAAACAAATGACAATAAATAATATCAAGCATCCATAATCTCAAAACACATAACATAGATATTTTATCATGGAAACCCTTGTAAGAGGGTAAAAACCATGGTGGGGATGACACCCACAAGCCCACTACTGCAGAAAATGATTTTTCCCTATTAGGAGCTACAAATACCCTTTTTGAGGGTCCACCCTATTAGGAGTGAATCATACACTGTTAGGAGTACAATAAGATTAGTTATGATCTACCTCTCTAGAGGATTTAAAAAATCAAAAAAGAAGTTACCCTGTTAAATGATTTACAAATAAGAACCTTTTAAAGTTGAATCGATTGAGGGATTTAACCTACTACAATTGTTAGGATACAACAAGATATATTGATATATAGAATGGCGGTTATTTCCTATTAGATCCTTTCTGCTCCTTTTCTTTCTGAATTTGTATTGATCATAGCTCCTTCAATTCAAGATCACCCAACCTGAAACTATGATTTCAACACTAAATCAAATGATTTAGTAATCCTTATATAGAACTATCATTAGGTCACACAAGACCTAGAACGTTCCATCATAGTCAGCTGAAAAGATTAACCAACCTCTTAGAAATCAACATCAACAAAATCCAATATGTCATCCTCAAATTTATTACCAATATTTAGAACTAATATGTCAGCCTCAGATCCACCTCCTTAACCAAATTAATATGAAACTAAGATCGGTGACCAAATAGGTAAATTTTCTTCTCACTCAAAAATATTATTCATTCAAAACTCGGTGTAAACTCTTGTGATTGGAATCATGGGTTCCACATACCATATAAAAACTACATCTATAATCACAATACCTGAATCTTTACTTAACTCAACCACTACCACATTCTGTGTATGATACAGTTATTCCTAAACACCAGTCAACATACATAGTTAAACTTTCCTTTATTGATCATGTAGAGATCTTACCAGTCACTCCAATAATGGCAACTGAATATGTTTCCATCAATGATAATCACTTATGCATCGACTCATGACCTCTCTTCATTCTCATCCAAAACTACCATAATGCCAACAATCTCCCCCTTTGGCATTGATAGAAAAAATGTATGATTTGCATAAATTGGGAAGTATGATTTGCACTATATAAATCATACCCCCCCTTTCCCTATACATGATCTCTCTTACTCTTTCTCTTTCTCACTCTACTCTTTCTCCCCCTTTTTTTCAACAATGACAAAGAATCACAAATAAAAATTACATTCTGTCAAAGACATCCTAGAGTTTTGTCTTTGCAGTCTCCAATGACTTCTCCCATGACTCTTGTATGCACTCCATAGAAATAATTTTCCCATGTATTATCAATTCTAACTCTTACATATCACTCAAATCACTCATTGTTGGTTGACTTAGTGTGTTTTATGCATTTCTCACATGTTGTTGCATAAGATATATACTGGGAGCCAAATAAGTATGCATCTTCATAAGTGTAATAATCCTTTTATCCTATTCAATTTACAATAGCCTCACTATGTTAGTAATCAATTTAACCTTACCATTGTATTCTGATGCTGAAGTAGTAATGGGAACAAACTTTTCAATCAAAAAATTAAGCTCCAATTGAGCATCATCTCTCATTTTCTCCAGGTCTTTTGTAAAATTTGTAAACTTGGAAATTTTTACAAGTACCTGTCCTATCTCCTATAGGATATCCTTTACTTTTTTCACTTGATGTAAGTGACTTTGTATCAACTGAGATAATCTATTTCAACTTATCAACTTGTATCTTCTCATATATTCTTTCATAGAAAACTTCATTTGTGCATTCCCCATGTCAAGTACTTGCTCAGAAACAACCTTAACCAATATACACAGTTGATCAACTGGTTTATCTTATTTTTTATAAGCCATATTAGGTACTAAATTTCTAATATTTTTTTTTCTCCTTTCACTATTCTGGCCTTCTTTTTCTTTCCCTTCAATTTTTCCCTTACTTCTTTCTCCTTAAGCTTATCAAACATTTTCAACATCTCTTTAGGACTCATCTGAGTAATATACACAGTTGTTTCAATTCTTCATCTCCAGTTTCTCCTTAATTTTCTCCCTAGGAAATAGTTGAATTATTTGTTTTTTGTCTTCTTCATTGAGCTACCTTCACCGGTTAGATATAACTTCCTCTTCACTGAAAATATATGATCATCATCCTTATTTCCTTCACCTTTCTCTTCAGTCACTTCCTCATCAATCTTCTCTTCAGGTCCTTCAACATCAATTTGAGTATTAATGTTTATTATCTTCTTAGGGATATCAGAGATAAAATTATCTATGACATCATTAACCTCTTCATTTTTTGTCTCTTGTTTTTTTCCTTTCTCTTCTATCAATTTGTCTTTAGCTACAGTCTCAAACTTATCCATGTATCCACTTTCTCATCTCTTACCAATTGTGTTTCTCCAATGATAATTCCTATAACTCTATTCCTTGTCTTAATTCTCCTCTCATTGCTTCAACCATTAACTTTCCCTCTTCTGTGGTCAACTTAGGTTATAAAAGTTTAATTTCTTATTTCATCATCACTCTATAAATATTCAAATCTTCTCTCCATATTTTCACAATTACCTTGTACATTTCCCTTTGTATAGGCTTGAATAGTTCACTTGGTTCTTTGAAAAAAATATGTAGACTCTTTAAAACTACATCTTCTATCTTCCTTTTCTCTTCACTGTCAAATTTATCAAAGTAACTCAACACTTTTTCAGTCTTTTGTATTCCTTAACATTTTTGAAATTTTTTTCAAGAGTAATAGTTTCCTTAGTGGATATCCTACTATAGTATACTTCTTCCCACTACCTATCAATTCATTTTGCTCCTTCTCATACTTGGTTTCAACTTCTACTTCTTAATCCTTTTCCTTACCTCATTTCTTACCCTTTGACTCTTTATATCCTAATGTATTCACTTTATTTCTTATGTAAGTTTTCTTAACAGTATTAGGTGAGTTATGTATTGGATTATTCTTAATAGGAGTAGTATAAGTAGATTTTTTTTTTTTTAGTACTAAAATTCTAGTGACTCTCTGAGGTGTAATCAAGCTTCAACTTAAAATTCAGCTTCCTTGACTTCTACAACACCATATATGCTTTCCTTCTCACTCTCCATTTTCTTCCTAAGATTTGTCATCATTTGTGGGGTTATGCCACTCATTTTTCCTAAGTTGTCAACTTGATTCCTAATTTTTCTTTGGATTACCAGTGCTCTCAATTCACTGTGAATTTGCAATGATGACTTTTCATAGGTTCCAAACCTATGTGTTGAAGTATCAATTGGTCTTGATAATAGAACATCAAAATGTATAGTAAATAAATTACCATCAACTTTGTAACCCATAGCTGGTACTCAAAATGTACTAGGTTGTACTACTTACAACATACATGTATCTATATCTTCTAGAAAACAAATATCAAAATATCATATTTATACTTTTCACCAATACTAGTTTGGATTCTCTCTCTTAAGTGCATTTTCCCTTGAAAATATTTGACAATATCCCCAAATAACTCTAATAAAATTGTTTCCTAAAGTCATGATACATTACCTAATCTACATTACTACCGGTTTGTCCTCTAACCATGTAATAGGACCTATTCTAGAAAATTGATTATTTAGGTAAAAGAACATACTGTAGACACCCTAAAATGGACAGGCTTGCAACTTTACATTAAAACCCTAATTTTCATCTATTAATTAATGGTTTCTTAATCATTAATTAATCATCTTTTTTCTTCTAAAATCATCTTTCTCAAATCATCTAATCAAATTCTCAACATTAATTAAATAATTAATTTTATTTAATTAATTAACCTTTAAATGATTATTTACCAATATTTAATCAATTAAATTCAATTTCCTATAGTTTAAATCAAATATTTAAACTTACTAATTAAATTCTTCCAATTAAATTAATTTCAATTAAATTAATTTAATTTCATCAAATAAAGCAATTCTTAATTAAAAAGAATTCAATTATCTCACATGTTGAAAACAATTAATAAATAAATGAGTTTAATATTCATTTATCATCAAAGAGATAACTCCAATCAGATCACATGGGTTACTCCACCCATCTCTCCAGTTCACATAGGTAACTTCACCCACCTCTTCAGTTCAAAAAGGTAACTCACAATTAGCTCCTCRGTTAACCAAACTCCATCTCCTCTTAACCAAATAAAGAGGTGGAGTTTACTGTGGATSTCTCMTGTTSCTTTTGATCACAACCGTTCATCTCCCCATCTCTGGGATTGATCTCAACCACTCATTTCATCAGCAATTCCTATATAATAAATCCTTCATAACCATTTGAAGGATCCAGGATTTCAAGTATACAAGCGCTATTACTCTGTCAGCATTCAGGCCATCCTGCGATCACACACACACTTTGCAATTATCAACATCTCGACGCTTCTCAAGTCATAGACGCTGCCCAGCCAATACTGAGCATCAAGAACAACATTTCGGAATGAGTAGAGAGAGACAATAGAAGCTTCAAGCTTCGAAGGGTTTGCATTCGTTTGTCTTCCTTTTCGTTGTTTGTACATTTTATTGCTTACGTTTCCATCATTCATTTAGTAGTTATTGCGTAATAGATTTGCATGCACTTGTGAACCTTGGCTACTGACCCCTACCCTTGGAAAGCTATGGGAAACTGGAGAGAGAGGAGAGAGAGGCGTACAGTACCATATTTATTTCAGATTCATTATCTCATTGGGAGGACCAGATATGTGATAGAGCAGTTTTTTCACACCCGAGTGCTGAGATAGTATGGCCGACGGTAGGGTGGGATACAAGATATCATTATTTATGCACAGATCTGAGATGAGGCGTCATTGTGGGGTGCCCAGCTGAGGTATGAAATAGTGCACCTGGAGATTCATGATATGGTTGGGGTAGAGTGGGATCTCCACCTTGATGTGGCCAATGTAGGTGTTTTAAATGGATATGCCACAGAGATGCTCCAGTACCCATTTCCTTGTTTTACTATGCCAGAGGAGGTTATCCCATGTATAGAGGAGCCTTTAGATTATGATACTAAGGGTCATCCTACTAGAGGGAGGGGAGGAGCACAGAGAGACATGGCTCCTAGCAGACATGGAGGTTGGGATCAAGGCCGAGATGGAGGGAGATATGGGAGACGGCCTCCTTTGGATGATGGCGATGATGGAGATGATAGGGATGGTGGTGGTGTGGCTATCAACATAGGTGGTGCGAGTGGTAGTGGATAGGGTAGGCGCCAGAGATTTAGATTTGTATCTCCTCAAAGGGATCCTAGTGTACTCCTTACTAGGGATTAGTAGAGATAGAGGTAGCAAGGGTCACATGATAGACCATAGGATAGGGGATAGGACAAGCCTTAGGGATAGGATATAGGTAGAGATGGAGATCCTCTTTCTAGGTGTGAGTAGGAGAGAGAGTAGCTGAGGGAACATATTATAGCTCTTGAGGTGAGAGCCACAACAGTAGAGTCTAGGCTTGCTATATCAGATGCCTTACTTATAGATAGGGATAGGTAGATGGAGAGACTCCGAGTAGAGAGAGACATACAGGCCCACACAGCCACACATCAGGGATAGAGGGCCACATACTATTATGCTCTTTATCATGTGGCAGTGCTAGAGGGGCAGAGAGTGGTGTCATTTTCTTGGTTGGCTCAGTAGTCTGAGGGAGAAATGCCTCCTCCACCTCCATTTGTACCTCCTTCTCCTCCACCTCCAGTTCAGGGAGAGGGGGGAGCCAGAGCTGATTTATATTGTCATATTTTGTATATCTGAGTTCACATTGTATATCTAGATCCTTCTGAGATCCTCTTTTGTATATAACATTTATATATGTATATTTGATTCATTCTGTCTCACTGATACGCTGATGCTCTTTATGCTAGATTTTGTTTGATTTGTACCATGTTCAGACACACATATATGCAGCTTCTGATTCTGATAGGTCTTTATGATTGTCGCTTTGCTTTGATAGAGTTATTTTCACATATGAAGATATCTTGGTCTCTTGATGAGTTATATTTAGATGATGACATCATTTTATGGATTTGATTTGATTACTGATATAAATATGTTTTAAATGATACTTATGTGAAGATGCAAATGTATGTTTTTTGGTATTTTTCTTTATGCAAAATAGATGTATGGATGCACTTAGGATGTAAAAGTAAAAATGCAATACATGGATGCTTTGTTTTGGTATTTTCCTATTGCTTCTTTTTATGAATGCAAAATGTATGCTATGGATGTGC
>MU226454.1:2608719-2623778 GCA_018584345.1 Thuja plicata
AATATAATTTAGTGATAAAAATCACCTAGGACATTAAATTTGATTTTAAAAATGAATTATGCCAAAGTAACATTGTCATGACATAATTGGGGGTATGATCACACTTAGGGAAAATAGGGTCTATAGTCAAAACAGACCAAATCTAGGTGGTTACAATGTCCAGTAGTCATAGGTGTCCCAACTGGTTTAGAATCTTCTATTCCAAATTTATTCAGTATCTCTTTGTTGTATTTAGACTGAGTAATGTAGATACCATCCTTCATCCGATGAAATTTTAATTAACCAACAAAGAATTTGATTTCTCCAAACATAGACATCTCAAATTTCTTACTCATTGCTTCAGAGAATGCTTTGTATAAATCATCATGTCCATTAAATATCATATCATCAAAAAATATCTTTATGAATAGTATTTTTTTTTGAGGTCCTTCTTTGATGTACAAGCTACTATTGTCATTAGTTCTCTGAAATCCAATACTTACTAGGTAACCATGCAGTCTTTCATACCAAGCTCTACGATCTTGCTTTAGTCCATAAAAATCTTTGTGCAATTTGCAAACCATATTATTTTTGTTAGGATCAACAAAACCTTCAGGTTTATCAATATAGACTTCCTCTTCTAGAATTCCATTCAAGAATGCAGATTTTACATCCATTTGGTATACCTTGAATTCTTTATGTGCTACATATGCCAAAAGATTTTTGACTCCTTCAAGTCTTGCAATAGGAGAAAAAGTTTCTCCATAATAAATACCCTCTTCTTGAGCATATCCTTTACACACTAATCTTTCCTTGTTTCTAAAAACTTCACCTTTTTCATTCAACTTGTTTCTAAAAACCCACTTAGTACCAATCACATTCTTGTATTTTGGTCAAGGCACAAGAGTGCAGGTCTTGTTCTTTTCTATCTTCTCAATCTCTTCATTCATGGCTTCTATCTAACTTTCATCTTTTAAATCATCTTTAATGGATCTAGGTTCAAACTCACTAAGCAAACATTTACCTTTAAGTTTGTTCCTTTTCATTATACCTTCTGTCTGATCTCCAATTATTTTCTCGGGTGCATGATTCCTTCTGACATATTTGGAGAGTACGGGTTCTTTCTTCTTTGATTCTGGGCTTGCTCCACTTGGTTCACCATGCTCAAACATTTTTTCTGCTATTATGATTGAGACTCAGGTGCCTATGTCTGAGACTCGGTTTCCCTTGTCTAAGACTTTATTTCCTCTGTCTGAGACTCAGTTTCCTGTATTTGTGACTTGGTTGCAACTGTTAGCAAATCAGGTTGCATAGGTTGTAACAAAGTTTGTGCCAATGAATTCATTGGTTGGCATGGTTTCTATACAATCACCATTTCTTGTGTCTTAGGTATAGTATCAGGTTCATAATACACAAACTTCATGTAGTCCTCAAGATCTTTACTGCTCTGTTCTTCACTTCTCTTTGCAAAATCATCAATCTTTACATGTACACTTTCTATGACTTTATGAGTAGTAAGATTCAAACATTTATATACTTTTCTTTTACAAAATTAGCCTAGGAATATGCCTTCATCACCTTTTACATCAAATTTTCCATTTCTTGCTTCATTCAGGATGTAACAACTACTTCCAAATACTTTGAAATAATGAACATTGGGTTTATAGCCATACCATAATTCAAAGGGTGTCTGATCAGTACCTTTCTTCAATTTAACTCTATTCAAGGTGTGAACTACAATGCTGATAGCTTCCTTCCTGCATATGGTTGCAACATTCTTTTCAATCGTCAAGGTTCTTGCACAATCCATAATATATTTGTTTCTTCTTTCTGCTATTCTAATTTTTTGTGGTGCACCAGGGTCAAATACTTGTCTCTTGATTCCTCTTTCATTAAAGAATTCATTGAAATCATTAGAAATGAATTCACCTCCTCTATTAGATCTTAGGAACTTTAGTTTCTTTCCAGTTTCCTTCTCAACTCTAACAAGGTACCACTTAAACTTCTGAAAAGCTTCTAATTTTTCTTTAAGAAACATAACAGTCATCATTCTGGAATGATCATCAACAAATAGAATGAAATACTTCTCTCTAGTGTAACTTGTTGTTCCAATTGGTCCACATAGATTAGTATGCACTAACTCCAAGACTTCTTCAGTATTGTAATTCTTTCTCTTGAAAATAGTTTTTCCCATATTCCCAATTTGACATTGTTTACATGTTGCCAATTGAGGTTTCTTCAAAATAGGAATACCTCTTACTCTTATGTTCTTTCTTATGTTGACTAGGTTATCAAAATTCACATGACACAATCTTATATACCATAACCATCTTTCTTCTACTTGTGAAATAAAACATGAACTTCAAGTGAGATCAAGATAGAATAGATTACCTTTTTTTTGCTTGCCAGTTCCAACTAGGTTTCCTTTACCATCCGGGAGCTTGGCCTTACCTTTCGTGAATTTTACCTTAAAACCAGTGTTATTCAGTTGTGCTACACTCAATATATTATGCCTTAGTCCTTCAACCCAATAAGAATTATCACATTTGATTCCTTCAGTTAGAGAAATACAACCTTTACCTTTCACATAGCAAGGTTCATTATTCCCAAATCTGACACTCCCACCACCATAGTGCTCAAGATGTTCAAATTTTGTTTTATCACCAGTCATGTGTTGAGAAAAACCACTATCAATTATCCAAGTGTCATTAACAGGAGAGAAAAGTCCATTCTTTTCATTTTCTTCATTATCTGACTCATCCTTAATAGCATTGTAAACCATTTCATCTTCATCTTCATCACTATCAGAATCTTTTGCAATATAAAAAGTTTTCTTACCTTTGTCCTTGTAGCTTTTGTAAATTTTGAAATATTTCTTTCCTTTGTACTTGTTGAACTCTTTCTCATCTTTGTCTTCTTTGTTTGGACACTTAGCAACAATGTGGCCAACCTTTCCACATGAGAAGGAAATTAATGGTATTCTTCCTTTGTACTTTCCTTTTCCTTTGGTAGATCTCTTTGCAAGTAGTGCTTCAATGATTTCTATATCTTCATTATCAGATTCATCATCACTATCATTGTCAATATATTGTCCTTTTGAGTTCCTATCCATCTTACCAAGGCTTAGTTTGGCTTTGAATGCAGACTCAAAATTGCAAGGATTAGGAGAATAATTTTCAAAATTGTCCAACTCAAAATTTGTTAGCCTTCCAACCAATGCATCTAGAGTTATATCATTACTCCACCTCATCTCTTGAATAGTGGAAAATTTAATTTCATAGATATGAAGTAAAGTTCTTAATACCTTACTAACCACTGTTTTGTCTTCAATCTGTCCACCAATAGCTCTAATGGCACTGATACTTTTCTTGATTCTGTCACTGTATTTTGTAATGTCTTCTCCTTCTTTCATTTTCCTCTGATCAAACTAACCTCTAAGACTCTTTTCTTTGGTTCTCTTTACATTTTCATCTCCTCCATGGATATCATGCAGTTTCTTCCACATATCATAGGCAGTAGGATATTCCTTGACTTCGTCAAATTCTGAATAGCTGAGTGAAGAAGCTATATCAATCATCATTATGTTATGATTCTTCATGTCCACCATCTGATCTAAAGACATAGGTCTAGGTGGTTCCACATACTTGTGGTCCAAGAATCACAAACCATTATCTTCAATAGTAGATATATGTAGCCTCCTCAACTCTTTCCATGCAAGAAAGTTGTCTTTGTTAAGCTTTGGGATCTCCCTTCTGTAAGACATCTTGGATCTTTAGCTTAGGCCTTGAAACCTTCCCTGAAAGCACCAAATCTATGATACCAATTGTTTGAAATGAGTTGAGTAACTAAGAGGGGAGGGGTGAATCAGTTACCACAAAAACAAATCCAAGTCCCTTAGATGTCTTAATAAAACTTATCACTCTTCTTGGTTAATAAAACATATTCTGCCATTACTCGGTTAACAAAGCAATCTTAAGATATTTAAATGTGATTGACCTTTATTGATTAAGTGCAGAAACATAAAGCATAAATCAAATAACATGTACATAGATGACACCAATATTTATCATGGAAATCCAATTTGGGAAAACCACCAATTGCAACTAGTTACTATTTTTCACTCTTCTGGAGTGAGCCCTATTAGGAGTGGCCTTGTTAGAGGTCTTCAAACACTTCAATATAGAAATTCCACCTTGTGAGAGGATTTATGAAATACTATTAAGTCTACTCTATTAAGAGATTTGGATCACTACTACAATTGTTAGAGAGTAACAATGAGTTGACTTGATTGAAGAAACAACTGACTTTGTAGATTCAAAGCTATGGTCTGGCTTTAACTAGATCCTCACTGATCAAATATTATTTTTCAGCTCGGTTTGGATATTCTGTCCTTAATCAAAATTCCTTCTTACTTCACTTTTACTCTTCATATCAAAAACTCTACCACACATTCAATCAAAACTTGACCTTGTATATATACAATAGCCCTTGTCAAGTCAGCTTGAATACCTTTCCAAATAAATAATAAAACTCAATTATGTCAGCAAAAATTAACAAATTAAACATAAATTTTAAACTGTTGTTAGTCAGTTGACACTAAATGCATTTAACCTGTAATCCTTTAATGCCTGACCGTTACTCGGCTGAAACCAAACTACTGTATTTCCCGAGTGAACTTGGTTGATACATAACTTCATTCATTAACTGATAGAGCTAGGTTAATACAAAAAATCACTTGGTTGATAATAGACTCTTCTTCAATGCTTGAGAGAGCTCGGTCTACACTGACTGTGCTCAATTAGGTTTATACATTTGTGTAACATCACTACATTTATGTATAGATCAATGACAATACACAATTGAATAATTGTCTTCAACATGAGGAAACCAATCTAAAATGTGTAAGATTATAAAATAATAAAATGAAAGATGTCAAATTTAAAAAATTTCAATGAATTGAAATGTGAATCAATATATAAAATGACATTAAAAGTGCACCAATTAATCTAAGGCATATCAATCACCCAATAAATAAGAGATCACCAAGTCTTTTACCAAGTATTTTTTCATCAAGGACAACAACCAAAGGGAATACAGAACAACAATAGAGAGAGAGAGAGAGATGAATATTTCTATATTATATAAAATATAATATAATATATTTTAAATATGATCTATGATAGTAATATAATAATTTAGTTTATACATAATTCTATAAGGTATTATAATATAGGATCTATTATAATAGAATATATTATATAAGGTATGTAGTATATGAATATGCCACAATATCTAATATCCAATGGGTATCAGATATTTGATGTGTATCAGATATCTAATACGTATCTAATATCTAATACCTATGACACAAATTTTTTCTTTCGGTATTTTACCTGTGATCTATCGTGTTTTGTTTGGTGATGCCAAACTTGAAAATAAACACAAAAAATGTTTATGATATTTCCTTGTGTTTCCAAACTTAACCCATGTAGTCTAATGACTTTGTTTCACTTAAAATTGATGAAATGAAGAGGATTTCTTCAGGATATTCTCAACTTTCCACCAATATAAACTCTACATTATTTTGAGTTTAGTAAAAAAATATTTTTTATTATCTAATTGAATTATGTCTAAACTTCTAATTGATAGGAAAATTAAAAAAACATCTATAAATTTCAAATGGTAGCATATTATTTGAATCTAGAACATGCATCACATTCTATGCTTTGCATAATATAGGATTAAAAATAAATGAATTTTAGAAATCTTTGACCAACTTATGGTGGTCAGACATATGATTTTTTATATTTTGAAAAAGTTCTAGTAAAAAAGTACAATTAATTATTTACGTGGAAAACAATAACAAAAAATAAGTGTCACATTCGTACATGAATCTTCTACTTATATCTAGAATATTATAAAAAAAGAATTATCATTTGGTTTTGGCTATGGTGGTTAGACATACACTTACTTTTTATCCTTTTCTTGAAATTTCCATACTACTGCATTGAAATTTCAAAAAATTTCCAAATCGATTAATTTTATAAAAAATTAGTATGTTAGAAACTACATTCAATTTGATATAAATTATATTCTTACATGTTTTTATATAATTTTAATAACTTATTGATTTTTTAATGTTAAGTTTCGTAACTATGAATTTCTAAAATTTCTTTGCCGCTTAGGGGCTTACTTTGGCCCACCATGATCCTGTACATAGCCATTTGTATCCCATTTTCTAGACAATAACCTCAAACAATTATATACTTGTATACATGTGAAATCAATATCAAATTTATCATTATTTTATCTCTATAATTTCTTGTTTATGTGTGAATATGATTTATGCTTTCTTTCAAGGAAAGACTTAAAACTTGCTTAAATTTTCTCATAGTGATTTCTTGTATGAAAATTAGATGTTTAAGTTGGATTTTTTATTTATATTATGTGACTAGATAATGTAATACATTAATAATCTATATCCATTTCTTCTAATTGAAGGCTTTGCTAGACATATTTATAGTTTTCTTGGATTTGACTCTATATATCCTAGGAAAGGTAAGTTGAGTTTCTTTTTGTTTACAACTTCAATAACATTAAAATATCAAAATATGATTTCACTGTTATATATTTTATGTTTTTAGAGTTAGTTATAGATTAGAATATTTGTCTCTTATGCTTTAAATGTCAAATTATCAAAGGATGTAGCCAAATATTATTGGAACTTGACATTTCCTTGTTGTATTTTATATTGAGAGCCATCTTCTACATGAAATATTAGTCAAATTGAACTAGGACCAAAAATATATTATTTAAGGGGAGCCCACCTAGCTTTTATAGAGCCTAAACTATAGAGTACATCAATCAACTTGAATTTTTTTATTGAGTTCCATTTTTTGGTCATCATCTCTAGGGCTTGTTGATTGAACATTAGTAAATTATTGTGGTAACTTGGATAATTAGTTGCAACCACCAATATGATCATCAAGAGAAAGATGAGAAACTACCATCAACTAATAAAACTATAAAATCTTCTACCTATAAGAAGTAGGTTTTTTGGTACTCAAAATTTCTAGATGGTAATGCAATAGCAAACTCGTTAATGCAGGACCATGCAATAGGACCTGAATTAAGGAAAAACAACAATGATATAAGTAGACTTTATTACTTTGAATCAATATCCTATTCTTAATATCTAAAGCCAACAACTTGAGACTCATATGATGAGTAGTGAATGCCAAAATGTGTAGTGGCTTTTCTGTAACTCAAAATTAATTTGGAAGCCTTCTAATCAATCTTATGTAGATAATTTTAAAAATAAGAGACTAATCTAACAAAAAATGAAATATCAAGATGTGTATGAGTTAGGTACAAAATAATTCCAATCGACTACCAATACAATGTATAATCGACTATTAGAGGAGAAAAAATTGTAGAAAAAACAACACCCAATTTTAAAGGTGTGGCAAAAGATTAGAATCAATTATGCAAAACATATGAAGCATATTAAGATCATACGACTTCTAAAAAAACAAAAATATCATTGGAATAATGAATAGCCTAAAGTATAGAAATAGTGAAAAAGTCCAAGATATGTCATATCAAACCACGCAACCAATTCTTATTGAACACTTTAAATCATGAAGAGAGAGAATCATATAAGAATCAAATCATCCACATACAAAACCAATATCAAAAGATGTTAGAAATAAGGAAGCACACACAACTAAGAGGGGGGAGGGTGAATCAGTTGTGTCCCAAAAGTCAAAACTTTATCCAACTCTTTAACCTTAACCTCAAATTTAAATAGTAAACATTAATGCAAGATCAAAACACATAAATCAACACACGAAACCAATATCTATGACATACAAACCTTGTTAAGGAAAAAAACATGGTCGGGATCAAACCCACAATATGATGTACTTTTTTAAAAGCACTATACCCTATTAGGATTATTAGAAAGGGAATGCACATGCATTCAGGCATACTGCCTAGAGCCCACTACTCAATTAAAAATGAGGGCACTAAGGAATAAAATGAGGGCTACAACCTTGAGGAATAGAATATGTGATACAACCCTGAATGAACTACAATCCACTGTGGACAATAATCCACAAATTATGAACCGACTGATAGTATCTTTGTCATGCCAATACGGTTCCAATGAAGTACATCAAATCTCTACCTCAATTGCAGATTCCACTCATACCTCTTCGCATGAATTCTTCATGCTCATAGAAACAACATCTCCACCTCACTTGCAAATGTAAATGATTATATATTTATATATATTTCATCAACCTTGAAAAGATAAATGATGTCGACATCTAACATAACACATTAATTACAAAAATACAATACAATATTAATGTGATAAAAAATATGTTGGCAAAGACATAGCTATGATCTAAATCTTAATCCTTGAACATGCTCCAGATCCATAAATTACTCCATGATCCCTTGCCACATGCTACATCATCAAGTCGACCAAGAAAAATAAGAACAAGAACATGTCACATGAAAATAAAAAAATATGATCATGTATCCCCATGCGGTCCAATGATACAAATAAGGCATGTTCTAGAAACATCATCAAGAAACATGAAATGCCACAATAGTAACAAGAACAACTCTATATCAAAATTCACAATTAGCTATCCACTGTTCATCAGGAACACCAATGTGTAACCTCTGTCACTTAATAAAAATAGCTTTATAGAATCCAAATCATGAACCACTCAAGATGAGGACACACATCCATTTCCTAAAATCACCACCAGGTTAGCATCATAAAATATTGCATAACTGATCCACAACAATCCCAAAGATGCAACACTATCTCTATCTGAACAACCAAAATACCAGTCTCTAATAAATCATTCATTATTTACTCAAATCAACATGTGAACCTTTGTAAATCAACATAAATCAACTAAAGAAATTTTTGAAACCATTTGTAGCTTTGCAAAACCGAACTTCAATGTAGTATCCATACAAAAATAGTCTTCTCATTGAACATACTAGGAACATTTTACATTGTCACAAATAGTGGAAATATGTTAACATCAATGAAAAAATATCAATTTCTAGAATTATGGTAGTTCTGGAGGAGATATGCAGAGCGGTCATGAGTCTATACATAAGTGGTTTTCATTTATGGAAACACATTCACTTATCATGATTGGAGTGACTGGTAAGATTTGTACATGATCGATAAAGGAAAGTTCAACTATGTATGTTGACTGGTGTTCAGGAAGAACAGTATCAAACATAGAATGTGGTAGTGATTGAGTTAAGGAAAGATTCAGGTGTTATGATCAAAGATGTAATTTGTATAAGGTAAGTGGAATCCATGATTCCAATCGCAATAGTTTATGCCATGTTTTGAATGGATAATTTTTTGAGTGAGAAGACAATTTAACTATTTGGTCACTGATCAGAGTTTCATATTAATTTGGTTAAGGCAGTCAATCTAAGGCTTATATATTAGTTCTAAATATTTTTAATACATCTGAGGAATACATATTGGATGTTGTTGATGCTGATTTTGATGAGGTTGGATAATCTTGTGAGCTGATAGTTGTGGAAAGTTCTAGGTCTTATGTGACCTAATGATAGTTCTATATAAGGAGCACTAAATCGTTTGATTTAGGTTGCAATCATAGTTCCACGTTGAGAGATCATGAATTGAAGGAGAAAATATTGGTAAAAATTTAGAAAGAAAAGAAGTACAAAGGATCTGAGAGGAAATCAATACCATTCTATAGTTCAACATATCTTGTTATTTCCTAAGAGTTGGAGGAGGTTAAATCCCTTAATCAGGTGAACTTTAACAGGTTGTTATTTGTAAATCCTTTAACATGGTAACTTATTTATTAATCTTTGAAATCCTCTAGCGAGGTAGACCATAACTAATCTTATTGTACTCCCAATAGTTTACTATTCACTCCTCATAGGGTGAACCCTCAAAAAGGGTATTTGTAGCTCCTAACAAGGAAAACAAATTTACTGTGCAATAGTGTGTGTCATCACCACCATGGTTTTTTCACTCTTACAAGGGTCTACATGATAAAATATCTGTGTTATGTGTTTTGAGTTTGTGGATTCTTGATATTACTTACTTCCATTTGTTTACTTCAGTTATATTCTTTGTGGTTTGGAAGTTAATAGTGAAGATATTCATATTGATAGAATTTATTCATTACCTATTTGTACTGATTCCCCCCTCCCTCCCTTAGTACCTAATATTTACAATAATTAGTATTAGAGCATTGGTCCTCTTGATAGTAAGCTTAACTAATTCAATAAAAGATCCCTATAATTTAACATGGATAGATACAAGTATGAGAAGAAACTTGAAGATGTAAGAAAATTTATCAATGAACTAAAGAAAAAGCTAAGGTATTCCCTTGCTATAAGAAGAGATCTTGTTAACCAATTGAGTGAAAGTTAATACTACATTGAATGAATTTTTTAATGTAGTTTTTCTAAAGAATCTGTGGAAAAAATTGTAGATCTGATGGATGAAAAAAGTGGACTCAAAAGGGAAGCGGAAAATTAGAAAAGAGAGCTTGAAATTCAATATTTCATGATGGGTGAAGAGATTGAAGGAAGAAGATGTTGGAGATTTGTTTCTGTGCAATTGATTGATTTTATGTTTGTCATTGATGACAACATATAATATACAGTATTGATTTTGTATGTACTTATCAGAATGATGATATCAAGCCTTGTGTGGATATATTCAGGTTGTAGACATGTTTAGTATGTTATGTTCATACACGCAGAATTAGATATGATGTTTCAGTCAAGTTGTGTAATTCTATTATTGGCAGTTACAGTTCTGGAAGAGTATCTATTTAGAGCTGACATATTTAACATGTTTCTTGAGTTGCACCTATCTTCAGGATATGTGTGTGTATATTCATGATTAGTTATGAGTTAACTAAGTTTGGTTAAACACACCTATCATGTAACATCAGGATCATGCTAGTTGAGATGATTTGGTGAAGCCAACTTAGTGAAGCATCGTGTCTGTTCAGTTTGTGTTGCACAAACTTAATATTGTTTTCATGCTTAGTTAAGCCGACAAAGATGTTGTTGAAGTGTTTCCAAGAGCTGTCATGACCTTCTACTTTAAAGAAGATACTTATAGTAGTTCATTTGTAAACACAAAGTGTGAATGATAAGAACAGAGACAGAAAAAGTACAGAGCAGAATATCAAAGTTGTTTCATTCATCAAGGATCTATGTGAATAAGCAGTTGAAGATTACAATACATTGGAACTGATCAAGACAACAGGTCTATTCTATAGTTCATCATCAGATATAGTGTATATCTATTCTATAGAAGGTTGTAGCCTTCACCATTGAAGTAGTGCGATTTTGGATAGTGAGTCCACACCCCTAACAAGGTTATTTGTAAAAGACTCTTAACAGGGTCAGACCTTTAACTAGGTCACTATACTTATTGCATTGTAAAGTACAACTCCTAATAGGGTTGAAATATCTTCTAATAGGGATCACTACAAACAAGTATAGTTCATTGTGGGTGCTAATTCCCACCGGGGTTTTTACCATTTGGTTTCCCCATAATCAAATTGTGTGTTGTGTACTCTGTTATCTGAATGTTCATTTACTTTATTGTATTCTGAAGTTAATAAGAGAAAAGAAGTTAAGTGGCTGATAACTGATTCACCCCCCCTCTCAATTATCCTTTGGGACTATTCTAACAATTGGTATCAGAGCCAAGTGCCTTGGAGAAGAATCCTAATAGCTTAAGGTAGATCATATGTCTTACTTCAGAAAAGAGAGCCCTAAGTTCAATGGAGAAAATCATCTGGATTGGAAAAACAAAATGATAACCCATCTACAGTGTGTTGGTTTTGATATCTTTGAGATAGCCACACAAGAAGTTGTTATTCCCTCTTTAAAAGATCTATCAAGAGATGATGCTACTAGTAAATAGAAGGATACATTCATAGCTAATGCAGTTGCTAAAGAAGCCGTTATAAGCGCACTATCTGACAGTGAATTTTCTGAGATCAAGAAATTAGACAAGGCATACGCAATATAGAAGTATTTAGAAGACATGTTTGAAGGAGATATTCAAGCAAAGAATGCATGTAGGAAGACATGGAAAAAGAAATACAACAGTCTTCAGATGTTACCTAAAGAGAACATTAGAACCTACAATCAAAGGATAAATGAAGCAGTCTCTGGAATCAGAAACAATGGTGGAGAAATATCAGAAGAAGATATAATAGACAAGATGTTAACTACCTTAACGTCAGACTATGAAAACAAGATAATTATTCTAGAAGAAACCATGCAACTCTCACAAGAATTCAAGAGAGAGACTTTGATCAGTAAAATCTCTGCATTTGAGATATCAAGATTGAAGACTGAACCTAAAAGTGAAACAAATTTAAAAGCCTCAGTCCATGGTGAGAAATCCTTACACATCTCTAGCCATAATGAGAAAGAAGAAATTGATGAAGAACTAGAAGATATTATTGCTATGATTGCTAAAAGAGAAAAGAAAGGAAAAGGAAAATATGAAGGACAACTTCCATTCAAATGTTTTTCATGCAACAAGATTGGTCACTTTGCATCTAAGTGTCCGACAAGAGTTTTAAGAAGTTCAGATCTGATTACAAACCTAAATATAAGAAGGAATGTTACCATGCTGAAGAAGGTGTAACTGATGAATATTTAGGAGAGGATGAAATTGGATTCATTGCCCTTAGAGACATGGAAAAGTTACTTGAGGAAATGGAAATTGCAGATGAAAAGGAAGAACAAGAGTTAGCCCTAATTTTGAAAGCAGACATTAGAACTGATTGGATCATTGACAATGGATGCTCTCACCATATGATAGGTGACAAAGATAGATTTGTTCATTTAGACAAATACAAAGGTGGTATGGTTAGATTTGGAGATAACACTCCTAAACCTATTATAGGCAGAGGTTCTATCACTTTGGATGGAAAGAACAAGACAGATGATGTTCTGTATGTTGATGGATTACATCATAACTTGCTAAGTGTTGGACAACTACTTGACAAAGGTTATCATTTGGATTTCAAAGAAAACAAGTTCATCATTAACAACAAGGATGGAGACAAAATTGCATCAGGCTCCAAAATAAAAGGTAATGTTTTTTAGCTCAATTCAGATGTAAGTTTTTTTGTTGCAAAAGTGGATGACAGTTGGTTATGGCACAAGAGACTCTGTCATATCAATTTTGATAACATAGTAAAGATAAGTAATGTCAACGCATTCATAGATCTTCCAAGTATAGCAAGACCAGTTGACATAATGTGTAGGGAATGTGTTATGGGAAAGCATGTAAGGAGTTCTTTCAAAAGCAAGAAGAACTCGGCTGAAAACAAATTGGACTTAGTGCATACAAATTTATGTGGTCCTACCCAAACAAGATCATACTATGGAGAAAGGCATTTCATTTTTTTTGTTGATGATTTTTCAAGGATGATGTGGGTTTCATTCTTAAAAGAGAAGTTTGAAGCCTTTGAGAAGTTCAAAATATTCAAAGCTAAGGTTGGGAATGAATCTGGATTAAAACTGAAATGTCTGATATCAGATAGAGGAGGAGAATTCACCTCTGATCAGTTTTATGAGTACTTTGAAGAAAATTGAATAAAAAGATAGTTGAGTGCTCCTAGAACCCCTCAATAGAATGGGTTTGCCGAAAGGAGGAATATGATTATACTTGATACAGTGTGCACTATGATGATTGAAGGAAAGGTTGTGTACACATATTGTAGAGATGCAGTAAATACAGCAGTCTATACTATCAACAGAACTCAATTGAGGCCAAGCGTAGATAAGACACCCTATGAACTTTGGTTTGGTAATGTACCTACAGTAAAGTATTTCAGAATTTTTGGCAGCAAATGCTACATCAAGAGAGATGATGGTGTTGGTAAATTTGATGCTAGAAGTGATGAAGGTATTTTCCTTGGTTACTCTACAAAAAGCAAAGCATACAGATGTTTCAATTTGAGATTGAAAAAGATAATTGAAAGTACTCATGTCAAAATTGATGATAATTTTATGGTTCAAGAGAGGTACTATGAATATGCACCTATGATTGAAGATGAACCCAGGCCTAGAAGCAAAAATACTATTATTAAAGAAATGTTTGATTGCATTAATGTCTCATGCAATGACCCTAAATCAATCAGAGAAGAATCACAGATTACAGAAGAAGTAACACCTAAGGTTCCTAAATTCACATCTAGATACCACTCTAAAGATGATATCATTGGAGATCAAAGTAGCAGTGTTTTGACCAGATCAAAAGCAAAAATTCTAACAATGGATGAAGAGGTATGTTTACTTTCACAAATTGAACCTTTAAGTGTTGAAGATGCTTGTAATGATTCTGATTGGAAGAATGCAATGAAAGAATAATTAGATCAGATAATTAAGAATGAGACATGGGAATTGGTTCCTAGACCCAGTGAAAAAAATGTGATTAGAACAAAGTGGATCTTCACAAACAAGATGAATGAAGAAGGTACAGTAGTAAGAAACAAAGCAAGATTGGTATGTAAAGGATATGCGCGGAGAGAAGGAATAGACTACACTGATACATTTGCCCCTGTCAGTAGACTGGAAGCCATTAAATTGTTCTTGGCCTATGCAACATTTAAAGACTTTAAAGTTTATCAAATGGATGTAAAGTCAGATTTTTTGAATGGTGACTTGAAGGAAGAAGTCTACATAGAACAGCCTGAATGATTTAATCTTTCAGATAAACAAGACATGGTATGTAGATTGAAGAAAGCACTCTATAGTCTTAAACAGGCCCCAAGAGCTTGGTATGCGAGACTTGATGGTTATCTTACCAAGATTGGATTTAAGAAAGGTGCAAAAGATTGTAACCTATTCACAAGAGAGACACCTAATGGATTACTACTAGTTTCCATATTTGTTGATGACATTATCTTTGGAGGTAATGACAAGCTTAGTGCATCATTTGCAAAAGAAATGCAGAATGAATTTGAAATGAGCATGATTGGTCCTATAAAATACTTTTTGGGACTAAATGT
>MU226454.1:2657458-2682451 GCA_018584345.1 Thuja plicata
GGAATGATTAACAACTCAACCCACTTGAGAAAGTCAACTTTCTCAAGCATGACTTCTCTAAGGACCAACTTGCCAAGTTGATCCTTACACCCTCCCATGCCTCTTAAATGAATTTCATTAATGACCCCTTAAAGGATATTCCCTCTTGCCCATCCCTCATTAATGCCCAAGGCATTAATAGCTCTTACAGCTCATTAATGACGTTAGGGGATCCATTAATGAACCTTGTCTCCCCTCTCTCTCTCTCCCATTCCTCTATAAATTAAAGGGATTTGGAGCTCATAAGAAGCCTCAATTTTCAAATAGTAGTGTTTTTATGCCAAGATTTTGAAGGAATCTCAAAGCATTTTTTATGCTACCCATTCCTTCCTAGCTACATACACACTCCATAGTTACTTTCTTACATGGTTATAATGCCCATTTTAGACTAATATGCATGCTTAAATCATCAAATAGTTTGTTTTAAACTTAAATCTTTCATGTTAGGTTGTTTATGTCATTGGTATTATCATAATCTAAGGGCTGTTATGTTATTTTCTACACTCATCCTAGTTAGAAAGCAATAGGTCGATGTTAGGGTTTTATATGCTCATTAACCCTTGTTTCTCACTAACAGAATGACTTATTGAAGTATTGTGTCACAGGTAATAGGTGCACAAATATACACACACATACATAAGTTGTCAAAGGATGATGACTCAAAGGAGGTAAATCTGACTACCTAGAGATCCATGATTGGTAAACTTCAATATGTTGTTCACACTAGGCCTGATATTGCATTAGCAGTTGGTATTGTTGTAAGGTTTTCAGCTAATGATAGAAAGAATCATTTGATGGATATCAAAAGGATTGTGAGATATCTTAAGGGCATTGAAGATTATGGATTATGGTATAATAAAGGAGGAAAATTTGATTTGAAGACTTTTACTAATGTTGATTGGGCGGGAAGTGTTGATGAAAAAAAGAGCACCAGTGGTGGAGCATTCTTTCTTGGAAAGATGTTATTCTCTTGGATTAGAAAGAAATAGAATTGCATTTCTCAATCTACATTAGAGGTAGAGTATGTTGCTGCAGCAATGAATTGTTCAAAAATCATATGATTCAAACAACTATTGACAGGTATGAAGGAGGAAATCAAAGAACCAATTATTATCTACTGTGACAACACTAGTACTATTAACATTTCAAAGTACCCTGTGACGCATACTAAGACTAAGTGTATTGCAATAAAGTATCATTTATTGAGAGAATTGGTTTGGGACAAGGAATTAAGGTTGGAACATGTGAATAATAAAGAGCTAATTGTAGAAATATTCATAAAACATTTACCTAAGGATGCATTCTTGTATATTAGAGGAAAGCTATGGGTGATTCCCCTAACTGAGACTCTCTAATTGCAGCTTACAGACTTGCAGCCTATACACTTGAGTTTTATGGTTTATTTGGAAAGGTATTCAAGTCAAATTTACAAGGTCTATCCTATATATACAAGCTCAAGTTTGTATTGAATGTGTGGTAGATTTTTTTATATGAAGAGTAAAGGCGAAGTAAGAAGGAATTCTAATTAAGGATAGAATATCCAGACCGAGCTACAAAAGAATATTTGATTAGTAAGGATCTAGTTAAATCCAGAATAGAGATATGAATCTGCAAAGTTAGCTATTTCTTCAATCAGGTCAACTCATTTTTACTCTCTAACAATTGTAGCAGTGATCCAAATTCCTTAACAGAGTGGACTTAACATTCTTTCATAAATCCTCTCACAAGATGGCATTTCTACATTGAAGTGTGGTGCAGGAGCACCTAGGTAAGGCTATATGGTAACCTAGGGCTCCTATTTATATTTATTCTTGTAGTAGTATTTTCCAAACCACTAGTAAAATAATAGGACTAGATAGGTCCTAGGGTGTGTTGATTTGGTCAGGAGACCAAACTAGACTATTTGATGTCTAGGACATAATGGTTTGTCCAATTTGGGTAAGTGTTCCGAGAAAGGTGGAACCATGGTTTTTATTCTTATTTGAGTCTAAGAGAGATATTTTGGGTTCTAATAGGCATAAGAGTGCATTTGGTTAAGCTTCACAATGTGTTGACCAAGTTTGAATGCAAGAATCAAAAAGTTGTAAAAGTTGTCAATGTTGTCATTTACAACATTTCTTGCAATTATGCATTTTTGAGAATTTGGGTTTGTAAATGTTGGAAACATTTGGTATTGTGCCATGATAAACTATATAAAGAATCCCTCTACCTTTGTGTGGGGTTGGATTAATTTTGGAAGTAAGTGTACGAACTGAGCAATTGAAATTTTGGTTACCATTGAGCATTTTGTTTACATTTTAGGTTTTAATGGATTGAACTCTGCACTGTGACTTGTGAATGGGTAATCTTATGTAATTAATTTATTCTGTGTGTGATTAGTTAATGTTTTTGGTTTCATTTCATTTTTTTTTAAATTCTTTTGTTTTGTGCACTGTTGTTGGTCTAAACCAGACAATTTTTGTAAATGGGGTCATAACTCATCATCCCACCGTGGTTTCTATATGGGATCTTGGGATTGGTGATATGACTCCTTGTACCATATTTGTGGAGAAGGTTGGGCCTTGGAAAGTTTTTTTTTTCTATTTTTTTAGTGATGCCCTAGGCGAGCCAAAGGGGCATGGCTAGGGAATACAGTGGACTGCACAAGCATTCCAAGTGATTAAATGCATTGGTTGCTTCAATCACTGACTGTGCAAGAGAAGGTAGGTTTATGAAGAAGACCCATATCCAATGGGAAGATCTGGTGATGAGTTCTTCATGGTGAAAACTTAAACCCTTGTGGGTATGCTCTGTGTATGGTGAAACTCTTAATTATAGGCTTGAAAATAGTAACCCTCTGTACGAACAGTTTGGGAAGGAAAGACTTAGAAAATCCTAAAGGTATTCAAAAAGGGTGTAAGGATCTAAACTTAGGTTTTCACCTTGTTAAGAATTTTTTAGAGTTATTTGCCAAAAAGTGAGTTTGTAGGGCCAATTTCTTGTAGCTCTATTTTGTGCAATTTGGAGAAAGATCTTGAAATTAGTAGTGGTTTCATTGAATCTTAGTGTGATTAGGCATTGTCATGAGTCTAATGCCTTGAGAACAAACCTTCCTCTCCATTGATAAATTGGATTTGATCTTTTGAGAACACTTGATGTGAAGAGTGCTAAAAGACACCCATGAAGCATGGTAATGTTTGAGTTGTTTCCTTTGTTGGTGTGGACAAGTTGAAGAGTGAAGGATTGAGAAACAAATCCTTGGAACTTAGGGTTCGTTAGGAATCCTAAAAGGATAGAGAAGAGGCCTATAGAAGACCCTAGGAAAAGATAGGGTATTGTGCAAGACTTGTCATTACATCAGATTTGTATTAGAATGTTGGTAAATAGATTGTTCTTTTGAATTTAACTCTAAATACCCAAAAATACTTAACAATTGAATGCAACAGTTGGAAAATTGTTATTGAAAAATCAATTTCCCTCTGAATTTAAAGGTACAACTCCCTTATGTGAATGATTTTTAGTGAATCTTGATCTTTCCTAATCAAACAGGGGTATGTTCTTGACCCAAGAACAGAAGAGGTAAACCAAGCTAAACCCAGACAAGAAATAGCTCAGGCGAGGTGAATTCAACTTTAAATCTAGCCAAATCTGAGATTTCATCAATCAGATTAACTCCCAAAACTAGTAATGCATGAACTTCTACTAAAAAATGCAAATGAAAAAATAGAGATTAATGAAGAAAAGATAAAGGATCAATCTGTTTCATAGAAAAGTTTCCCAACTTAGGATAACAATGGATCTTCCCCTAAATTAACTCTATTAAATCATAATACAAAAATCTAGTTTGAATACAAATTGCAAATCTAACTTCAAAGAAACATTTGAATTCAATAGAAAGACAAATGAAATGCAATGGAATAGCTAAATAAATGGTATTCAGATACACACAATCAACTCAGAAAAATGCTATCTTTCACACCAAAATTTAGCCGACCTTTGTATTGATTTTGGAAATAGTACATATAGAGTCCCAGATTGGGCTATTACAAAAAGGGGGGTAACCGAAATGGTCCAACTTCCCCAACTAGAAATGATAACCAAAGGTTTATCCATTTCAACATTAATCAAAATTTGGTACAAAGAGAGAATCTATTCAAGCTTCAGTTTCATTCCCTTTGCCTAATTTATCCCTATAGGTAGTGGTAGCTGTGATAAATTTAATGAGCTCCTCATGTCTGTTGACGTGGACATTGGTGTATCGGATGATCCATCTGGAATTATCCTTAGCCAGACTCTTAATGGCATCTGTCTGATCCTTCAATTCTTCCATGGCCTTATAAATACATCCACTCAACTGCTAGAGCTCTGGAAATTTGTCCAAATGGGTGGAAGATGTCTCTGACAGCTTGTCCACATATTAAGAAAATGATTTATGCATATTGGCCAATCCTATCATTACTTTTCCTTGCCCACTCATCTGTGATTCTGTGTGAAAACCTTGAAGAATCTTAAAGTCTTTGCTTTGTTCTTCCTTGACCTTAACATCTACTTGTTGCAGCCCCGTCTCGACCTAGATGATCATTTCAATTTTGAACTCTAGACTTTGAAGCCACTCGATTAGAGGTTCATCTCCCTTTTGCAGAATCTTAGCTTTCAACGCCTCTTTGGTCTTCATCTTTACTACTACATGGAGCATCACTATGCACTCCTGACACTTCACTCTCTCAGATGCAAGAGTTTGTAAATTCTTCTAAATGTTATTTCTTTCCATCTCAAATCTCAAGAGAGAATTACCCAACTGCTCGACAGCTACCAATCCCTCAGATTTGAGCCTCTCAACCCATCCCTTGTCGATTTATGTGAAGTGCCTATCATCTTGCAACTTGGCTAATATGGCTTGATTCTCCATTACACTGGGATCAAAGGTGGTTTGGGTGCTGGGGACGCTTGCAATCAGAGTGAGGAGTTGTCTTATGAAATTGGTTAGCTCAGCCACGTCTGCCTTTAGTTGAACCTTGGCAGTCTTGAGCTCCTTGAGTTCTTCCTCTATCACCACATTAGTAGATTTCCACCAGTCCACCTTGGTGTCATGACGAGCCAACCACATATCAAATGACTACAACTGAAAGTTTGAAACGGTCATATCCTCAAATCTACCTTCCTCAGTTGGATTGGCAACTTTCATATTGAAGTTTCCAGTCTCAGGATCATGACCCAGAGTAGACATTGTCTTTACTTTCTTCTGTTTGCTTGTAGTGACCTTGGGCTGAAGGCTCATGATAGAGTATCTTTGCTGGAAATTCCTTCTTTTTCCCTCTTCCTCTTGCATTCCAGAGTATTTTCTATCCATGACTTTGCGCTGGAAACTTTGTTGGTAGAAACAACCTCCTCAATGAACAACTTCCTTATGATTGGGGGCGTAGCCTTTGGTCTAGAAGCAAATGGATTTACCGAGGTAGGAGAAGAGGACACCAATTTGGCTACTGAAGCAAACTTCTTATTTTTCCTATACTCTTCTAATTCTATGGTTGAGGGAGTATCTTCACCAACTTCTACTATGATAGGGGACCCTCACCTTGGAGAATCTTTGGTTGAAGTGCCAACTGGCACATCTACAGTGACTGCTTTAGCTAGCTGCTCTGGTTCCCTACCTTTGGTAGGTTCCTCTATTGTTCCAATATTTGGAAGTGGACCTCCTCTACAAGTCTTCTTTGGTTGAACTTCCTTTTGTGGAGGTTCATCACCTCCTCTAGCTGGTTGAGACTAACACTTGGTCATAGTTGGGAGTATCACTGAAGAAGTTTTTGCAATGTTGGAAGAATCCTTCGCCAGGGTCCTTTGAGTAGGAGGCTTCCTTTCTAACCTCTTCCTTCTTCCTACCATCCATTCAACCCACTGCTTTGTCCTCTTATAAATACCACTCATTAGAGTCTATAATTCACCAATGACTTGATCTAGCATGGGATTGGAACTTATGGAGAGGGGTTTGATCTTCTCGAGATAGGTATTATCATACATGTGATGGCCATCATCTACTAGCCCCTCAACTGCAAGATCAACCTTAAACTTTTTGATTTGTTCAATGGTTAATCTAGCATAAAATATATCTCTGCTCTCCATATCATCTCTACAATTGGCCCAATAGTCTTCAATTTCATCTACATGGTGGATATCTCAGCTCATTTGCAGGTAATCACAAGTGTAATTAACTCGATCATATTGGGGCCTCAGAACATCATAGGTTTCCATTGAAACCCTCTTAGAGAATGCCTTTAGAACATTCTTCACCTTAGAGTGGGATGCACAAATGTAGGCTCCAATAGTCATGGGGAAGTCGTAGCCTTTGTTCCGGGCATAAGCACAGATCAAATTCACTTGCAGCACTTGCCTCATCACCCCCACCAGCACGATCGTCTCCGTTGGATATCTGGGCAGCTTCAAAGGGAAGTCATCAAAACCTGCAAGATGAAGGTATGAGAAATATCCAAATTGAATAAAATAGCATCCAAATTGGCTAATAAAAGCCATGTCTTTTGGAGAGAATATCCTTTCAAGATAGCCTTGTAGCTCCCTGCACAATCTCATTGTAAACGCATCATTAACCCGAAGATATTCTGCATAACTGTTGTGCAATTACAAAGAGGGGAAAAATTCGTAACTCTTAACATCATCAAGAAATTTCTCTAATCTGGGAAGCCCTAGCCAAATTTGGATTGTTGCTAGAATATACAAAAGGAATGAAGAAATATATAATTCATTCTGGCGCTTAGCTCTATCTAGGGCCTCCGAGAGGTTTTCACTTACTATAAGGGCCCAATCAATGAAGTGATGATAGGAATAGATTACTTGAACTAGGAAGAAGTGATGATCAAAAAAATTGAGTTCCTCACTCTCACCTCTGATCGTATGGAGTAGCACTAGGGTGTCTATGATCTTCGACTTCAGATTAGTGCCATATAGTGTCTTTGGCAGCTTCCCTTTGGCGCTCTTGGGCTCTTGAAACCATGCTTTCATTATCTCCTTCTTCTAAATTGAATTTTTGGTGATATATTCAGTCACCCCCTGACTGTATGTCATTTCTGTATACTCATCTTTCTCTAGGATGTGAAGTGAGTTCTAGACTAATTCTCTATCAGTGGATAGCAACACCGTATCATTGGGCAAGAGGATTTTCCTGGTATCTGGGTTGTATCGAGTGATGTATTCCCGGATCAATTCTAGAGCTTGAATAGCCACAGGAAAACTAGCGGCTTTAACTAATCTGCTCTCCCTCAGTTTCTCAGTGATGGGATGCATCTGGTTCACTTTTAGTCTACTCTGAAAGTTCTACATATCAAAGAACTTCAGAGACATATCTGAGATCTTATCCCATTCAGAGGTAATGTCATCCCATAAATCTAGATGCCATAATTCAAATGATTTGATTCAGGAATGAATAATATCTTTTAAGAATGCAGGGGAAAAGAACAACTAGTATCAAAGGCTTTGAATTCAAAAAATTTGTTAAGAAAATAGTAGCTCCTATTGGCAACCTCCAACTGATCTTATAACTTTTGAATTCTTACCATTTAACGGCCGACTTCCCACACCACATGAATGAAAAAACCTTAACATTAATGAAATAGTGTGTTATGAAGTAAAATGACTTTATTTGAATTAATTACTTTGCTCTTACGAGCCATTTAAGAAGTGTCTTTTCACTCAGTAACCACAACGGTAACTTTCTTGAGGTAGCAGAAAATTACTTTTCCCCTTCTCCTTTGGGTGGAGAAATGTTTTAGGAGTGCTCTTTGCTCGAAAATCATCCAAAGGGGAAAATTGGTCTGTGAGGGTGCCAAAATGGCATATGTTTATTTCATTTTCCTTCTTTATATCTCATATTCTTCATGAGATAGATCTCTTACTCAAAATTCCTTCATTTCAAAGGTTTGGCGGAAAACACACTCTGCAGGTTGAAACCCACTTGTTGGAGTAGTGGAGAAGCCATTTTTTGCTTTTCTTCCTATAGGCTTACACCTTGAATCTCTCCTCACCCAATCATTTCCTTCCTTGAAATAGGTTTGATTTAAATTCCCAAAGCTTTCTTATTCCAAATTTCTCAATTTCCACTCTTGTTGACATCTGATACCCTTAGGTCTGTTAAGTGCAAAAAATGCACTCCGTAGGTGATTTTCTGTCAGAGAGAAGCTCGAAATCAATTTCTCGCCAATGCTGCAAAATGAAGAGTTATTGCTAAATACTTCAACTGCACATAAGACTGATGTTAGAATTCTTTCAACCGTGACCTTTACTAGATTGGGAACTTAACCTACCGAAAGAAAACATGATCTCAAATGTAGATTCCCTCTGGCTCACAAAAGAGAAGTCAAATTGGGGAAATCTGGTAAAGGTCTCCTATCCTAAGGGAAAAGCTAGATCTAGACTCAAGACTCACATGACAGTTTCAGGACCACCACTACACGTTAAACATCTACTTTTGTGAAAAGGTATGCAGACTAAAAGTGGGGCAACAACTGGCTCTATTTGGGGGCATGGACATTCACATGTTCAAGCAAGGAACTCTAGTTTCAAAAAGCTCAATAAAAGGCAGCTCACAACAAAACTAAAGCAAGACACAAAAAGGAAAGAAGAAAGGAAACCTAACTAGGAAAACAAAATAGGAAGTAAACGTAACTATGGTACAATACAGGGGTTACCTATTTTTAATTCAGATCTAGTAGAGTTTCAAATCCTGGCCATTATACGTCAGGGGTAGTGCTTCACCATCTAGATATACCAATTTAAAACAATTTTTCTCAAATGCTTGATGGATCTTGAAAGGTCCTTTCCATAGTGTTTCGAATTTTCCATGCATGCCTTTGGGTGCCCTATGTTTGTCCCACAATAGAACCATGTCTCCCTCCATAAATTTCTGAGGTCTACTCTTTTATCAAACAAGTTCTTCACACGCATTTGATGTCGTGTGATATGATCAACCATTTTCTCTATTTCTTCTTCCAGTTTGCTCAGGTACAAAATCCTCTTTTCTAAACCATCTTCATATATGCCATCCTCTACTGTTGTTGTTAGTTTTCAAGTAGCTAACTCTAATGGTAATGGAAGGCTGGCTTCTACCCCATAAATAATTTCAAAAGGAGATACACTGATGGCTCTTTTGGGAGTCACTCTATCTTCCCAGAGGGCTTCATAGATCTTCTTGTGCCAAGTTTTTTGATTGTCTGCTACAATCTTTTTCATGATGTTTACCAAATTTTTATTGCTAGATTCAGCTTGACCATTCCCTTGAGGAAAATAATTAGATGAGTGACTGATCATGATGTCATACTCAAAGAAAAATTTCATAATTTCTTGAGAAGAAAAGTATGAGGCATTATCCATAACTAACTTAATAGGCACACCGAATCTTACCAGAATGTTTTCTTTGATAAACTCACATACTACTTTCGAAGTAGTTCTCTTGGTTTTTTTTGCCTCCACCCATTTCATGAAGTAATCAGTCATAGTGATTATGTAGGTATGACCTGTACTAGACGTGGGGTTTATAGGACCAATAAAATCAAGACCACATTGCGGAAAAGGTCCTTCGATTACCACTGGTCTCAGAGGTAGTGCTGCCAACTATGGATTTCTAGTAAACATTTTGCATTTCTCACACCTTGCTACCCAATGGTATGCATCTCTAAACATTCTTGGCTATTAATAACACTATCTTAAAATCTTGAATGCAGTGACTGATGAGGAGAAGTGTCCTCCGCAAGCTTCGTCATGAAACACCTTTAACAATTTCTCTTACTGTTGTCCGTTGACACACCAGAGGAAAGTCCCATCTATAGATCTCTTATACAATCTATCTTCCTAGATTACATATTTAGAAGCTTTTAATTTTAGATCCCTTCTTTTCTTTAGAGTTAACCCTTCAGGGCATTCACCACATGTCAGGAAATACATGATATTTTAAAACCAAGGGTCTTGCATACTTACTGCCAAAACTAAGTGTACATCTTTTGGGTCTTCGTATGTTTGATTCTCTGCCATTGCCTTGCACAATGCATTTCCCCTCACTAGCTTGGTGGGCTTGGTCTCTATGTCATGTTCTTGGGTTTTATCTACCCATGCTCCTCTATTGTTACATCCCACATCCTATTGATTCAAGATGCTTTTTAGTGCAATATCAAGCACATACACAAGAGAGTGTGAGTGTAGAATGTAGAATATGAAATTTTTTAAATCCTTTACAACCGCGAAAGTGTGTTTTTCAGTCTGAGAGTATCTCAACTCATGATTTTTTAGAGGTGTTCTCATAAAGGCAATGGGAACTTGAATTCCCTCTTCACTCTCCTACATGAGAATGGATGATAGAGTATGTTCAGAAGAGTAACAATAGATTATGAAATCTTTCTTATAATCTGGGTGGCATAACATGGGAGCATTGGCTATGGCATTCTTTATGCTTTTGAAGGCTTGTTTACTAGGGTCATTCCACTTGAAACTCACATTTCCTTTCATCATGTCAACTATGCATTTGGTAATCTCAAAGAAATCTGGAACGAATCTCCTGAGAAATTTTACTTGATCAAAAAATGATTTCACTCCAATTTTGTTCACAGGTAAACTCAATTGTTTGATGGATCTTACTCTTTCTAGGTTGATCCTTATGCCTTGTTGGGAGACAATGTAGCCCAGCAATTTCCCCTTAGTTACACAGAAAGCTGACTTTTTACGATTCAATGAAATCCCGTCTTCCCGACACCTTTGCAATACTCTCCTTAAGTCATTTATGTGATCTACTCTTTTCCTGGAGAATACAGTAAGGTCATCCAGATACATACCAATGATTTTTTTCTTCATATCATTGAAGGAAAGGTCCATGCCTCTCTGAAAGGTAGCCCCAACATTGATTAACTCGAATGGCATCCTGTGGTATGCGAAGGTGCCCCATGGAGTAGTGAAAGCCATTTTATGTTGGTCTGCTTTCTCGGCTTCAATCTGGTTATACCTGAGAAGTCATCTAATATGGACATCATTTCAGCTCTAGCCACGATCTGCAAGAGATGATCCATGTTGGGGAGTGCATAAATTTCCTTCAAGGAAGATTGATTAAGGTTTCTGAAGTCAACAAAAATTCTTATTTCTCCATTCTTCTTCCTCATAGGCACTATATTCGCTACCCAGGTGGAATGGTGGATATGGTATATGATCCTTTCTTTTAGAATTTTATCAACTTCCCTGAATATGGCATCAACAAATTTGGGGTTGTAATTTTTATTTTTTTTACTGAATAGAGTTGCCTTAGTTTTTAAGGGAATCTAGTGTTTGAATTTCCCGTTCATAAAACTTTTCAAATCTTCATAACTCCATGTGAAAACATCTTGGTATTCTAGGAAGAGTTCCCTATCCTCTTTCCTCTCCTCTTAAGTACAACATTTCTTGATGTTGATCATCTTGGGATTTTTCTCATTTCTGATGTTCATTCCCTCATATTTGCTAGTGGTAGGACCTCTCTCGATTCTCTTCTTCTTAAAAAATATGTCATGCCTATTAAAAAGATTCTCAAGAGTGACCAAATGGGGAGGAATGATATTACCTTGTAACTAGATGACATTTGACTTATCCTTGTTTTGCTTGTCCTGACGGTCTCTTTTTGTCCTGTTAGGGACATCTTTATGGAAGTCGCCACCACTCTCTAGGAAGAGAAGGAGATTATGATCATCTTTGAACACTTTCCAATCTTCTACATTATCTGACATAGATGGTCAATATACAATATCCACTTGGTACTTCTTATCTTTGAATTCTGGGTGAGGGAGGAGTAGCGAAGATGACACAGCCAATGATTTTGCCTTGGAGTTTAATTCTCTCAGCACAGATTCAATAAAGAATGCATCAAGTGCCTCTATTTCATCCCATACTCTATTTTTGTAATTTTTAAATTTGTGATTTTTTACAGAGTATTGATTCTTTACTTGATGCACGATCAGCTCAGCATCACCACAAGCTCTCAAGATCTTCACACCTTTTTCCTTTGTATCAATAATCCCTAATAGGAGTGCTTCATACTCGGTAGTAGTATTGTTGGTGTTCCCAAACTCCAATTTATAAGCCATGGGTTCGCATACTCCATCTGGTGATATCAAGACCACACTTGCACCAGATCCTGAAGATGCACAACTGCCATCAAATTCAAGGGTCCAGATTTGTGGTGGTGTTTCTTCAGTAGAAAACTGCTTTTCCTCTTCCCCAGATTCCATTTCTTCATTGTGGTCATAAGTAAACAGCATATAGTTACCAAATTCCAATTCTTGATACAAAATTTGGGCTTTAGGGTCATCAGATTTCAATACTGTAAACTTAGCTTTCTCCTTTGGGACCAGTTTAATCTTTTTATTGCCTACTGAGATTAAAGCTTGAGACCAATCCAGCTTTATCTCCCCTCCAAGGTCTCTGCAAAAACTCTTGCTTAACAGTAAACCATAACTATCAGGTATATCAGCAACAAGGATTGTTAGCAACATCTTCTTCTTGAGGTGTGCCACCAAGACCACTTGAGCATCTTTAATTTGACCAACCAGGGGCACTTGCTTGGAATCCATAGAGTAACATCTACCATGGGCTTTAGTGAGGGTAATTCCTAGAGATTTAGCTACAGTTGATGGCATGACATTATCTGAGGCTTTGGAGTCTATTATCCAATTGCTTAACTTGCAACCATTAATATATAATGACACATAGAGCGGGTCACACTTTTGGCCTGGGAAGGTGGCCAAAACATAAGGTTATCCTTTCTTATTTGGTTCTACAAATGTATACTCATTTTCTATAGTATTCATGACATTTTGGTTTAACTCCAGATTCCCTTCTTTACAGTAATCTACTAGCTTTTGTAGTTCTATGGGATTAAACTTAAGGTAGTCTACAGGGGAAATTTGAATTCTAGAATCTCTACAGAATTGAATAATGTCAAAAGAGCTTTTCTCCTTACCTAGTTGTAGAATTCTCACTCCTTGATTGGCTTCCTTAGAATTGGAGGTATATGCCTCGTTATTTTTAAGTGGAGGTGTTGAAGTAGGGATTTTATCCTTCTGACTCCAGGTCAAGACTATAAAAGAGGTCCCATCTATGGTAGCATAACATGTTGCTTCTTGCTTTGAATCTAATTCATACTCTAAATATAAGTTTTCAGAGTCGCCATGTGAGTATGAATCCGGTTCAGCTCCGAACACTCCAGCATTCCACTCATTAGTTTGATGCATTTTCCAAGCATGAGCTACATTGGGGAAGCTCTCTCCATCATGATCGGTAGTTAGTTGGAAGGCACACATGTTTCCTTTTTTAGGAGGAGCTTCTATAGCTAGCCTCTGTGGTGGAGCAGTTAACTATAACACCTTTCCATCGGCATTCCTCCCCTCGTTGTTTCTCCTAGGCTGATCCTAAAATTTTTGTTGGTAGGGATTATTAAATCTGGGAAGTTGCCTCTTGAAGGCAATGAATTCATTGGAGAATTTTTGAATCATCTCATCTGATGATTTAGTATTGCTACTACTGGTTCTAGATTGTATCTCTCTTTTCCATTTCCCTGATGAGATAATATGGTCCTCAAGTTCTACAACAGTTCTCTGTGTGGCATCAAAATATGCAGGGTTCACCCTTCTTAGATCATAATTGATGTCCGATGGCATAGCACTTATGAAGATGTTTTCAAATTTCCCGTCGTAGGCCTATCAGCTACTAGAATATGTTTTACAAGCTTCTTGAATTTAGCTATAAAATCCGTCATACTGATAGAGGGTTATTTCTTGATGGAAGTTAATTGCATGAATAGGGAATTCTCATCTTCAACATTTTTAAACCTTCTTTCAAAGGAAGCTCTCATGGAAGCCCAATCAGTGATGGAAGAATTAGGTAAATGGTGAAACCAATCGGCGGCACCCTCAGCAAGGGTCTCAAAAAATAATCTGATGGCCACATTCTCCTCTCGTACTGCTAGGATATTGACTAAAGCAAAGAAGGTGGCAATGTGCTCATCTGTAGATACTTTCCCGTCTCCAGAAAATTTGGGAAAGTTATTTCTAGAACCTGAAGGGAGAGGATTATATGCTGCTAATTTTAGAGGTTCAACTGTGGCAACCCAAGGAAGTTCCATAGCTACTTGTGGTAGATAGGGTGTTAGATTGATAACGAGAGGGGTAACTACTTCGTGTAAAGTTAACACTTGGCAAGTGGTGGAAAACTGAGTAGTTTTCTTAGGAGGTGAAGAAGGTCTACTCTAGCTCCTTGCGGTTCTATTTCCTTGGTGAGGTACTTCTAAAAGAGAAAAGTTAATATTCACAAGTCTTTCAAAGACTGGGTCTGTGCTACCTTTTTTCCTTGTACTCCTGAGAAACCTTTTAGGCTCCAGATTTTCACCTAATTTTGTATCCTAGCTTCATGCTCTGCTCGGATTTGTGCCCTTCTTAGATTTCTCCTTTTGATGACTATTTGAAGTGCTTCTGCTCTAGTTTCTTCTTGTTCAAGCACTTGACTAGCATTCCTATAGTGCTCTATATCTCTTCCGTGTCTGCACGCAAAAGTGTTCAACAAGGAGATGAGGTCCTCTTGATCATCTTGGAATCCAAGATTCGGTTGGAGCACATGAATTATGTTTTCATGGGGAAGCACCATCTTTCTCCATGATACGCTTCTAGTTATAATGACTGTTAGTATCCCCATCAGAGTTGCCAAAAAATTGTTCGTAACCAGATTGTTCTTCTGAATTTAACTCCAAAATACCCAAAAATACTTAAGAACAATTGAATATAGCAGTTGGAAAATTGTTATTGAAAAATCAATTTCCCTCTGAATTTAAAGGTACAGCTCTCTTATGTGAATGATTTTTAGTGAATCTTGATCTTTCCTAATCTAACAGGGGTATGTTCTTGACCCGAGAATAGAAGAGGTAAACCAAGCTAAACCCAGATGAGAAATAGCTCAGGCAGGGTGAATTCAACTTTAAATCTAGCCAACTCTAAGATTTCATTGATCAGATTAACTCCCAAAACTGGTAATACATGAACTAGAGATTAATGATGAAAAGATTAAGGATCAATCTATTTCATAGAAACATTTCCCAACTCAGGATAACAACGGATCTTCCCCTAAATTAACTGTATCAAATCATAATACAAAAATCTGGTTCAAATACAGATTGCAAATTTAACTTCAAAGAAACATTTGAATTCAATAGAAAGACAATCAAATGCAATGGAACAGTTAAAGAAATGGTATTCAGATGCACACAATTGACTTAGCAAAATGTTATCTTTCACACCAAAATCTAGCCAACCTTTGTATTGATTTTGGAAATAGTACATATAGAGTCCCAGATTGAGCCATTATAAAAAGGGGGGTAACTGAAACGGTTCAACTTCCCCAACCAGAAATGATAACCAAAGGTTTATCCAATACAACATTAATCAAAATTTGGTACAAAGAGACAATCTATTCAAGCTTCAATTTCATTCCCTTTGCCTAATTTAGCCCTATAGGTAGTGGTAGCTGTGATAACTCTGATGAGCTCCTCATGTCTGTTCACATGGACATTGGTGTATCAAATGAGCCATTTGGAATTCTCGTTAGGCAGACTCTTAATGGCATCTGTATGATCCTTCAATTCTTCCATGGTCTTATAAATACATCCACCCAACTACTGGAGTTCTGGCACTTTGTCCAAATGGGTGGAAGATGGCTCTGACAGCTTGTCCACATAATCAGAAAATAAATTATGCATATTGGCCAATCTTATCATTTGTTTACCTTGCCCACTCATCTGTGATTCTCTGTGCAAATATTGAAGAATCTTAAAGTCTTTTCTCTGTTCTTCCTTGACCTTAACATCTACTTGTTGCAGCCCCATCTCGGCGTGGATGATCATTTCAATTTTGAACTCTAGACTTTGAAGCCACTCAATTAGAGGTTCATCTCCCTTTTGCAGAATCTTGGATTTCAATTCCTCTTTGGTCTTCATCTTTACTACTACATGGAGCATCACCATGCACTTCTAACACTTCACTCTCTCAGATGCGAGAGTTTGCAAATTCTTCTCAATGTTATTTCTTTCTGTCTCCAATCTCAAGAGAGCATTACCCAACTACTCGACAACTATGAATCCCTCATATTTGAGCCTCTCAACCCATCCCTTTTTTATCTATCTTAAATGCCTATCCTCTTGCAACTTGGCTAATATAGCTTGATTCTCCACCGCACTGGATCAAAGGTGGTTTGGGTGTTAGGGACGCTTGAAATCGGAGTGAGGAGCTGTCTTATGAAATTGGTTAGCTCAACCACTTCTGCCTTTAGTTGAACCTTGGTCATCTTGAGCTCCTTGAGTTCTTCCTGTATCACCACATTAGTAGATTTCCACTAGTCCATCTTGGTTTCATGACGAGCCAACCCCATATCAAATGACTGCAACTGAAAATCTAAAGTGGTCATATCCTCGAATCTACCTTCCTTCGTTGGCTTAGCCACTTCCATAGTGAAGTTTCCAATCTCAGGATCATGACCCAGAGTAGACATCATCTTTACTTTCTTCTATTTTCTTGGAGTGGCCTTGGGCTGAAATTATTGTGACAGAGTGTCTTTGCTGGAAATTCCTTCTTTCGCCCTCTTCCTCTTACATTCTAGAGTATTTTCTATCCATAACTTTGTTGGCAGAAACCAACTCCTCAATGAACAAATTCCTTATGAATGGGGGTGTAGCCATTGGTCTAGAAGCAAATGGATTTACCGAGGTAGGAGAAGAGGACACCAGTTTGGCTACTGAAGCAACCTTCTACTTTTTCCTAGCCTCGTCTTCTAATTTTGTGGTTGAAGGAGTATCTTCACCCACTTCTACTATGATAGGGGACACTCACCTTAGAGAATGTTGGGTTGAAGTTCCAATCGGTACTTCTACAGTGACTAATTTAGCTGGCTACTTTGGTTCTACACATTTGGTGGGTTCCTCTATTATTCCAATATTTGGAGGCGGACCTCCTCCACAAGTCTTCTTTGGTTGAACTTCTTTTTTTGGAGGTTCATCGCCTTCTCCAGCTGGTTGAGATGAACTCTTGGTCATAGTTGGGAGTATCACCAAAGAATTTGTTGCAATGTTGGAAGTATCCTTTGCTGGGGTCCTTTGAGTAGGAGGCTTCCTTTCTGACCTCTTCCTTCTTTTTGTCCTACATTCAACCCACTACTCTTTCCTCTTATAAATACCACTCATTAGAATCTGCAAATCATTGACAACTTGATCTAGCATGGGCTCAAAAATGATGGAGAGGGGTTTGATCTTCTCGAGATAGGTATTATCATACATTTGCTGGTTTTCATCTACTAGCCCCTCAACTGCAAGATTGACCTTGAACTTTTTTATTTGTTAAATGGTTAATCTGGCATAAAATTATCTCTTCTCTCCATATCATCTCTACAATTATCCCAATAGTATTCAATGTCATCTACATGGTGGATAGCTCATCTCATTTGCAGGTAATCACGAGCGTAATTAACTAGATCATATTGGGGCCTTAGAACATCATAGGTTTCCAATGAAAACCTCTTGGAGAATGTCTTTAGAACATTCTTCACCTCAGAGCGGGATGCACAACTATAGGCTCAGATAGTCATGGGGAAGTTGTAGCCTTTCTTCCTAGCATTAGCATAGATGAAATTCACTTGGAGTGCTTGCCTCATCACCTCCACCAGCATGATCATATCCATAGGATATATGGGCAGCTTCAAAGGGAAGTCGTCAAAACCTACAAGACAAAGGTATGAGAAATCTCTGAATTGAATAAAATAGCATCCAAATTGGCTAATAAAAGCCATGGATTTGGGAGAGAATATCCTTTCTAGATAGCCTTGTAGCTCCCTACACAATCTCATTGTAAATGCATCATTAACCCAAAGATATTTTGCATAACCATTGTGCAATTGCGAAGAGGAGAAAAATTCGTAACTCTTAACATCATCAGGAAATTCCTCTAATTTAGGAATCCCTGGCCAAATTTGGATTATTGCCAGAATATACAAAAGGACTAAAGACATAAAATTCATTCTGGTGCTTAGCTCTATCTAGGGCCTCCGAGAGGGTTTCACTTACAATAAGGCCCCAATCAATGAAGTGATGTTGGGAACAGATTACTTGAACCAGGAAGAAGTGATGATCAACAAAATTGAGTGCCTCACTCTCACCTCTAATCCTATGGAGTAGCACTAGAATGTCTATGATCTCCAACTTCAGATTAGTGCCATATAGTGTCTTTGGAAACTTCCCTTTGGCGCTCTTGGGCTCTTGAAACCATGCTTTCATTATCTCCTTCTTCCAAATTGACTTTTTGGTGATATATTCAGTCACCGCCCAACTGTATGTCATTTTTGAATACTCATCTTGCTCTGGGATGCGGAGCAAGTTCTGAACCAATTCTCTATCAATGGACAGAAAAACCGTATCATTGGGAAAGAGGATTTGCCTGGCATCTAGGTTGTATCAACCGATGCATTCCCGGATCAATTCTTGGGCTTGAACAACCATGGGAAAACCAGCAACTTCAACTAATCCTCTCTCCCTTAGTTTCTCAGTGATGGGATGCATCTGGTCCACTTTAATTTACTCTAAAATTTATGCACATCAAAGAACTTAGAGACATATCTAAGATCTTATGCCATTCATAGGTAAAGTTGTTCATTCCATTGAATCCCATAAATCTGGATGCCATACTTCAAATGATTTGATTCGGGAATGAAGAATATCTTTTAAGAATGTAGGGACAAAGATTAACATTATCAAAGGCTTTGAATTCAAAGAATTTGTTAAGAAAATAGTAGCTCCTACTAGAAACCTCCAACTAATCTTATAACTTTTGAATTCTTACCATTTAACGGCCGACTTCCCATGCCACATGAATGAAAAGACCTCAACATTAATGAAACAGTCCCTTATGAAGTAAAATAGCTTTATTTGAATTAATTAATTTTCTTTGACAAGCCATTTAAGAAGTGTCTTTTCACTTCACTAACCACAACGGTAACTTTCTTGAGGTAGTGGAAAATTACTTTTCCCCTTCTCCTTTGGGCGGAGAAATTTTTTTGGAGTGCTCTCTACTCGAAAATCTGCCAAATGGGAAAATTGGTCTGTCGGGGTGCCAAAATGGTATATGTTGATTTCATCTGCCTTCTTTATATCTCAGATTATTCATGAGATACATCTCTTACTCAAAATTCCTTCATTTCAAAGGTTTGGCGGAAAACGCACTCCGCAGGTCGAAACCCGCTTGGTGGGGTAGTGGAGAAGCAATTTTCTACTTTTCCACCTATAGGCTTACACCTTGCATTTCTCCTCACCCAATCATTTCCTTCCTTGAAATAGGTTTGATTTGAATTCCCAAAGATTTCTTATTCCAAATTTCTCAATTTCCACCCTTATTGACATCTGATACCCTTAGGTCTGTTAAGTGCAGAAAACACACTCTATAGAGGATTTTTTGTCGGAGAGAAGCTCGAAACCAATTTCCTACCAATGCTACAAAATGAAGAGTTATTGCTAAATAATTCAACTACACATAAGACTGATGTTAGAATTCTTTGAATTATGACCTTTACGAGATTGGGAAATTAACCTACCCAAAGAAAACATGATCTCAAATACAGATTACCTCTGGCTGACAAAAGAGAAGTCAAATTGGGGAAATATGGTAAAGGTCTCCTATCGTAAGGGAAAAGCTAGATCTAGACTCAAGACTCACATGATGCTTTCAGGACCACCACTACATGTTAAACATCCACTTTTGTCAAAAGGTATGCAGATTGAAAGTGGGGCAACATATAGAAAGTTCAATATTTGGGAGTTTTTATATGTCTCTATATACTGGTGAATCAGTAAGGGAGATCAGTATGATGACTAATGCAGAGTTAGCTAAGGAGGTGGGTGTGAAAAAGGAGAAGAATAGACTCCTTGAAGAAGCCCTAGATGAAATGAGAGTGAAGCTAAAACAATTAGTTGATGGAGCCAAAGATAAAGGAAAAGAAGGTGAAAGCAGTGACAGAGGCAAAAATATTATTGAGGAAGATATCATCCTTGAACCATACCCTCCTTTGAATGAAGAACCATTTTTGAAAGCCATCAAAACACTAGGAGGAAAGGAATTAGAAGGAGTACCACTATTTAATGGAAAAATGGGAAGCAGTGATGGAGAGGATTGAGGGGATGGAAAACCATTTTGAATGTGAAGGTGTCATAGAGGCACAAAAACTCAAAGTTGCAAAGTCGAGGCTAAGAGGATCAGTATTGACATGGTGGAAGTACCTACAAGATGAAAGAGTTATGATGGGTAAAAAACCTATAGCTAACTAGAAAGACATGGTGACCAAGGTGAAGGAAAATTATCTACCAGAAGACTATGAAATTCAACTTCATAGAAATAGACAAGGTCTGAAGCAAAAAGACTTGGATGTGGCCTCTTATACAGAGGAGTTTCAGAAGTTATGCCTCAGGTCCAAGATTCAAGAAGAGGAGCCTATTAAGGTAGCAAGATACTTGGGTGGTCTAAAATAGAACATCCATGAAGAGATAAGATTATGGACTCCAACCACAGTTCAGAATTTCCATCAATTATCTCTCAAGGTTGAAGAGACAAACAAGAAGAAAGGAGATGCCATGGTTAGAGGAAGAGGCAGAGGAAGAGACCAGGGGGGTCACAAAGGTGGTTATCAAGGTAGGGGTAATGAACAAAGAAGCCAGGGAGAGTCCAAGTTGACAGAGCATGGTAATAAAACTACTCCAAGAGGGGGTTATACTAGAGGAGAGGTACTCAAGGAGGCTCTAATAGAGGAAGGGGTTCAAGTAGAAGCAACTCATACTTTGCAAGTATGAAATGTTACAACTATGGTCAATTGGGTCACCCTACCTATAGGTGCCCAGATAAGCCCACTTCTTCTAACAATAGAAAGAGGATTGCATATGCCCAAGAGGACACAACAAGTGTCAAAACACTAGAGGTTGATCACATTGAGTTAGAGATGGGAGAAAAATTGATGTTCAAAAGAGTTTTGATTAGAAAACCAGTTAAGGATGATCCCAAGCATACGAGAGAATTATTTAGGATTAAATGTAAAATGCTTGGTAAAGTTTACAAAGTTAATGTGGATTCAAGATCTACAAACAACATTATATCAAAGGAATTTGTAAATAAATTTAAGTTGACAAAGATACCTCATGTCAATCCATACAAATTCACTTGGTTGAACAAGGGCCACAGTGTGTTGGTGAATGAGAAAACTTGGGTGGAGCTTTCTATTGTAAGATATAAGGAAAAGTTTCTATGTGATGTGCTTCCTATGGATGCATGTCATCTACTCTTAGGTAGGCCATGGAAATATGATAGAGGGGTAGTGTATATTGGGAATGAGAACTCCATATCCTTCAAGAAAGGTGAGAGAACTTTCAAAATATAGTCCTTGTTGGAAGAAGATGAACCACAACCTAAGACTCCTTGTGTCTTGTTGAGTAGTACAAAGGAGTTCATAAATGCACTTAGAGATGAAGGGAGTGAAGGTTGTGCCATTTTTATTAATCCTAAAGAGGAAGAGAATCCTAAACAAGAGTCCTTTCCATTAGAAGTCCAAGAATTTCTTGAGAAGTATAAAGACATAGTCAGTGATGGGACTGCTGCAACTTTACCTCCTAGAAGAGTGATAAGCCATCAAATTTATTTTGCATCTGGTGCGTCATTGCCAAATAAGGAAGTATACAAGCTTACTCCAGATCACAACCTAGAAGTGGCTAGACAAGTGAAGGTGCTCTTAGACCAGGTGATAATCAAGAAGAGCATCAGTCCATGTGTTGTACCTATGGTTTTAGCATCCAAGAAAAGGTGGTAAGTTGAGACTTTGTACAGATTCTAGAGCTATTAATAGAATCACAATTAGATACATATTTCCAATTCCTAGAATAGAGGATTTGATGGACTATCTTGGGGGGGGGGGAATTATTTCACTAAACTAGAATTGAAAAGTGGGTACCACCAGATTAGGATCAAAGAGGGGGATGAATGGAAGACAACTTTTAAGACTTTTGATGGGTTGTATGAGTCGAGATTTATGCCATTTGGCCTCTCAAATGCCCCTAGCACATTCATGAGGCTCATGAATGAAGTGCTTAAGGATTTCATAGGAATATTTGTTGTAGTATATCTAGATGATATACTTATCTTTAGTAGGATAGCAGAGGAACATTTGAAGCATGTGGATATGGTACTTAAAAGGTTGCAAGAAGAGAACTTGTCAATCAATATTGAGAAGTGTGAGTTGTTAAAGAAAGAACTTGTTTATTTGGGGTTTGTAGTATCCCAAGGGTGATTGAAGTAGGACCCAAGAAAGGTGGAGGATATTCTAAATTGGCCTACACCAATCACAGGTAGAGAAGTAAGGAGCTTTCATGGGTTAGCTCAGTTTTACAAAAAGTTTATAAGAGATTTTAGTGGAATTTGTGCACCAATGATAGACACCATTAAGGGTGTTCTAAAGAATAAATTCATATGGACTTCTGAAGAAGAGAAAGCATTTGAAAAGTTGAAGAAGAAAGTAGCAACACAACCTATCCTTAGACTCACTAGTTTTGATCAATTTTTTACTTTGGAGTGTGATGAAAGCGGGATGGTAGTAGAGGGTGTGTTACATCAAGAAGGCAGACCAGTAGCCTTCTTTAGTGAAAAGATAAATGAAGCCAAGAATAAATATTCTTCTTATGATTTGGAACTATATGCTTTGATTCACTCTCTTAAGAAGTTGAGACATTACCTGCTTCCAAAATAATTTGCAGTGTTTACTAATACCTAAGCCTTGAGCTATATAAACACACAAGAGAAGCTCAATAGCATACATTGGAAGTGAATGTAATACCTTCAAGCATTCACATTCAAAATAAAGCACAAGAAAGGACAACTGAAAAAAGTTGCAGATGCCTTGAGTAGGAGGTTTCTAACTATTCAGGAAGTTCAATTGAAGAGAATTGGGATAGAGAGTTTCAAGGACCTCTATAGAGAAGATTAAGACTTTGGTGAATCCTATAAGGTATGCTCTAATTTTTAGAATCACTTTCATAGTCATTTTTTTTATTTTACCTTGCAGAGTGGGTTGTTGTTTAAGGGGAACCAATTATGTGTTGCTAAGGGTTCAATGAGAGAAAATATCATTCAGGAGAAGCATAATGGAAGCTTGAGTAGCCATTTTAGTGTGAAAAAAACCTTAGAGTTAGTTTAAAGGTTTTACCATTGGCCAAAGTTGGTAAGAGATGTGACAAAGTATGTTGAACAGTGTGTAGTGTGTATGAAAAAAAAAGGAGGAGCTAGAAATGCATTTTTGTATCGACCTTTTCCAATCCCTAATAGACCATGGGAGTGTGTTAGCATGGATTTCATTGTAGGGATACCTAATACAAAGCAAGGCCATGCCAATATTTATGTTGTGGTAGACAATTTAGTAAGATGGATCATTTTATACCTTGTAGGACTACACATGATGCCAGTAACATTACACACTCATTCTTTAAGGAGATTGTATGAATCCATGGACTACTCCTAAGTATTGTATCAGATAGGGATGTTAAGTTCATGATCCATTTCTAGAAAACTTTGTGGAGTAGATTGGGTACCAACTTATCATTTGGTTCATCTTATCACCCTCAGACTGATGGCCAAACTGAGGTGGTTAAAAAAGTGTTAGGTAACTTGTTAAGGTGCCTAATGAAGGAGTATGGGTAGAAATGGGATGTGGTCATTTCCCAAGAAGAATATGCATACAATGACAGTGTTAACAGAATAACTGGTAGAATCCAATTTGAAGTTGTTTATGGGATTCACCCTAGGGGTGTGTGTGATCTTAGAGACCTTAGATCCATGGAGTATAGGAGTGGTCATGCTGAAGAATTCACTCAAACCATGAAGGAGATTCAAGAACAGGTGAAGATGACTATACTGGAGTCTACCCAAAATTTGAATGCCAAACTAGATGAGAAGAGAAAAGATGTTCACTATGAGGTAGGGGATTATGTCATGCTACATCTGAATAAATATAGGTTGCAGAAAGGCATTCCTACCAAGCTATAGATGAAGAGAGTGGGACCCTACAAGAGCTTAGCCAAATATGGGGCTAATGCCTATAAACTGGATCTACCTACTAATTTGAGCATCTCACCTATTTTCGATGTAGTAGACTTGATCAAGTTTAAAGGACCATTAACTGAGAGGGATGTGAATAGAGAAGAGGTTGTTAAAGATGTGGAGCCTGTGTGTGTATTTGGGAACCTATTGAGAAAGACACAAACACTCAATAAGTCATTGTATTAGTCCAAAAGGTTAGATAAAACATTCAAAACCACTAATATCGACCTACTGCTTGCTAACTAGGAAGAGTGTGATTAATAACATATTAGCCCTCAAAATATGCTATAATCAGTGACATATACAACCTAGCATGAAGGATTTTTAGATTAAAAACAAACTAAAAAGATGATAAAGTATGCATTCTAGCTCTAAAAGTTGAAATGAAACAATGCAAAATCATGGAATAATAAGTGAAATATGATTCTAGGATTAATCTAGCAGCATAACAATGCATTTACAATCTAAGGTGAAGGCTTATTTACTCTCAAAAATGGCTTCTATTTATAGAAGAATGAGAGAGAGGGGGGGGGACAAGATGAATTAATGAGTGAAGGGGCTCATTAATGAAGATGTAAGAGTCATTAATGCCTTGGGCATTAATTAGGCATGGGAGAGACATAGGCTTAAGGAATCTTCATTAATAAGTCATTAATGAAAGCCTTAAAGAGGCAAGGAAGGATGTAAGAGGATGGCTTGAGAAAGTGGACCTTAAGGAAGTCAAGCTTGAGAAAGTGGACTTTCTCAAGTGGGTTGAGTTGCTAAGCATTCCCTAATGGAATGTGACAACATTAGGAGGTGGGTT
>MU226454.1:2693554-2709961 GCA_018584345.1 Thuja plicata
GGATGATATTTTGGCAAAATCTATACAAAGAGAAGATCATGTGTTCATTCTAAGACAAATATTTGAAAGAATTAGGAATTATAACATGAGGTTAAATCCTAAGAAATGTGCTTTTGGAGTTGATTTTGGAAAATGATTAGGATTTATTATTTCCAAGAAAGGCATAGAAGTTGATATTGAGAAGATAGATGCTATCATTAACATGCCTCATCCTAAGAATATTTCTCAATCATGCAGTCTACAGGATAAAATACAATCTATTCATTGCTTTGTTTCTAACCTAGCCAATAGGACTGTGCCTTTTACTTCTTTACTCAGAAAAGATACTACCTTTTCTTGGAACCAACAATGCAAGAAGTCTTTTGAGCAATTTAAGGAATATCTTGCTAATCCTCCTATCTAACAACCTACTCAATTTAATAAACCCTTTTATCTATATACTTCTACCACAACTAATTTTGTAAGTGCCTTGTTGGCCCAACATGATAATGACGGAAAGGAAAGACCAGTATACTATATTAGTCAAACTTTGTTGGATTATGAAATACGATATACTCAACTAGAACGACAATGCTTGGCTTTATTTTATGCTTGTCAAAAACTCTGGCATTACTTACTCAATGTTGAAGTCAATGTGATTGTTAAATTTGATCCTTTAAGACATCTTTTCTCAAAAACTGATCTCTCTAGTCGATTATCTAAATGGGTGATGTTGCTCACAGAATTTGATCTTAATTTCATCCTTCAAAATTCAATTAAAGGACAGGCATTAACTAATTATTTAGCTGATGCTCCTTGCCCTTATTCTAATACACATGTTACCTCAGCAGAATTCCCTAATGAGAATATACTTGCAATCAAACAAGATGACATTTGGGAATTATATTTTGATGGCTCTAGATGTAAGACAAGTGTTGGGGTGGGCATTATCTTGATCCCTCCTATGAAGAAAATGATCCCTATGTCATATAAATTAACTTTTCCTTGTACTAACAACGTTGTGGAATATGAAGCTCTTATAGCTGGTTTACAGACAACTTTATCCCTTCATATTAAAAACTTAGAAATTTACAGGGATTTCCAATTGATTGTGGAACAAATCAAAGGAGGTTATCAAAATAAGAATGATAAGATGGCACAATATCAAGATTTATCTCTGGATATTCTTTCACAATTTTCTTCTTACATAATTCAAACTTTACCTAGGAAAGATAATCGACATGCGGATGCCATGGCAAGCGTAGCTTCTTTGGTTTGCCTTGACAACAAGGAAGACTTTCAATTTACTATACACACTCTTAAATTTCCTACAATTTTTGATAAGCTTATCGTGGATTGTTGTAATTTGCATTTAGATGAATGGTATTCACATATCTTTCATTTTATGAAAGATACTACTTTTCCAGAATCAGCAACAAGAAACACACGTAATCCTATTAGAAAACTTGCAACCCGCTATATCATTTTAGGGGAAATGCTTTATAAACGTTCTTACAATGGTTTATTATTAATATGTCTTAACAAGACCGAAATACCTATAGCTTTAGTAGAAGCTCACTCTGGTTCTTATGGAGGACAATTTGGTGGAAAATCTTTAGTTAATAAACTCCTCAGAATGGGATACTACTGGCAAACAATGGAACAAGATTCTTTCACATTTGTCAAAAAGTGTCCTCAGTGTCAACAACATGGTAATTTAATTCATGCTCCTGCTCGTGAGCTTCGTAATCAAGTTGCTTCATGGCCTTTTAGCATTTGGGGTTTTGACCTTATTGGAAAAATCTCACCAGCTTCCTCTCAAGGACACACGTACATTCTCACAGCTACGGACTACTTTACAAAATGGGTAGAAGCTATTCCTCTTCATTCTACTACTATAGATGTTATCTGTGATTTCATCCTAAACAATATTATAGCATGATTTGGTATCCCTTCAATGATAGTTTCAAATAATGGTACATCTTTCAAGAACAAAGAAGTCACGAAATTCATGGAGAAATATCATATACAACATAGATTTTCTACTTCTTACTACCCTCAATCTAATGGTCAAGCTGAAACATCAAACAAGGTTATTGAACAAATATTAAAGAAAATAGTCAACAAACATGTGAAAGATTGGCATAAACAACTTACTTATTCCTTGTGGGCTTATAGGACTAGTGTTCGTATAGCTACTGGCACTTCACCTTATAATCTTGTTTATGGGACTGATGCTATCATGCCTTTGGAATTAGAAATACCATCTTTGCGTGTTTCATTTCATGGGCTCATTGACAAAGATACTTTTCGGGAACAATGATTACAAGAATTAGAAATGTTAGATGAACAAATAATAAATGCTTTGGAACACATTAAAGCTTATCATAAATCACTCCAAAAACAATATAATCATAAAGTAATTGAACGATCATTCTCGGTAGGTGATTTAGTCTTATATGAGAATCAAAGAAATGTGAATGCTTTACCTGGTGAAAAAGGAAAATTTAGTCCAAATTGTCTTGGACCCTTTGTAGTAATTAAGGATTTTACTTCAGGTGCTTATAAAATCACTGATATGAATGGCATTCCTCTTAGGGAACCTATTAATATCATGCATCTCAAACATTATTATCCTTAATCATCATTTCTTTATGTATGTATGTGTTCCTTATAGAATAATTATTTTTTAAGTTATGTAATTTAGAATGCATTCATACATATTGTCCTTTTCTCTTTCTTTTATTAAGTTTTATGCATTGATGAAAGTAAAAAAGTAATCAACCATAGAACAAATTGTCCCAAAACAAAGTTTTCTTCATAAATAAAATTTTCATGTCTAATACATATATGGCACAAAGGGCCATATCTATCAATCTCTATCTCTATACTCTAAAGGTCGGTGGCTCCCGGATCTCTTAGATCTATGGTATGAGGTTGAGGATCTCAGAATGGTAGTCCGTGTGTGACTCCTCGATATGCTCATCTCCTAGATCCGCTCATGAGCTCTCTGCACGTCAGCCATCAGTTTCTCCTCCCTCTCCTTGCATAACCGCAACTCTCACCACACACTCAGGAAGATATATGCATGTCTTCCGAGATCCCTTTGTCCTTCATGGGACTCTCTCTCACTAGCTAGAAAGTAGTAGGATATACATGTATCCTTTAGAACCTCAGATACAAAGCTCCTCCACTCCGCTACACTTCCTGCCAAAAATTCAAAATAAAAAGATTACTAAATTTCTTATTCTAAGATAAAATCATTATTCAAAGACATTCTAAAGCTATATCATACCTGGATCTCTAGCCTAGACATCACTAAAAGGTCTATATGGTGGTGGCATGGAGTGACTGCTCTCCCCTCACTCACTCTGTCTGGGTCTCAGTGGTGGTGTCTCTGTATGTGCTCGAGGAGGTTGATGTGATCTCAGGGGTGTAGCATAGACTGGATGGTTACTGATGTCTGTACCATGACCTAGGGGAATCTCTGCTGCTTCTTCCTCTGCTCTCTCCTCCTCCATAGGATCTCCCCCAAGGGGAGGCTCCTCTGCATCTCTCTGATCCTCCTCCTCTCCTACTAGTATGTCATCTCCTCAGTGATGCCTCTCTAAAGGACCTAGATCACCTATGGGGTAGTCATCGGGGAAGATAGGATGGGTACCCTATAAACTCCAGTATTTGATATACTCTCTAGTAACACCGACATAGGATATCTTAGGTGCTACCTCTATATCCTCGGTCTCATCTGTCTCACTATCCATAATATCATCTACTATCAATCGACATATGGCACCATGTCTCTGATAGTATCTCATAGGATATACATATCGAGGTACTGTACGAGGAACCCCCTGTACCAAACCAAACTGTCTCATCACTCTATCATAATAATACGACATCACAACATGATTAGTTGGACCTTCCAACAGCTTACGCTATTGTGAGTGTCTCAACTGATGTCGAGTATCCGGCCACTCTACCATCTCACAGTAAGGTCTCCATATCACATCTCTACCTGGGATACAGTCAAATCATACCCTCCAAAAGAGGATATCTCTATGCTACCAGACATCTACCAGTGGATATTCCAAGGCTCTAGGTGTGCTCACATCTACCATCATAGGAGTAGCCTATGGTCGTGTACATGTATAATTCTCAAACATCCAAACCTGTAGCAGGGTGCACATCGTAAGACTCTCCCGCTGGTACCTCACCAACTAACTCAGATCATGATAAAGATGGGCTAACATACTGCGGCCCCATGTGATAGTGACCCTGTCACTCTCCATCCTACGTACAAGATGGGGGAATGGTGCTAAAAATACTATACCCTTTGTGTTGGGCACTACAACCAAAGCAAGTATACATAACATCACCCTTCGTACCAAGGGTATCGGACCTGCTAGTATGGCCGCCAATGATATCTGATATGATCGGGTCCTCATCTGTGCTACCTGTACCAAACAGTACTCCATATCTACAAAAACCTCGAATGAATCTCATGGTCCTCTTGGTCTAACAGGCTCACCTCGGACTAGAAGCCATAGGATCCTATACACATCCTCTAGTGTGACTATGATCTCTTCTGATGGAAGATGGAAAGAACATGTATCCTCGTCCCATATCTCTACTAGGACCGATATCATAGGCCGATGGAACCTCAGCTATGGTAGGACTGCTACCTAGTATAATCCTATGTCTCTCAATAACTGTATCTCATTCTGCTATAGCTCGGCAACACTCCCTCTGACAGATAATAGTAACCCTCCAAAGGGATGCTCTCGAAGACGAACTAGATCCTGCAAGCACAAATATGGATCATATCAGTACTTCTACATCAAACATCTATTGTACCCACCTAACCTGGTCAAGGTCAACCTTTTTGGGTCAAGGTTGACCTTTATGGGTCAGGGTCAACTTTTATGGGTCAGGGTTGACTTTTTTGGGTCAGGGTTGACCTGGCCCCAAAAAGGACAGAACCTCCCCAGTCAGGGTTGACCTTTATGGGTCAAGGTCAACCTTACTGTGTCAGGGTTGACCTTATTGGGTCAGGGTCAACCTTCTCTATAAAAAAATCAAAATTTCAATCATGAGTATAGGAAATAGGTGCATACCTCAGGCAGTGGTTGTCGGCTGGCTAGGCACTCCCTTAGGACCTCCATGCGGCTCGCTCGGAAGTCCTCTCTCTTCGGCATCTTATCTCCTTCCCCAAACTCTGAAAATGGTAAAAATGAGGTAGTAAGTGCCTCTTTCTCCTATTTATAGACAGTAAATTAGGGTTTTACTAGGGTTTCATTTGAGAATATTTAGGTTAAATTCAAATTTTTCCTTTATATGCATTTAGATATACATCTATTTTGTTCATCATAACTTGAGTTCGGTAGCTTTGTTTTCAGTGTCGTTAGAGGTGTCAAAATTGTGATTCAGATACCTAACCTCTTAAATTAGTTTATGAAGGTTTAGGACCCTTCTAACTGGTTTAGGAAAGGACTTTTTCAACAAATGGCATATTCAGTATATAGAAATTACCTTATCACCCTATTTCACCTTCCATGAATCAGTAAGCCGAATCAGGGGGCATAAGGGGCTCTATATACTTCTCAAGATAATCATAGTAAGACATAGGTACTCTCTAGAATTTTATTAACCTTATGTGTTGCAGGTTGCGGATACTAATGGTTTCTTCCAGGATCTTCGCATTGAGGACTTAGATATATCCTTTTTATACTTTATGATGTTTTCTTACTTTAGCTTGCATATTCACGTAGTATCATATCTAAGCTAAAGTGGGGGATAAATGTATTGTCTTAAAATGGAAGCACTTCCATTTTGATAGGCTTAGCACCCTCATTTAGTATGGTTGGCATATTAGATTTGCATCTATGCTTGATTATACGTATGTAAATGAAATTAGGGTTAGGATCTTGTGGATTCTCCTAGATTTCTCTCTCCATGGCTCTTCTCTCTAGGTAGAAACTATGTATTAGTCCTCTTATGATTCATCCTACTCTCTCTCTAGGCCCCTAGGCCTTCTTAAACACTTTGGCACATGGGCCCCTAGGCCTTCTTAGACACTCTGGCACATTCCCCTACCTTTCTAGGTCCCTAGCTGATCTGGAAACCTTTCTGCAACTTTCTGGTGACCTACCTAAAAACTCATGTCAGGGTCGAGGTTGACACTGACCTAGGTTAGGGTTGAAGTTGACCCTAACCTAGGTCAGGGTTGAGGTTGACATAGACCTTTTCCAGATATTGGTCCCCGCTTTCAAAACTGGAGCTTATCGGGGCCCGGAACTTAAAATAGGTCCCCGGGTTTGGATGCGGAAGTGTTTTCTCTGATATTTGAATTAATATTTTTTCTCCTTAGTTGGAAAATGTGATTGGACCATGATTTGAGGTGAAATTTGAATTTGGATCCCTTGCATTACCCTAGGAGGCCTATGATTGAGATCTCTATATAAACACTCTCTTTTGCCTTCATTTGATCATGAGATGAAATCAAGAGATGACATGATGAAATGATGCAAACAAGAAAGAGGATGATATAGAAGGACAAGCTAGGTGGACATATCATCATCTTCTATCAAGCATTTTGAAGGATAATCTATGGTGGATCTTCATTGAAGCAAGAAGGCTCTCTCTTTAGATCTACTATTTTCAACATTCAAGCATTCAAAGGACATTACCATGCGGTAGCAATTACGGATTATGAGTTGATAGGAATACTTTAGCCTTGGGGGCTTGGTATTATTTCTTTGTCATATTCAAATCTATGCATTGCTTTCTCATTTCCATGTTATGTTAGGATTGTTAATCTAGAAGATTAGATCTTGATATTGCATGTTTAAAAGCTCTTTTCAAGAGATCAATACACACACACACATTACATTCTATAGTTGGCTATTCGTGGAGGTGGAGATCACCGAAATGGGGGTTTGACTAAGGAAAAACCCTATATAGCCACCCCAAAATCCCTCTTTTTATATATTTGCAGGTGCTATTTTTGGGAGTTACAGGTGTAGAACAACAGATCAAAGACCAGATTTGGATACCCTTTTTGGCAAACTTCTGAGATTCGCCAACAGATTTTCTGTTGACACTGTGTAGGTCAGGGTTGATATTATTGGGTTAGGTGTGACATTTATGGGTCAAGGTCAACCTTTTTCATAAAACGACATCAGAACGGAAAATGATTTCTGGGTTTTGTTCATCTCTGCGTTTCAGTTCGGTATCAACTGTCAAATTTTCCAGAAACTCAATATAGACCTCAGAAAATGAGTTTTTCTAGATCTGCTATGTTATGAGGTAGGTATCTTGTCCATTTATTTCTTATATGTTCGTCAAGCTATTTTATCATAATAATTAAGTTTAAGAAAACATAAATTTGGCCTTAGGATCTTGCTTTACCATATTACATAAATCTTATTTAGGGAATCCTTCTTGTGCCAAATTTTATACTTTACAATAGGTAATACTGCTTTAGTGTCATAGACTAGAGAAAATGGCGTGGCTCCAATTGCTGTTCGAATGCTTGTTATGTAGGCCCATAGTGCCAGATTTAGTTTTAGATGCCAGTCTCTGCCAAACTTGCTTACATTTCTGTGTAGAATTTTGAGAATGTTTTTGTTTGATGCCTCAGCCTGTCTATTACCTTGAGGATAATAGATTGAGGAGCAATGTTGAGTAATATGGAACTATTCACAAAGGTCATCAATGTCTTGATTTTTAAATTGGCCCCCATTGTCTGTCACAATTGAAGAGGGTATCCCATATCTACAAATAATGTAGTTCATAATGAACATAGACACTTGTTTGCTAGTGGCTTTGATTAGCGGCACAACTTCGACCCACTTCGTGAAATACATAGTGGCCATAATGATGAACTTGTGTCCATTTGAAGAGTTGGGATATATTTGTCCAACCAAGTCAAAGGCCCATTGCTGAAATGGCCAATGTGTTATGAAAGGTATCAATTCTCTGGAAGGAGCATGAATAAGGTTTCCATGTGTCTGGCATTTAAGACATGCTTTTGAAAATTGAATAGAATCTTTCTCCATGGTAGGTCAATAATAGCCTACTCTGAGAAGTTTCTTAGCTAATGAAAAGTCATTTGAGTGTGATCCACATACACCTTTGTGGACATCTTTGAATGCTAGATCAGACTCTTTGAGTTCTAAACACCGAAGAAGTGTACCATCGAGACTATGTCGATATAGGTTATTAGTTATGAGGACGTAACGTGATATTGTGCTAATCAGGGATCTTTTTTTATTTCTAGATAGATTGGTGGGAATAGTTTGGTCAGAAAGGTATGCAATGATACTGGCGTATCGAGAATGATCTATGGTATTTAAGGCACATATTACCTGGTATTCAGGGTTAGCAAAGGTAGGATAGGATATTTATTCCACCAAGAATTCATAGCGGAATTGATGCTCCTCCAATTGTAACATAGATGCCAAGGTAGCCATAGCAACTGCAACTTTGTTCTCTGATCTTGGTATCTGTTGGAAGGTTACGAAGACAAAGTATTTCTTCAGATCATCAACTAGTTTCTTGTAGGGCATCAACTTTTCATCTCTTGTTTGATACTCCCCATTGATTTGATTGATAATTAGTTGGGAGTCACCATATACGTGTAACTCAATGATTTTCCATTCCATAGCGAGCTTGAGGCCATTGACCAATGCTTCATATTCTGAGATATTGTTGGTGCATGGAAACATTCATTTGTAAGATTTGGGAATCTTGTATCCTTGTGGAGTTATGAAGAGGACCCCTGCTCCAGATCCTTGTTGAGTAAATGAACCATCAAAGTACATCTTCCATGGATGTTCAGTGAGATGCATGATTGTTTCATCAAGAAATTTAATTAGTAATGGTTCATCATCCTAGAGCAATGAATCAGCAAATTGATCTGCAAGTACCTTTCCTTTGATAGCTCTCTGTTCAACATATTCAATGTCAAACTCACTTAGAATTAGGACCCATTTTGCCAAACGTCCTGTTAATGCTGTTCTACTCAAAAGATACTTCAGAGGATCTATCTTAGCAATGAGCTTGACTATATGAGAGAGCATGTAGTGTCTCAATTTCTATGATGTGAAGACAACTACCAAGCATGCTTTTTCAATAATGCTATAATTGAGCTCATAAGTGACTAGAGCTCTACTAATGTAGTAAATAGCTCGCTCTTTCTTTGTTCTATCCTCTTGTGCTAGTAATACTCCTAGGGATGTGGCTGTAGCTGAAATGTATAGGAGTAAGGGCTTTCCATGAATAGGCACCATAAGAATAGGTGGAGCATCTAGGTAACCCTTCAATTCTCTAAATTTTTCTTCACCGTGTTCATCCCAATTTAATGTAACCCCTTTATGTAGTAACTTAGTAAAGGGTTGTTCCTTATCTACAAGTTGGCACATAAATATCCTGATAGACTGGAGTCTCCCCTGTAGTGTCTGTATTTGACTGATATTACATGGAGGAGTCATCTCTAGAATAGCTTTTACCTTTGCAGGATCTACCTCAATTCCCTTTGCTGAAACTATGTATCCTAGGAGCTTGCCTAATTGGACCCCAAAGGAACATTTCTTTGGGTTGAGCCTGAGTTGGAACTGTTCCATTTGATCCAATATCTTTCTTAAATCAGTAATATGAGTACCCCTTTCTTTGGATTTATCCAGTGTGTCATCGACATAGTCCTCCATGTTTTTGTGCATCATGTCATGGAATATTGTTGTCATAGCTCTCTAATATGTTGCACCGGCATTCTTGAGCCCAAATGGCATGACGTTCCAGCAAAATGTGCCCCATGCACATGTGAATGTGGTTTTCTCTTGATCCTTAGGAGTGATCTTGATTTGATTATAACCCAAGAATCCATCCATTAATGAATACATCTGGAAGCCAGTTGTAAGGTCTATGATCATTTCAATATTTGGTAGAGGGAAATCATCTTTCGGACATGCTTTGTTGAGGTCTCTGAAGTCCGTGTAGATCCTAATAGATTTATCAGATTTAGAAATGGGAACCACGTTGGAGATCCATGCTGCATAGGCAATGACTCGAATGAATCCAGCTTTTAGCAACTTTTCTAGCTCTTCTTTTACCAATAATGCAACATGAGGATGCATCTTTCTAAGTTTTTGTTTCACGAGCTTGATCCCAGGAGCTATAGATAAGTGGTGCACAATGAGATTGGGATCTAGTCTAGGCATATCAGTGTAGGACCAGGTGAAGTTGATATTTTTCTCCCTTAGGAACTCTGTGAAGTGTACCTTCTCTTCTTCTGATAAAGATTGTGCTAGATGAACTATCTGAGGATTTTCAACAGTGCCCAAGTTCACTGGCTGTGTTTGTTCAATCAATATTGAAGATCTTTCCTGAAAGTGTTCAGGGAGGATATCAAGAGTCTCATCCTTTTGCGCCTTTGAGAGGTTTTCACCACTAGATACATCTTTTTTCTTTACTATTTTGGGATCTGATATTGCCACAGAGTGGTTTTCACCATCAGTCCACTTTTTCTTTTTCTTTTTCAATTTGTGACTAAGAAACTTGATATCCTCCTGTGACATGTTCTCGCTCCTTGCATTGGTGGAAGAAGGGTGAGGTTCACAAGCATTAAGGTAACAAGCTAGGGAATGGTCCTTGGGAAAGTTGAGGATAGGAGTAGGATCTGATTTAGTCCAATCAATTAGGTCTGGAAGTACCAATTTGAGGGAGTTAGATTCTGAGAAGGACAGCATCGTGTTAGCATCAAAATTGTTAACCGACATGACATGATCTGTTAAGTTAATATCTTCGATGTTTAGATAAATAAGAGTAAGATCATTGTTAAAAGGGTCATTTTCAATTATATATGGATCAAACTCTAGTGACTCGTCAGTAGATACCTCATCACCATCCCCTTGTAAAAGGAGGCTTCTTTCTTGTAGCCTATGAAATTCTTCGAGAGTTATGTATTCACCAGTGTCTTTGTTAATGATCGGAGGAAGGAACTCTTCTTCTGCTTCAGGAGGATCAGTGTCATTGAAAGGAGTGTCTGGTCATTTACTAGGAGTTGAGGAAGCTACAAACATGTGAATTGTATCTATCCCAATTTCTTCGGAGGCAATAGATAGCCAATCCCACTCATAGTCATGAGAGTCTGTGACATTGTCACCAGATCTATCCAAATATTCAGCAATGTTTATTTGATGGACTTGATTAGCTGCTTGTAGATCAAAGTGAGGTAGATCTAGAACATGTGAAATTGTGACCAATTGCCCCCAGTTAGGATGTAAATTCTATGGCCGGGGTTCCTCTTGATTGATTGTTGAGATGGTGTCTCCTACCTCTTGAATGGGCAGTTGTTCTAGCAAAGGAGTGTGAAGATCTTGTGGTACCTACAAACTAGGTACGTAGCACTCTCCTTGATATTCAGGATTCTCTGTACCAATATGTAGTAATCTCTCATAAGGCCATGGTTCTGATACTATCTCATCTATTTTATCACTCCCTATTTCAGAAGGTGGACTCTCTTTTGAAGTAGGTTTGTTGGATTGGGTATTAAAGCACAGTCCCGTTTTATCTCTATTGAGGCGGAACTCTATGGGTATGGGTTCAATGATCCCTCATCATGTATCATTTAGAGGTCCCTTTCCTTTGTAACCCATTTGTTTGAGGAAATCATATCCCTTTCCATTTTTCTCTAGTGATATCTTTACATGTTTGACCTCAGAGTCCACTAGTTCTCCCTTGTAAAGCCAATTTAAGACTGCTTGTTCTTCTGTGTTATCTGAAGAAGATGTGGATGCCTTTATCATGCCATTTGCCTTGTGTACCTCTAGCTCTTTGAAAGCTAGAGGTGTGAATGTTGATGACGGTTTTCCATAGGATATTGGTGATACTAGGAGATCTATCAGTGAAGGAGTCAGGTCCAACTTGTATTCTACCATACCTATTTCTTCAAGTTTCAATGTTTTGCTAAATCTCTTTATGACCATGTCCTTGGTAGTCTCAAAAGAAACTATGTCCATAGCCTCTTTATTGTGTGGGATCATGCTACCTGCTTTGATATTATTGCAAGTGTAGTTAGCATCCACATGAATTGTCACTTCTATCCCATTATGTGGGAACTTGATGCATTGGTGATAAGTGGATGGTACAGCCTACATCTCGTGAATCCATGGTCTGCCCAGTAGAATATTGTAGGCCAGGGGTAAATCCAAAACTTGACATATGACATTCCTTTCAATGGGCCCAACTCTGATGGGGAGACAAATAATACCTCTGGAGGATCTTTCTTCCTCATCATAAGCTTTGATGGTTATCTTATTTCTAAAGTCAATTGTTTTCTCTGAGAGGCCTAGCCTCCTGACTAAATCCAGTGTACAGATATTTAACCCTGTGCCTCCATCTATCAATATGCATCTAACATGGGATTTATGAATAAGAACTTCGATATGGAGGGGTTGATTGTGTGGATGGGTCAATGACTTGTCATCTTCTTTTGAGAAGGAGAGATAGTGTGGTGCTGAGATGTGATTGACCATCGCTTGAAATTTGTCTATATCTATATCTTTTTGAACATTAGCAGCATGTAGAGCTTGTTCTAGGATTTCTCTATGCACCATGGATATCTTGAGAAACTTGAAGATGGAAATTTTGGCAGCAGTTCGTTGCAATTGGTCTACCAAGTCATATTTTTTATCTAGGGATAGTGACCACATGTTTTGCTGCTAGTTTAGGAATAGTGACAATAGGAACCTTGGATGTTGACGTTGGTGTCAGTTTTGGAGGTCCCTTGATTGTAACCTATGCTTGGCTCTGGGTTACAGCATTTGTGGAGGATGAAGCACCTTTAATTGTGATCACATTGATGGATTCAATTTTAATGTTGAGCATATTGATCACATTATCATGTTTGGAATAGGTGTAGTTTATCTCATTACCTTTCCCTTTGGATGTTTCTCCTTGATTGTAATTAGGAAAAGGTTTGTTGAATGTTGTGTGATCTTCATTCATAGTGTGTCCGTCCACCTTGATCTTACCTCCTTCAATGAGGTCTTGGATAACATGTTTCAGTTTGAGATAATTATTAGTCTTGTGCCCCTTGTTTTTGTGGAAGACACAATAGGAGTTATCATCCCACCATCTGGGTTTGACCATTGGTTCCCATGGTTTAGAATCGGGAATTGTAAGAACTTTGTTATCCACCAATGTTTTTAAGATGGTCTCAAGAGGTTCCCCCAATGGAGTGAATGTTCTTTGTGGTTTTGAAGTCCATGTTCATCCCTTGTCATTATCATTGTTCATTTTGGGAATGAGAGGTGTTGCTTTAGCCTCTTTGCTTGTTTGCATGCCATTGGTTAGATTGAATGCTTCAGGTTTAGGATTAAGGTGAGAGGCATCAACTACTCCATCATTAACAACATTTTTGTTTTGCTTCCACCATTTAGGCTTGGAGTTGGAGCTACTACCTTTGTTTTCATTTTGAAGGGTGATCTCTCCCTTTTTGACCATGACTTCCTCAATGCGAAGGGCATTTTTAATCATCCTAGCAAAGCTAGGAGAATCTTGCATTTGTAGAGCATAGCTCAATTCTGGCAAGAGATTATTGACGAAGATTTCCATCTTTTCTGTTTCAGGAATGACCCTTGAATATCGTGCAAAAATCTTCCTCCATCTTTGTAGGAAGTGTGTGAAAGATTCTCCCATTTTCTATTTGGTATTGCATAGGTCCATCATAGTGATGTCATGTTGGATGTTGTAGGAGTAATGTTGAATGAACCATTGCATTAACTCCTCAAATTTTTTTACCTTAGGGTTCAATTTGGAAAACCAGTCCATAGCATTTCCTCCTAGATTTCCTAGAAACATTCACATGAGGTATGTGGGTTCGCTGCATGTACTCAATGCTTAGAGCACAAAATTCCCTTACATGGTCACGTGGATCAGTTTCTCCTCTATATTTTTCATACTTAGGTCTTGCCACATTAGGAGGAAACGGGACCATAGTGATACTTTTGTCGAAAGAAAATGGACAAATGGCATCCAAAGAGTTTTTTTTTTAGGTTTGTCCTTCTCTTGTTTGAGGTTGGTGAGCTCTGTTTGCATTAGATTAAGTTGTTTGGTGAGAATAGATATCGGGTTTGGTACCTCCTTTTCTTTGAGGTCATCCACATTATAATCCTTGGGTAGCTTGACACTTGAGGATGCTAGATGGAGGAAGTACTTTTCTTTGTCATCACCGATTATCCATTCCAATAGCTTGTGGATCCTTTTACTTTGTTTGAGTTTCTCGTACTCATATTCAAGGATCTCTTCTTCACTATCTGACCCAAACGGATTATGTTCAAACTTGGGTATTTATTTTTCTTCTGCACCTTCGAATTGTGCTTGTTTACCATCATTATAACCCTTAAAGGCCTTACTCCATTCGTTAGCATGGCTATCCATTGGAGGTGAATATAGATAAAAAATGGAACTCCGAGAAGTTTCTCCTTGGAAATGTGGTGTTTTAGGAGGCACTTTTGATCCTTTAGTTGTGTACTGGTTGCATCTTGTGTTAACCATGAAGTTTGTTTCTCAACTTCATTAATGTTTCCCAATAGTGCAAGTATGGTTTTTAGATTGTTCAAGTGGGTGTGTCTAGGTAGAAGTAACTATTTTGTTTGTTGGTGGGTGTAAATGATTCCAGTGTCAAAGGGTTAGAATGCCCTGATAGTGATCTGGGAATCAAATTGTTGATAGAAAATGGATAGATCACACGTATTGAACAGATCGTGAAAGACTAACTATGCATGCAAGGTGGAAATTTCAAAAGTGTTTTGAAATAACCACAGGGAGACCAGAAGAGACAACAGGAACCAGCTAAAGAGAAAAAAGGGGATCCTAATCCACTAAGACCTCCTAACAAAAACTGCTAAAAATGCCCACTATCCTGAATGTGAGCTCCTAGATATGAGCCTCTGATGGTACCAGATGCGATCCTAGAATTTGGATGCGACTATATGCTGACTAAATGCAATCCAATGCACCAAATGCGATCCTAAACCCCGAATATAACTTGAAAAAAATAGGATGCAATCTTATGATGGTCTTGTCAGTTTTGGTCAATTTTGAGAAATTTGTTTTTGAAGTGCGTGAAGGTGTTTGTTTCTAGATTTCATCAAGAGGTGTCATAAGGTGTGAAAGACACTTGTACTCCAGGGTTTGAAATTTGTTGATTTTTTTGAGGAGCTTATCTTTTTTTAGTGAGCTTATAAACACATCAAATAGTTTTGCATTGTTAAGAGGGTGAAACAAACTCTTTTTGTCCTAATTTATAGGTGGAGGATGAAAATATTTGCTCATTGACTTAGGCACACACTCAAATGCTAATCAGAATAGAGCCATCACCAAGTACGCAATGGCTCTAGTCATGATACTGTATTAGCCGACTCCAAATGCAAGTGAGGGCACGATATGACAAGTGTCTTGGGGAAATTACTTTTTGCCTTGCACAAAGATTATCACCCTTTTGGGGATGAATCAGGTATTCTTTTAGTTGAATTTGTTGTAGATTATTGGGCAATCCATTCGAAACTATCCCCCATAGAATTGCACAAGGAAAAATTGAGGCGTATAGCCCTATGAGTACCTAAATATATATAGTCTCGCAAGTAAGATTCAAGCGGCTCCGCTCTATATATACCCCAATATGTTCAAGGAATGATGTCAAAATTCCAAGAACAAAACCAGTTCCATCTTTCGAGGCTTTGGCCTACAAGGAAGCAACTATTTATAGTGAGTTGGAAGGGTCAGCGTAAGACCTATCCTCACTAGGGTCATTCTTAGGAGATTTTTTCCTCAACCGATAGGCCCTCTACTATTTAAAGATTGGTAACTAGGATTGGCGAGCTTAGGATTTCTAGATTTCTAATTCCTCAAAAGAAAAAGAGCATACTCTCCTAGTCCATGCCATTTTATCCCCAAACATTTAAAACAAAATTCTTTCCCTCAAGCTATGTTGAGCTTGATTGAATTGTTCCTATTTTAAAGAAAACAGAAATGGAAAGTTTGTTTTGTTCAATTAACCACAAAATTTAGTTAGTTTGTGTTGTTCAATTTTTGATCCAAAAGCAATTATACGATGTGTTGTTCACTGAGCCCACATATTTAGTGCTTTGTTTTGTTCAATTACTAAATCCGAAAAGAATTCTATGATTTTTTTTTATTGATCCCACATGATTTAGTGATTTTTTTTTGTTCAATTTATATCCCCAAAATCAATTAAACAGTGTGTTTTCTTGTTCAGTTACCCCCAATTTTGTCACAAGTGATAAGACAACGTCCGACTTTCTGATTTTCCTCAAGAGGAAAAGAGCATAATATCTAGTTGTTTTAGCAAGTGGAGAAATGGTCTTAAGTTTTTGAAAAGCAAATAAATAGAAGTCAAGATGGGGG
>MU226454.1:2710011-2727354 GCA_018584345.1 Thuja plicata
AAAACGAAGAAGGACCTTATCCAGTCCTTAGCAATTAGGCTTTTCTTGTCTCTGAATCAGAAGTAAAGGTACAAGGTTCACATAGACATTTCAAGCATTGTGATTCATACAAGAAAAATCCCTAACAGGCTCTCTCCTTCCCATCTTCCTCCTTCATGCTCTTCTGGATTAGGGATCGCTCCCTTGGTCTTGTGCACTTGTTTGTGCTCCCTCTCACACTTATTATTTATTAGACCCTTGGACTAGTTTAATGTGCCTATTTAATTTCACAATGAATAAGTAATTGGTTTCTCAAACAAATTTATAAACATGGAATTTTAAAAAAAATGAAGAGCTCAACCTTTTAATTCAAATTTACCTAGTCTTCATTAGACATATGTAATATTTATCTAAAAAAAATACCAACCACTAATCTCTCTCCACCATAAGATTTTCCATCTTCAATTTACATATTCAATCTTAGACTTTGACATAATAGCCATAGATCTAATACTACTTTGCCTTCTAACAAAATATTTCAAATTTCTCATTTATGACCAATGATACACAAACTACAACTTAACTATTGGAAGGTTTTGCATGGCAAATGTTAGAGGTTGGACTCCACTAATGTAGTAATTGCTAAACAATGTATAATTTGATACCAAATGTTGGAGATTTGCACCCCTAGGCAATTGATGGATTAGAATAAAGTAGTTAACATTTTATGATTCAAAATAGTTATCAATGTGTGTCAACTTTTTTTTACCAAGATTGGCAAAAGTAAATAAAACTAGAATGCAAGCAACATCTATGCAGCATGCAAGATGCACATTTGATTGTGATTATTAATTAATTAAAAAAATCATTGTGTTCTAATTTTTTATTAATTAATAAATACGGTCAAAGGTGCATCCTATATACTACATAGACAAAAGTATAGGAGAAAACTCATCACCTAAAGACAACCATGATTCTATTTTTCATTATCTAAAGACCAATACAAGACTTTTATAGAGTCTCAATCTACAACGTGCTCTTCTACAAACACTTTAATGTCTCATACCAACAATGTTCTATCAAATATGCTAGTTCATTGGTTGATCTAATCTTGACACCTTCACATAAAATGATACATACGAATGTAAACTTGGAATCCGAACCATCTAATTTTCCAACCAACATATGGAATACCAAGAGTCGCATTACTATATTCCAATTGTATTATGACATCAACGCACTATACATATCACCAAGCATGATGTCTACACATGGAAAATCATGTATATATAGTTGATGCCACAGTCTAAAAGTTTTGCTTAACATCGCTAATGATTTCATTTTCCCCTTTATAGCTACTACTACTAGCTCCAAGCTTGTTATAGCGCCCTCCTTTGTGTTTGACCCTAATACTAAATCTTATGCTTTTGTGAGACGGTAACGTCTAAATAAGATTTGTAATATATAGACACTAAAAAAAATTCAACCGTCATCCTAAATAAGACTACTTGACCATGGTAGCCTTGTCAAAATTTTATCCAAACCAACAAAACATGACAAGACCCTATTCATTGATATATTAACCTTCCATCTACCTAACACTTTGTTAAACAATTATATATTTTTATCAATTTTAAGAAAAAAAAACTAACTGATTTATTCAATCTATTATACAATCAACAATAAAATTATAAATAGACAATTAAATATGCAGTATACCCATTTACAATTTCAAAATCAAACTAATGATTGCAATTAAGAAAATGAGAATTCATTTTTTTTTAATATCAATCCGCATCACACCTACATATTATAATGACAACTTAAAACCTGTACACCTCAACTATTTTGGAAGGAAAAGTCCCCCACGTTACTGCCCGCGAGGAATATCCTCTTTTGGTATAGCTTCTAAAATAATAAAAACTTTTTTTATTTATATCAGTAAATGTGTATACCTGTGTGTATACATCAATCCTTAGGAATGTCTCTCTCAATATTAGATTATACATACAATCCTCAGGAAGGTTTCCCTCAATATTCCATATAAACAGTGAGAGTCAATGGCTAGGAACATGTATATTTTATTGCAGTTGCATTATCAGGAACAACTGGTCCAGTAGTTCATCAGGCAGATATAAATTGCAATAAAAGAATCTAAGTTTACTCATGCTTACATAAAAAGAATCAATGGGTTAGCTGGTTTGAAAGGAACAAGTGACTTTCAAACTCTCCACCCAAGACGAAAATTCCTCTGGCATTCAAGGTTCTGTCCTGGCATAAAGAAGTGAATTAGAAGGCACCAATCCATTAAATGCCTTTGGGAATAAACAGGTTAAGTCTATGACTAGTGGAACGAATAGCCACTTTATCATGGCTGCATGTCACTAAGAGCTGGCCCAGCAGTTCATAGGCCAGATTTGAACCCCAGATTCCAAGTCATCATGACAGAACTAAAAACAAAAACATCATTATCAGCAACAAAATGTATGCTCGTGCTTATGTAAAATTTGAAATAAGTGTGGGGCGTGCGTTTGTTTATTTGTGTTAGTGTATACTTAGACTCTCAAACTCTCCACCCAAGAACATTACCCTAGTAACATGCAAGGTCCTGTAACCGCTCAAATGACTCAAACAGAATATACAAACCCACAAGTTATTATCTGTTACATCTAAATGCTTTCCAAAATAAACTTTCATGAAAACAATCTTCCACATAACAAGCAATGACCTTAAACATACTTAGGAATAACAACTTTCAAAGTTTCATGAGCATAGTTCTGGCATAGGAAACACACTTCATACTGAGATACCCAAGAACAGTAATTATACATGTTCATGCTCTCTTGCATTATCTTCAATAGGAGAAGAGCCATAACATACGATTAAAGGCTATAAAAGGACAAACTCTTAGCTCCAAGCTCACAGAATTAGTGAGATCCTCGTACTATTGCCAAAGCATATTTAAGCTTTATAAAGGGTACTCAGATGTAAGCTCAACAAAGCATTGAGGTTCTAGGATCCCAAAGGCTATCGTCTTAGGTGTAAACTAGTCAAGGATATCTGTTTGAACACACTAAATATCCCTCTGGCATTTGGACCATTAACTGATACACACAGCATCTTAGATCTTGAAACTCTGATTTGTCTTGGTAACCATCAAGGCCCTTGAAGAATGAAACCATACTAGATTAGAAGATACAATCCAAGCTTGTATATTCTGCAGAGGCCTTCAACAAGCTATGTTGCATGGTAGAAGAGAATGGAGCTCTTGAATGGATTCTTGACCAAGGGAACAAACCAGCGTCTTCAGCAAGATACCCACTTTCATTATTATTCGTTCAAATGTTTGGAGGTGCCCAAGATTGCAAAGGAACAGGTGCAAATAAATTACATGCTCTTCTCATTTTTTATCTATGGTACTCAAACTCCTGCGTAACTACACCAAACTGTCATCTGCTGCTGGGGCATTTGAGGCTTATCTTGCACAGAGTTATCCACCAAACCACACCAATATTGTAGTATTGGTTTCTCTATCTGATAACTACTAGAAAGCACCATCTCCCGTTGCAGAAGACTGCAGTAATTCTCAAAAGTGCTTACTGTGATATGAAGGCGAAACCGTAATGCAAACAGAAACTCAAGCTCCAGCCTGTTCATTTCCAATGGTGTGACACCACCCACTTTGGCATAATATGAATTGTTGTAGTACCTGTCAGATCAAGTGACAAATATTGGTAAGACTGGCTGTAAATTCACAAAAAGCCATAGAAGCATCTTTAAAAATGACACAGGTTCACAATGTTTCTCAATTTCATCTTGGGGAAATCGTCAATCAAATTAACAGAAATAAACATCACAGCACTTAAGTGGGATTGCCAAGACTTGACAGCCACTGCTGCATGTCAATTTTAGAAAAGGAGCCACACCTGAATCATAATAAGGAGCCTAACGAAAAGCCCAACCACAAAGAGGGCCACTAGCTCAGCGTAAGAGCACCCTACTATGGAAAAGGGAGACCCCAAGTTTGAATCTAACTGATCCATGGAAAATAACATGGTAACAGAGCCAGAGTAGAACTCCGCACTGTGGCTCGATTAGAGGGGAAGGCAAGGGTGGAAAATTAGCTATATCCAAACTGTAGGAGAAGTGTACAAAAAATCTCAATAACAAAGAGGTCTGGTTGCTCGGTGGTAGAGAAACGCAGAAGGCAAATGGGAGGTCCTAGATTGGAGGTACTAGCTGGCTGATGGAAAATAACAGTCAGAACAGAAATTTTGGGCTAGATCCTTTTACAACCTTTCAATTTGCATCTTAAATAATTTTTTAGTGTCATTCTTATTTGCATAGCAAAATTCTTATCAAAGAAGATACGTACAGTTACATTATAAAAGATGAAAACTAAATACTTCTATTTGGTTTTGAATGTGCCCTGAACCCTCCCTATAAACGTAGACAATAAGGGCAATAAGAGTTGGTGTAAGTTCTAAAATTGATTGTTACATATTAAAGATAAATTTCTCCCAAACTTTTTGGCTGATCAAGCGCCATTCCATTGATAGTAGAGGCCACAATGGCATAATCACATCATATACGAGTGGATCTGACCATTTATTCAACAAAACAGAACTACAAGTTATACCTACAAGTCATAGCATATTCTGAGTTCTACTAGGCAAATCTGCATATCTGTTGAAAAAGCAGACTGCCAAAGTCTATGTTATTCAGTAAAACAACAAATTTTCGGGCCGACCAATGGCCCTTCCATTAACGGTAGGTGCCATACCCACAGCATATGAGAATCGTTCAGAGCATTTCCTCAACAAAACATAATTACAAATTGACAAATTTAAAATAAAGTATATACACCTACAAGAAAAGTCTTAAAATATTTTGAATTCTAGTTGCCAAACCTACACATCTGTTGAAACGCAATCAGTCAAGTTTACAGTGTTAAGAAATAATAGTAATAATTTAAGGTCTAACCCGCCAGAGCAGTAGACAGACACATAGCACGTGGAACTGGTTTCCATTAGGGCATTTAGTCGCTGCTTAAGTCCCTAGTTCCTACTTATAAGATTTGTTTAAAAATCATGAAAAGCCACAAAAGCAGATGAAAATGTCAGATTCTAAATTATTTTCCACTTCCACATTGGGCAAACTGAAGTTACAAATTATTATAATAACTTGAAAACCATGAAAAGCCACAAAAGCAAGTTGCTATAAAAGAAAAAAGGCATCCCAACACTTGAAATGTGAATTATACATGAGAATACTTGAAACTTCTATGACAAGCCACAAAAGCAGATGAAAGTGTCAGAAGCAGAATTGTTGTCTTCTTATTTTCCATTTTCCATTGGGAAAATGCTGAAATAGGAGGAAAAAGCTTCCCAACACTAAAACTGTAAAAGTTTATTAGAACTAACTTGCAAGTTCAAACTGGATAAAATTTCAACCAACTACATCGGCATTTAAAATTTTCATAAAATCGGCTAAAATTTCAATCAACCACATGGGCAACTGGAGATTTCCTAAAACTGGATAAAATTTCTTCTGAATCCAAAATTCAATGGCAGCAGGGTATTAGATGTCCAAGGGAATAGCAGAAAGAGATCTAAAAGTTTGAATACATTTTTGTCGGAAAAGAAGTTTAAGCCTATTGAGAATGCATTCATTGTTAGGATGGGTAATCTTATTGGGTTGTAATAGTTGACTGCGTGAAATGGTTCTCTCAAACTCCAAGCCATGAATGGAAATTGAACAAGTGGACGATGACATCTAAAAGAACAAGCTCAAATTCAATAATAATTAATCAAGTATCAGAATCCCTGTAAATCAACCTAACTAAAAAGCAAATACGATAACGAAGGAGTAATCCAGATAATATAGCTTGACTTTCAACTTCAAGCAATCTTGAAATACCTGAAACCCTCAAAAAAGCCAGCAAGCCTCTAAAATTTAATCAACAGAGTGATCAAAGAAGCCTAATAGTTTTTATAAATGCCTAAGATTAGTCCAAAATCAAGCCACTCAGACGACAAAAGATAGATCAAAATAGTTGAAATGCACATAAACTAATCATATCCACATGGAAAGGAAAGCACCGAAATCAGAAGAAAAGGGATAGAAAATAATACTTACGCATCATCCAGAAATTTGGCTGCAACCATAACACTGGTTATGAGGAGGCGATGAACATTGAGCGATGTGATGGGAAGATTGGTACGTTGCTGGTGTATAAATCTGTCAATATAAGCATAGGCAACCACAAAGCACGAAGGGCTACAGTTGGCGTACTTGAAGATCCTCTCCAAGTACTTCCCAATGCCTATTGAGGGGGCCCTAAGTCCATGAAAAATACTGAACTTTTGAGCAATTGGTAGACACTGAATGGAAGCTGCTCCAGACGCTGCCTGCTCATTCCTTTCCACCACTCTTTCCAGCAGAGTAGACACAATTGAAATAATGGGAGGATCTTGGCCTGATCCTCGGGGCTCAATAATCCAGTACATATTTGGCAGATGAGGTGTAGCGAGACTATAACAAGAGTGATCACAATGTAATCATAAAGATGTTTTAGTGCAACCAATGAGCTCTATGGTTACTAAAAACAAATACCCAACAAAAGAAAACTATGTTGCTGGGTTGGCGAGATCCATTATTACTGATGCCCACCAATTCACTGATCAACACTGAACCTGCAAAATCTCCTTTGCTTAACCCTCTGTTGGAAAATCTCTCCACACCTAACCTTTGAAATTTGGATATCCTAATAAGCATGTATTAACAGTTGAGCCCTAATCGTCAATCTAGTCTCGCGAACAAAACTTTTAAGGCCTTCTCATTCCAGATTTCTCACAGAGCGGGGAAGAAAACTTAGCATTGAGGCTCTGAATGATCCCAAGATCTATAAGATCAAAAGCGGGATACCGAACAAAGTACAAATGATATAGATGTCAGATACCCAACAAATAAAGGAGAACAAAACTCAAAACCATTGCCCAAGCTAGTCTGGAAGAACCACATAGAAGCTATCAGGCTTTTGTCCGAGGTTCTGAGTAAGCCAACGCAGCCATCTTCAGGGAAAGAAAGTTTGATTCAGGAAATAGCTTCCATGGGCACCAATATGGGAGGTGCCCATCAGTTACGAAGGCTTCACAATCAAAATTTTCAGCTTTTAGATTACAATTGTATGGTCTACAAAATCAAGGAAAAAGAAAGGGGTGGGAGGAGCTTTTGGGGCCCAAACGAAAGACGGCATTCATGTACTCAACTTTTCAATAGGGCTCACCTAATACCATTTAAAAGAAAGAGGTCATTCCAGTCATGACCTCTTATAATCAATACTGGATCTGGATAGCATACAAAAGAGCTCAATCATAGCACGGTGCTGAGATCCAATAGGTGGAAACCATTTATCCACTCTTAACTATGAATGCAGAACATTGGGTACCGTATCCAACAAGTTCACCGATGCAATAGACCTGACATACAGACCAAAAACATGAAACGACAAACAAATGTAGCAGCCATTAAAAAATTTGAGCTTGTCCCCATAAGATATTTGAGCCCCTAATCTTGCAAAAGGGCCTTCAGAGTAGGGATTTAGAGATCCTAAAAGACATTCACCTGCACATTCTTCTCAGATCTATAACAGCATGGCCCAAATTTGAATAAGAAACGAGCTCAAGGAATTCTAACAACAGAATGCTGCAATGCAGGTTGAACCATGTGCTCTGTAGATTTAAAATAAAAGACAAAAGCACACAAACATGACTACCTGGTGAGAATCATACAAGGCTGGTGGAGATTGGCTAAAATGACAGCTTTTAAAGTCAGTTTTTCGAAGTGGGTGCTGCATAAAAACAAAATAAATGAAATGGGATAGGCCAACCGATTATTCTGCACACTGGTTACTATCAAAGCTGAAATATCTGCGGGATCAAACTCCCTTGACAGTTTTTAGATGCCTGGAGAAAAAGGAAAGGAATCTCATTGAGTGCAGGATGTTTGCATTGCATTCCTTGTATTTGAATAATCCTTGATGGGGGTGTCTGTTTTTTTTACTTCTGAAGTTTTGACTTCCATTTATTCCCATCGGAATTTACAAAACCACTCTCATCCACCTTTCCAACCCCTCACCAATAAAACAGTGGCCTAGATTGTCGGTTCTGATGAATTTGGCACAACCCACATGATTTTTCAGTTCATATTTGGCATTTTAGAGCTCCCCTATATCAGATCTGCCTTGAATTCAGGCTAGTTGGGTGAGTCCCACTCACCTCCTCTTTTCCTTGTACACAACAATCATAAATACATGAACAACACGCTCACATAAGTAATGTGTTTGTCAAACCTATGCCATTTTAATCTTGTGCTAAAGTTTGGTGTGAGTTTGGAGACCAGCTGGCGTGTTCAAGGTCTGTTTTTTTCCTTGTTTCACTAAGTGTTGCAGTTATGCTAGGAGTTTTGATCAATACGCTCAAAAATGGACAGAAATTGACCAAACATCGATCTTAATAATGGTGAAACAACTCTCTCACAACTTTGTGCTCTGCTGGTTATAGTTGGACCATACATACTATGCAATGTTTTTGAGTGTTTTGGTTGTCTCTTCGAAAAGTTCTTAACATGCATCCATCATTATTTTATCCTAAAAGCATTTATATTATTTTTTAATGGATGTAAAATAGAATTTTTATATGCTTTTACTAGTAAAATATTTAATTGAATGGGAGCATATGCCATCATTTAAAAGATTTTCTTCTACTACTACTAAATTGGCCTTTTGAGTATGCCTTGCCCGTTAGTTGGGTTATTTATTTATTCATTCTATTTTAACCTAGTCTTCTTCTTTTTTCTTATGGAAACATGTATGCATCTTTGTCTTTATATCACATACATCTAAATTATAAGCCTTCTTCGGCTAAGAAGTAGTTTGGAGGGGGATTCAAATTCACCCAAGGGGCTCTCCAAGAGTTTGAACCTTAGTGTATGGCCTTCTATATCACATGTCATCGTCCTCACCAATTATGCTCAATCGATTGAGCTACAACCATTTGGCCAAATTTCATTTTGAATTGGCTAAGAATGAAATTCCCAAGTGACGCAAACCTTAATGACAAGGATTCGCGACCTAACATTATATTTGTATTAAGAAATTCTCATATTAAAGATAATAATTTTGTAGGACAAGAAAATACATCTTACAAATTAATTTAGGATGTACTTAAGAATATTAGTAATTTAGTTTGAGGATTTTAGCATTGATTAATATTTCGAATCAAATTGCATAGTTCATCATTAGGATGATCTAATGTTGTGTCTTTAAGATGTCTTTCATAAGAGAGAACTATATCACAAATTCAAATAATTGGAGAGGGATATCTCATATGAATGATGGATCATAGAATCTAATCTAAAATATTGATGAAAAGTTACATAGTCACATTAGAAAGACTCAAGCTCGCAATATGGTAAGTGGAGATTTCACGTCTTTTATCAGTAATTTACATAGATTTTAAGATAATATTAAAATATAATTATTAAATATGATAAGAGGTTAAAAAGTGTTCAATTCTTTATTGAGTTGAGATGTTGATTTGTCTCTACTTTAATTTAGTTTTGAATTGGCTAATAATGGAGTTCCAAAGTGACAAAGTCTTAATGCTAGCGAAACTCTTTCACAAGCTCAATGTTGGTGTAATTAAATATTCCTAATTACACTTTACTTAATCTTACTTAGGATAATGCATTGCATAGTAGATTGCATACGAGACACTTAGGAGTTTGCACCTATATTAAGCACATGGTGTACAGGGGAAATTCTACTTTAGGTGGTGATAGTTGTTATCTCATTCCACTTTATGTGTGAGATCCACCTTTAGTGCACATTGTGTGTGTGTATTTGGGTACCTGATGAAAAAGACACAAACACTCAATAAGTCATTGCATTAGCTTGAAAGGTTAGATAAAACATTCAAAACCACTAATATCGACCTATTGCCTGCTAACTAGAAGGAGTGTAATTAGTAACATATCAGCCCTCAGAATATGCTACAAATCAGTGACGAATACAACCTAGCATGAAGGATTTTTAGATTAAAACAAGCTAAAAATATGATAAAGTATGCATTCTAGCTCTAAAAGTTGAAATGAAACAATGCAAAAGCATGGAATAATAAGTGAAATATGATTCTAGGATTAATCTAGCAGCATAACAATGCATTTACAATCTAAGGTGAAGGCTTATTTACTCTAAAAAATGGCTTCTATTTATAGAAGAATGAGAGAGAGTGAGAGAGGGGGGACAAGATGAATTAATGAGTGAAGGGGCTCATTAATGAAGATGTAAGTACCATTAATGCCTTGGGCATTAATGAGGCATGGGAGAGACATAGGCTTAAGGCATATTCATTAATAAGGCATTAATGAAATCCTTAAAGAGGCAAGGGAAGATGTAAGAGGATGGCTTGAGAAAGTGGACCTTAAGGAAGTCAAGCTTGAGAAAGTGGACTTTCTCAAGTGGGTTGAGTTTCTAAGCATTCCCTAATGGAATGTGACAACATTAGGAGGTGGGTTAGAACTAGAATCAGGATTAGGATTAGATTAGCATGGGTGAATGGGTTGAGAAGGGTTCGAACCCAGGGTAGAAGTGGTTGAGCTAGGTTAGGTTGGGGTTTAGGAGAATATTAATAAATGAAATAAACTTATTTAATTCATTTAGAAATATATAAATTAATTATTTAAACAATGAAATTGCTTTTTAATAATTAGGGGACTATAGCCATTTTAATTCAATTAAATAGGCTAGGGGAATGGGTTAATTGCAAGTGGGTAATGGATTTAGGGATTTATTTAATTCCTTTATAATTAAATACTATAGCCATGTTTCATTTTGGTTTGATTTGATTGGTCGAAATTGATTTAAATTATATGGCTATAATAGTTAATATAAATTAGTGATAAAAATCACCTAGGATATTAAATTGAATTTAAAGAATTATGCCAAGCAGTAACAGGGTCATTTGGACATAATCGAGGGTATGATCACACTTAGGAAAAATAGGGTCCATAGTTAGAACAGACCAAATTTAGGTGGTTACAGAGCCTGATGTTTTACCTCCCAAGATGCAAATAGAAGAAGATAAGGTGTTGGATTCAAGGGTTGAGAATGTTACTAGACATAATTTGTACATGGAACACCTCATCAAGTGGAAGCACAAACCAGAGTTAGAGGCAACACGGGTTGCAACTACAGATTTCAAGAAGATGGGCATTCCTAAAGACATTTTTTCCACATGAGTGACATGACTTTCCTTTGTGGGGGAGTATGGTGCATGAGAACCTAGGTAAGGCCAGATGGTAACCTAGGGCTCCTAGTTATATTTTGGCTTGTAGTGGTCTTAGCCAAACCACTAGTGAAATAATAGGACTAGATAGGTCCTAGGGTGCGTTGATTTACTTAGGAGACCAAACTAGATCATTTGATGTCTAAGAAGTAATGGTTTGTCCAATTTGGGTAAGTGTGCATAAGAGTGCTATTTTGGGGTCTAAGAGAGCTATTTTGGGGTCTAATAGGCATAAGAGTGCATTTGGTTAAGTTTCACAATGTGTTGACCAAGTTTGAATGCAAGATTCAAAAAGGTGTAAAAGTTGTCAATGTTGTCATTAACAACATTTCTTGCAATTATGCATTTTCAAGCATTTGGGTGTGTAACTATCAGAAAAATTTGGGATTGTGCCATGGTCAACTATATAAGGCCTCCCTCAACCTTTGTGTGGGGTTGAATGAAGTTTGGAAGTAAGTGTACGGACTGAGCAATTGAAAGTTTGGTTACAATTGAGCATTTTGCTTACATTTTAGGTTTTATTGGATTGAAATCTGCACTTTGACTTGTGCATGAGGAAGCTTATGTAATTACTTGATTTTGTGTGTGATTAGTTAGTTTCTTTGGTTTCATTTCATTTTTTTTGTAAATTCTTTTGTTTTGTTCACCGTCAATGGTCTGAACCAGACATTTTTTGTAAATGGGGATGTTATGTGTGTAAACAACTCGGTCATCTAAGAAAGAATTGCATGAATAGAGAAAAAGTGGATACTGGGATTGAGAAAGGCAAAGAAAATTTTTCTAAAATCAGAACTCAGATGAGTCAGTAGTGGGTAATGAAATCTCCTGATAATTCAAACCAAAACAATGAAGGATCAATTGGCACCCAAAATAGTGAATTAGGTGGATCCACCATCTTCGAATAAATATGCAAGGAGACAACTAGAACTCTGCATACAATCCATCATACATCAGTTCTAGATATGCTAGCAAGTCCAAATCTGGATATTGATGAACTAGGACACATTATGGTTCTAACTAAGTCAGGATCTCAGTTACAACCAAGTTACTCTAGCTTAACCGAGTTAGGTCAGGTTGTATGGTTTCAAAGATGCAAAGTTAGTTTTTACTGAGCTTACAAGAAAGCATGGGGGAACTACTTGAGATATAACAGCTACCATGTACAGATAATTTAATGAAAACTTTATGATGAAAATTCTCATAAATGGTGAAATCAAAGGGTTATTGTTTATAGTTTACAGAGTGATTAAGAGCTTATAGCGATCCCAAAGTGATTTTTTTTTTGAAATTTTTAGTTGCAACTAAGTTTCATCAATCCTCTAAGTGTTGTGGCATCTTCATCCAGTAGTAAGGTTAAGAATGCATCTGAGATTTTAGTGAGGAATGTTGTCTACAAACCTCCAAAGTTTAAATGTCATCCAGTGATTGCAGAGGAGACAGATTCCATGGGAGCTCATTCCCAAATTCCTACTAAGGTACTATTAATTAACAAAATTTGAAGTTTCTATGATTGCAACATTCAACAGCTAGGCACATTGGAGTTGGACAAAGCATATGAAGCACTTTGTGTAGACAAAAACCTGAAGCCAGAACACAAACACCTTGAAGTCAAGGGTTTAATCCACATCTTGCATATGCCTAAGAAATTTTAGATAAAATGGATTAGGTTTGTTCTGAGCCATGTTCATGACATGCATCTCTAGTTTGATAAACCAATGAAGATCACTAAGTTTATGGTACACCAAGTAACAGGGTACCCAATGCTTGACAAACCTAAAGATACCAAAACTCTACCTTGAGATGACCTATCCAAGAAGACTCTTTCCGAGTGGGATAGAAGGGTATGAAGTTGAATGGAGTCACTGACATGGAGCTGAATTTTGGAATTCATGTGATTTCATACAAGATATATAGTTTGATCTAACCAAACAGTGTACCATGTGAGGCTGTGGACTTGGCATACAAAGTGGTCAAGAACAATCTATCATTTGACCTTGCCTAGTTGCAACTCGTCCAACTAAGAAAACACATGGAGAGAATCTAGGCATCCAAGACCAATCCATGTAAGTTTGGTTCACTCTTAGTCTGCATATTCTTTTATGTTTAGACATTTTTCCCTTCAAAAGGCACTATTGTATGGAAAAAGGACAGACCTATAGTCTATCAGATAAATTAATTTATTGCAAAATTGGGAGATAACTTTGAAAGCATCATGGATTCTTACTTTGAAAATTTTAGAGAGAAAATACAGAATAGATACAAAATTCCCAAACAATTGGTAGATGACTATAAGGATGATATTTACTTTCTGGTTGACTGTGAAAAATTATACATTCAAGCAGTCAAGCCTAGGGTTGTATGGGTGAAACCTCTTGCATATGAGGTTAACATGTTGATCCTAGAGCACCATATTTTGGTACTTATGAAAAAGCTAAGGGAAGAATATCATTATAAATTGAGATTCCCAAAATCTTGAAGAGAGGAAGGAAGAGAATTGAGAAGTTTGAAAAGAAATATGACAAGCCATCAGACTCTCCTCCCAGACCCTAAGAAAACACCAAAGATCTCTACCCCTGTCTTCACTACAAGAAAACCTAGAAGATCTAGAAGAAAACTGATATTCCCTAAACAAGATGAAGAAGAGGATACAGTTACATTAAAGAAGCCACCACCTACCTTTGAGAAGAATATTGAAGAATTAAAAGGAGGAAGTGGTATGGGATCTCTCAAATAATTGAATTATGCTTCCAAAACCAAGGATGAGAAGAATATGATTGAGGATGCATTAGTAGAGAAAATGGAAGGATGGAAGTATGATCCTTCCAAATTGAGAAGCCATATGAATGAAGACCTTCTCAAGGAAATCACCATTCACTGGAACAATGCAGTTCATATTGAAAAGGAAATTAGCACTACTACATTTGGTACCAAATTGCAACAGTAGTGTCGTTGCACTTTTTCCATCACAACCTTGTCGTTGTCGCAATTGCGATGATAGACCGTCGCAATTGCGACAATGACAAGGTTGTGACAGAAAAAGTGCAACGGCACTGCCATTGCAATTTGGTACCAAATGTAGTAGTGTAGGAAACAAACCTTGAAACAAGTCATGCCTACTATGACTAATAAAGAGGTAAAAGATGCTATGACCAAGTATGAGAGTAATCACACTCCAAGGTTTAGGACTTTTCAAATCTTGAGAAAGAAAATAGAGGATGTTGTGCACTCCACAAAAAATATATGGAAGTCAATTTATGTTGACAAGGGAGATAATAAGACAGAGGCACTGAGTACATAGCCTCATGTATAGGCTAATGATGAAGAGTTACCTGAGGTTTAGACCATTGAAGAATCTAATGTTGAACAGATAGCAGTAGAAGTGATAGCATATTTGCCCCAATCACCTATTAAGAATATCTTATCTCCGAGCAAGGAAAATATCACAGAGTCTACATTAGGACTAGTAGGAACTGAGCATCAGGCTCTACCTACTGTTGGGCCAAGCTAGACCAATTCACAGAAGGACACTGTGAATATTTCTATAATTAGCATAGATTCTACAGTTGTTGCATTAAAAGTTAAAGACCTACTTCAACTACACACTGAGGACAAGGATGAGCATGGAAAATATAAGGATGATGATGGAAAAGGTAAGGAAATTGTTCCTTCACCTAATCCCAAGGTCAAGGGTAAAGAAAAGGAAACAATAACTGATTATGTTAACCTTGAGGAAGATATTATGATTCCAAATTAGGATCTTTCCAACCTGATAGCCGAGTAGATGGACATTCCCCGGGAGCTATGGAAGAAAAGAGAAAAACAATAGAAGCTCTGAGCAGAGAATAAAAGGAACAAAGTTCTAGAAGACATCAAAGGTATTTTCCTGGATTCACTAAAGATAGAAGTCAATAAGGATGACTCTATAATGGAGCAACTTGTTGACATAGTCCATGAGTTTAATCATCATCTTAGTGGACAGGATAAATTACTGCAAAAGGTAGAAAGAAAATTTGAAAATAAGGTTCTAGAGAATGTTGCAAGTAAGATTGCAATAGATCAAGTAAAGATAACAACTATCATTATCTCTCTAGAAACCACTGTGAATAATTTTGTGGCATTATTTGTAAAGTTGAGTGACACTTCAAACTTGACCATAGAAATAAAAGACAAGATAAAAAAATATTGACACTGATTTGAAGGAAAGTGAAAACCAGTTGGCACTTAATCCTAGTTTGAGTTCAGCACATTTTGTAAAGATCAAGTATCTGACTGATCTGCAGGAAGAGCTACTAAGGGAAGAAGAAACAATAAGGGAATCCATAAAAGCTATACAAAGCCAACTCCTTCCTCATATGGATGTCATGCAAACACATATTGCTCATGAAAAGTTACTCATCCATGATAACAACTTTTCAGTTGCAAAGCTTATGATGGAGTTATTTGCAAAAATTCAGATTGATTTGAACATCCTGAAGGTGTTGCAAGACAATTGGGACAATAATTTGTCTCAAATTTTCAAGGTACGTTGTATTTTATTTCTTATTTTGGTATTACATTGTAGATATTATTTTTAGCATTTGTGTCAAAAACAAGGGGGAAAGATAGAATTTGTATACAAAGGGGAAAGTTAGAATTTGTATATATGAGGAAATACATGTACAAAGAAGAGGAATATATATATATATATAGCAGTGTTACATAAACAATTTTTAAAAATAAAAAATAGAGTCAGTTGTAACAGAGTTGCAGAGTAGCAGTCAAAACTGAGCAAGTACCCAAGGACATGGTAAGGGGGAGTTTTGACTTAGCAGTTTGATCAGAATTTTTGGATATGATAAGTGTTTTTGTCACTAATGCCAAAGGGGGAGATTGTTGACCTTATGGAAAGACGTGGTCAATTAGTGCCAAAACACTTAGTCATTTATATGATTATAGTGTTGACCAAACCAACACCTTAAAGTGTTATTTGAGCTAAGAAGTTGCAGTGTCAAAGGAGCAGTTAGTTCAAAGAAGTATCACCTAATTCATCAATTTTACCGGAGTTACCATCTCCAAGTGATCAATGTGACCCGAGTGGCCAGTGTTAACCAAATGCCAAAATTTCCAATTCACTATGTCACCTGAGTGTCAGTATATCACTTGAGTGGATTACTAGACCTGAGTGTCAGCATTGGGATGACTTTGTACATATCGTTTGATGCTATTAAATAAGATAGTAGCTGACTTATAGAGGTAATTGATATGGATAAGATATATATGTAAGATACTTTGTTTATCCAAATAGACAGAATGTAAGAAGAAAAGAATGAATATATGAATGTGAATATGAAGTGGCAGATTGATTACAAGGCTACAATAGTATAAAGGAATAACAAAGACTCATCTATCACATTTAAGGGATCAATATTATTTCAAAGGATCTTATTCAGCAAATCATAGTTGCATATCAGATCATTAACTGGTTCATCCTAACAGGTGTATCAGCAAAAACCTTTAATAGGGTGAACTTAACAGTCCTTATCAAATATCCTAACAAAGAGCATACTTTATTGTATTGTATAAATACTTTCACAAGGTGGACCTAACAGTCCTTATTGCTCCTAAAAGGGAAGGCCATCAGAATTGGTCAATTGTAACCCTTAACCGACCAAATTTATCACTGTAGTACTAAATCTTGTGGGTACCATCCCCACCCCAGTTTTACTTTCTATTTGGAAGGTTTTGTTGGAATTATATTGAGATGATGTACTGAGAGGGGAGGGGTGAATCAGTACCTCTAAAACTTTTCTTGGTTAGGGTAAAAGTATAATAGTGTGTCGCACTAAAGGACATCCTGCGAGGGTCCGGCCGTAACGGGTCCAGCTAGAATAGGTCCGGTCGGACCCTTGTGGCACTTTTTAGGTGCCAAGTGGCGCCTATGTGGCGCGAGGGGTCCGGCTGGACCCCTTCCGGCCAAACCTATTTCGGTCGGAAGGTGGTCCGGCTGGACCCCCAAAAGTATATAAAAGGGCAAAAA
>MU226455.1:0-33914 GCA_018584345.1 Thuja plicata
CACTCATTGACTCTGGGTGATGCTCACAGAGGTGAAGCACCGGGACTTCCCGACAGGTCACCCATCCCAATACGACTCCAACTTGAGGGCACTTAACTACAGAGTTTCCTCCATGGTTAAACCCACTTTGCTTGCATCCTCATTTGCAAAACCTTCACCAAGTGTTGTGCCTTATGAACCATCCATTAGAAAGCCCCTTAAGCTTATCAGTTGATAAGCTTAAGGGGATTTCTAATGGATGGTTCATAAGGCACAACACTTGGTGAAGGTTTTGCAAATGAGGATGCAAGTAGAGTGGGTTTAACCATGGAGGAAACTCCGTAGTTAAGTGTGCTCTAGCTGGAGTGGTACTGGGATGGGTGACCTCCTGGGAAGTCCCAGTCCTTCACCTCTGTGAGCGTCACCCAGAGCCAATGAGACTCAAAAAACTACACAGTTGAATCCAAGTAGAATTAAAAAAAAATTAATTGGTACAAATTTTTTTTTTTTTAAATAGGCAATGGTAAATTTCAACCAATGCCCCTCTCATTTCCACCAAGGCATTGGTCAACATTTCGACCAATGCACCTCTCATTTCCACCAATGCATTGGTCGAAATTTTGACCATTACCCTAGTTCTTTCCACCAAGGTATTGGTCGAAATTGCGACCAATACCTTGGTGGAAAGAAAAGCATCCACGTCGAAATCTCTGAAACTGGTGGTCAAAATTTTGGCCGATATCGTGACTCATTTCCACCAAATATTGGTCAAAATTTTGACCAATACCTTGGTGGAAAGCAAAGCATCCACGTCAAAATCTCTGAAACTAGTGGTCAAAATTTTGGCCGATGTCATGACTCGCTTCCACCAACTATTGGTCAGAATTTTGACCAATACCTTGGTGGAAAGCAAAGCATCCACGTCGAAATCTCTGAAACTGGTGGTCGAAGTTTCGACCCATGTCATGACTCGTTTCCACCAAAAATTGGTTGAAATTTCGACCAATACCATGGTGGAAAGCATAGCATCTACGTCGAAATCTCTGGAATTGGTGGTTGAACTTTCGACCAACACCTCCACTCATTTCCACCAACGATTGGTCAAAATTTTGACCATTCCATGAAGAGATTTTGATGTGCGTTCTATACTTTCCACCAATGTTTTCATGGAAATTTTGACCAAATATTGGTCGCAATTCCGACCATTTCCCTACAGATTTCGACGGTGATTTCTGTCAAATTGAGCAAGAGCTATGGTCGAAATTTTGACCTCTATTTTGGTCGCAATTGTGACCAATAATAAAAAATTTGAAATTTCGATAAAAAAAAGATCGACGAAAGGTTTGGTCGTGAATTTGACCAATTACTGTCAAAATTTTGACCAATTTTTGTCAAAATTTGAAGTCAAATTTACTAGTGAACCATTATTGCCAATCATGTGGACTACCAGCTAAACAAATTCAATGAAAAATCTAAGTTCCATATGAATTCTTATGTTTTATGGGCATTGGCACAACAGAGACCCATAATCCAGGGTTTACTTACAGTGGGCATCCTTGGGACAGGGCCCAGCCAAAGTGCTCCTTGGGACTATTTCCCCCATATTCAATGGGAAGCCAACTTCCCCAATTTCTTCTAGGTAAATGATACCTTCATTTACCACAACATTTTAACACCCACTCAAGATACTGGTTACCGATTGTCAAATGAGGCCATGGCCTTGGTAAGTTCCTATGGAAATTATTTCATTCAATTCAACCAACATTCATACATTCGGGTGACCGGATTCTCCAGCAAACCCTACCTATTGCCAAACACTACGGGGATAGGATTATTTTATTGGAATACTGCAGACAGATCCTGGAGGTCCATACTTATTATGGCCTCAAGAAGGTTACCACCATCCCTTTCCCGATCACTTGCAGGAATTACACTTTCAGCCTTGCGGCGGCCAAAGAGGTCGACAATGAATTGAAGAGTTTGGGGCTGGCAGAGTTCTACCTGACATGAAGAAATTTTGATTCGCTAAACAAAATAAATCAATAATTACCTTGGGCATCAGTGCCCCATGAGCCTCACATGGAGGATTTTTGGGCAGATTTCCAGGATGACTTCTAAGTCTAGAGTCGGCATTATGTGAGAATGATAAAAGGTATGATGAAGCGCATTGGCCTTCAGACCTTTCCAAAAGATTTCTCAGATAGTGGGCCCGTGGAGGACCTGGAATAAAAATATAAAGGGCTTGATAAGATGGCTCTCCCTCTGGTGGATTGGGACACCCCAAAATTTTTTACGATAGAGAATATCACTAAGGATATAGTGAAGCGCAATCATGTGCATTTTTCATGATTATGTAAAAAGAGCACCTACTAAGATGGTCCATTTTTGTGGGAGTCCGCTTCTAGATCTGGAATGTCAGGGCAAGGCAGAGATAGAGGGAAAAGAAAATATAGCACCCCAGCCTCGGTTCCATCCCCGACTCCAGTCCCTTTGATGGAACAACTTAGTGCCCGACTGGAGTCGTCTCGACGGCTAGGTGAAACAATCAGCACCAGACTTTCCCTTGGTCTTTGGGCTGCTCCAGTTGGATCTGCCCTTCCTTCAGGCTCCCCCTCACTCATAGCACTTATGAGCTAGGCAATGAAGATGGAGGATGAGGGTGCGGCTATTCTAGATGTTAGGGCCCCATTAAAAATGAGGAGAAGGAGACAAAGAATAGACAATCCTCCACCAAGAACATATACAAGCCCTAGACTATTGGGTAGTACTCCTGTGGAGCTCATCCCTTCCTCCCCCAAACCAGAAAATCCTCTAAAGGCCTCCCCTCCCCATGATAATTTTGATGATATCTTTCAAACTGACGGCCTTGTAAATTTGCAGGTAGATGTGGAGAGGGCGGTGGAAGAGATCGCCGCATAGGAAGTAGAGATTATCCCTGGGGAAGGGGAAGGACAAGACAAAGAATTTTTCCTAGAAAAAGAAACTCAGGAACATGAACAGGAAAACACACTAGATGTGGAAGAGACACCGGTCTCAGGGACTGAGATAGGAGAGAGGTAGGTACAAGTCAAGTGATTGACTATGACTTGGGAAATTGGACCTTTGGGAACAATCATACCCTTATTCATCATTCTCTAAATGACTCTAGACACCCTGGGTAACCCATTAGCCCAGGATACGACATTTGGCAAGGTGGTCCCCGCAATGCAGCAGTCAGACCTAGGTTGGACACCTTCACCTCCTCTAGAAAATAGGCATCTAGAGGATAATTTCCTGGCAGAGAACGCCGAAGGAACTTAGCAGCAGCAGGATGTGGGGGAAAACCCCAAAAATATGGATACGAACACCATAAGTGCTCGGGAAGGCGGGAACCCCAAAACTAAAAATGTAAATACCACTAAGGTGGGAGAAGTGGGAAATCCCAGGAATAAAGAAAAAGAGTCCACAGTGACCACAGATGCCAGGGAAACACAGCAAGCCCCCAAAGAGGACCAAAGTATCCAACTCCTAGCAATAAGACCACCCACACTGCCACAATGGCTGGTGGAATCAAGGAAGAGAAAGGCCCCAGCGGCAATGAGAGTCCCTCTCTTTATGGCCAAAATAATGGCTCAGAATCAAGATTCCCACAAGCCTAAGAAGACTCAGACCCTCCATACCATTTGAACTAATCCAGGAGGAAATACTATCACGGTAGTAGTGACACCTCCCCCAGATAAAGAAGAGGCAGTAGTAGGAGTTGCAGATTACACCATCATAGAAGTCCCTCTAGGGAGAAGAGATAAACAGGGAGAACTGGAGTTGTTAAGTGAAGAAAACCGGGCAATTCAGGCCCGGTATGAAAAGGAAGCACAAAAGCTGAAGGAGGCAAAAGAAACAAATGCTAATCTCCTTGGGCTTCTTGCAGAGCTGACACAACCATTAGCTATAATTCCTCCGGAGGCCTCCACATACAGAACACCGCTCCCATAGGGTGATATTGATGTGCTAAGGACAATGAAGAAGAAAGCATAGGCTATGGATGAATGGGTAACTAAGCAGGTGGGAGCTGTAAGGTGTTTCCTAGTAGCGACACTCTGGGACCTACACCAGGCCAGTAACATCATGGGTCAGGTAAACGACATTGTTTCTTAGTGGGAGGTTGAAACAAATAAGTATGAAGAATGGAAGAGTGAGTTGGAATAAATTATTAATTTTGGGGAAGAAGCCATCACAGAGACGGGTATTTTGGGAGGTAAGCATTTTAGGTTCCTCTGGGTCCAATACTCCAGACTTGCTCTTAAATTTATGACAAGTAAGCAAATGGTAGCGACCCTGAAGGATAAAAGTCCCGGTGATCCAAAATTCATTAAATTTATATGCGGCATTCAACAAAAGGGTTTCAATGGTCAATCCCTTTAACACTGAGACATGTGCTCTGGTGGATTTTGTTTTGGGTAAATTTGATGAAATAATGGAGGCGCGGTTCCGGTCCTCTAGAGATTTTGCTAGAGCAAAGATGTCACGTCTCACCAGTATGATGCTTTGGGTGCACAACACTGTGAAGGTGGATATAGAGTTTAAGGAAGGTGCCAGAGATGTGGGCGACCAGTTGGAGGCTGCCAACAACTATCGGGAATGCATTAAAGAGATAGATGAGGAGGGGATTCTCCAGATTTTGGAGGCATTCCAAAAATATAAGGAACAGTTAAGTCTTCTAGTCTCTGGATATTTCTACCAGTAGGGAAAAGTTTTGAAGATATGTTATTCTTTGAGCATAAGCTCCCAGACTCTGGAATTTCAGGTCCCAATTTTATATTCTTTTGCTGTAATCTACGTTAAGGCTCCCTAGAGTCGATCGATCACTATCAGTAATTAATAATGGGTAGAGTGCAAGTGATCTAGATAATGATAGATTAGGCAAATGTGATGGTTCTGATAGGCATCTTCTTATTCCCCCAAGGCGCCGCTCCCGCATTTACTACCCAACATGCATCGAAGATAGGGAGCCGCAATCAGCATTAATGAGGCATATGGTCTAAGTTATCGAGATAAGAAAGTTTCCTCTATTAGTACCATGGCTCTCTTCTCTAGGCTGATTCTTCTAGATTTCTACCCTTTCTTCTTCTTTCATCTTGTCAGAACTCTGTATATCCTGAGATGATTGTAGTGGTGCATGTAGTACCGACCACGTATTTTGTATTTTATTTAGCAAGTGTACAGGTAGATTAGGTCAATTCTGTGTATAAATAATAAGACCGATGCCTTAACAAGGGTCGGTGAAATTGAGGATTTTGTTGTCCAGTAGTAATATAAAATAGCATTTTTAGGTTCATTGCAGTTAGAAGTTTACTTTCAGTCTGTTCTCAGTAGCTTAATGCTCCCTTGGAGCCATGAATGTACTCACCAGTGATGCTGGAATAATTTCAAGTTAATGAAAGAAGGACGAATAGCTTGTGGCCCTACATTATTTGTTGTTCTAATATCTGAAGTTAATGAATATCTTTTGTGATGTATGTCTTATTATGTCCTTCCCTCTGGTATTTTTCATTTAGTTAAATGATCGTATCTCCCTTTTCTATTGAATGCATATGAATCAGTAATTCCTTGTGTATCCGATATTTAGCATTGTTTTCTTGCATTGGAGCATTGTTGATGTTTGAATATGTATTGCATGACTATAATTAGAAGTATACTCTAACTCTGATCTATCTTTTGTGATTTCTTTGATAAATCTAAGATGGTTGCAAGAAATATCACCCCCTTTTGAAATCCTCAGAAGTGATGAGTAAAAACCAGCTATCCCCTCAAACAACAGTCACCTACCCAACTTAGCTCCCCCGCACTATTGAGACCTGACTACCAGGTGCTTGGAGGCTAGGAGAATTCATTCTCCAACAAAGCTCTACAAGCAGAGTTGGCCGATACTTCGGTACCCGGTGACAACTTATCCCCTATTGGCGAAGCTAGTCACAACATCCCATCAACAATATGATGGTCCCTCCTCACCACCATCAAGATCATATCCTTATAATAAGGAGATTGAGAATGTAAAGGGATTTCATTAGAAAATAACTTTCCAATGGAATCATCTATCTAATCCTCTTACTACACATTAAACAAATCAGCTATGAGGTTAATTTGCATCTTGTGTTTCCCCTTTCCCACTCCCAATGCACTTTGAGTAGATAAAGGTCCTTAGTCTAACCCTAAAATTATTCTTCCTCTTTGATGCAATGTACAAGTATAAATATGTAGATTCCCTTGCATATGTTGAATTTTCCAAACTTGTTGCCTACCAGATAAAGTACTAGGCATTGCAGCTACATTGTCTTCAGGAACACCCCAAATCTCGTTGAACTCAATTTTGTACTTGACATGTTTAGGGTCTTGCATAAATTTACATGGTTCACATCATCTTATTTCCAAAAGAGGAAGTATACATTAACTCTAGTGATGCTCCCATACCATACTATATTACAAATATTGCATCTCCATTTTCTTGTGCCACCACCTGTTGGCGTTGGGGTTGTTATTCTCATTGCAAATTGTCTAAGATGAGACATGGGATCACAATGACCCCTAGCAAACTCTGCCAAAATCTAGGCGGGGCAATCTATAACAGTTGGTCCACTAGCCATGGAACTAGTTTGGTCTTCCAGATCACAACCCTATGGTTACTCTCCTCAGGCTCAACCTCATGCTCAAGTTCATATTTTGATTGACTTACACCTTGAGACTAAATTTTCATCTAATCTCCACTCATATAATGACTACGAGAGCTCATTCTTACACTACATTTCACAAAACAAAAATAAATTCAATAAGAAACTACTTTCATCCTACTTTCAATTTTTTTTAAAAAACAACTCTAAATTTTATTTTAATTACTAATTTTAACAAATTTCAAATTCTATAACAAAATTTATAATTTATGAATCTTGAGGGAAAAATCAATAATCATCATAAATTTGTCATTTTACCCTCAATATTCATAATAAATTCTAATTTAGAACATGAAACAACAAAAATTAAAAAATAAAACTTTAAAACATTCAACATTGAAACAACAAAAATGAAAAAAACAATGAACATATAACATTTTAAAATAATTTGACATATAGAAATAAAAATTAGAAAATAAAACAAAAAAAGTTAAAAAAATCCATCTCGTGCATGATGAGTCTCTTTAAGGAAGGTGTAGAATATTCCTCTTCTTCTTCTTGCTCCTCTTTCACTTGCACTCATTCCTTTCACTCCTCCAATCACTCCTTTCTCTCCTCTTCACTCTTCTCTATATGTTGTAGCAAATAACGAGAAATGCAATCATGAGAAAAAAAAGAATCTTGGAGGGGTTTATGTAGGCTTGGAGTAGCCAAGATGAGACCCACCTCCATTTAGGGTTCAAATGGAACCCAAATTGAAATTTAAAAACATGATTTTTTTAAAGAATTCACTTTTTAACAGATGGGGGATGTGCAAACACCCCTACACAGTCAAGGGATGTCTGGGCATCTCCACACCATTTTGGGGACACCATGTCATCCCCGTGGCATCTTGATGACCGATGAGTGCAAAAATAGTGATGGTATAGGGATTCTGTGTCCTCGTCCCCATATCTCAAGAGCATCCCCATCCTGGGAACATGAGGGTTTGGGGGTGGGATGCATCCCCATGTTATATTGAATATATGTATGAGAAAAACTAGCTAAATTCTCAACACAACTCGTAACAAAAGAATTAAGTGTCATCTCCCCTTTCTCCATAATGTATGTTGTGGTCCAAAATTTCCATTTTCTACCACCAAACATCTTCCTTATCCAAATTGTTGTATAACTCTTCCTTGTGCCCCATACATTTCCTCAAGATCCTCAAAAATCTTAATTATGAAGGCATAACTAGTTTTTTGAGTTAGTGCAAGTCATTGGAGTTGTGGAGTTTCCCTTCGCAATATGAATTTCCTCCCAATTCCATTTTATTCTATGCTTTTATCAAGGTTTCTTGTGTTTACATTCAAGCATACCTTAGGGCCATCTCCACCTCATTCTCTTCTCATCTCAACCTATTAGACTCATCCATCCTATCATACCTCTCCTCCAAACCCTACCCCTTCACATGCCTTTTTCTAAGAGTTAAACTTCATCTAACTAGCATGTCTTCCTTTCAAACAAAATTCCTTTACTTGTAGTATGAGCCATAGGGCATCCACAACACCTCAAATTTGACTAGTCCCATCATTTCTTTTTGTTCATCCTATCCACCCCTTGACACATCAATGTTTCATAATGCTTATCTTGAAACATGGCTCTAATTGTGTTAATCTATCACAAGCGATATTATTTTTTTGGAGGACATGGCTTCAATTCTTCCATGAGAGTTAAGTATACTATCCTAGCCACAATTAATGTGGTAATTAAGGTTTGTGGTCATGGTTATTCATGTCATTAATGTTGGGAGTTGTTTCAACCCTTGAGTATCTTCATGCCTCCCCAAATCTTTTATATGTATGTGGATGTTGATTTTGGTCACATTGATCCTAAATTTTGCAACCCAGATAGGTAAAATATCTTATGGGAAGTTCAAATGGTGTGTGACCAAAATGCTACCATTTGAAATAAAATCCAGGATTGAGAAGCCGACTCTTAATGAATAGGGGGTGAAAAGAGAAGAAATCTGAACAAAGCTAAACTAAAGCAATGTGCCAAATCATTTCACTACTAACTCAGAAGCAATTCATCAACAAAAATATCTAGACCATACATATCAGAATGCAAACATTATCTCACAATTTGGCATAGTATACCACAATCACTTCATTGTTGAAAATGAGAACAAAGTAACTAGATCTTAGATTCAGTTTACAATTTTTAAATCATTTCATGCGTTCATCTATAAAAGTCAGTAGATAGTAAATGCATTCAATTATATCCTATTCATCTATTTACTTTTGACATCATTACAAACACGGAATATTTTCTGATATTCAACTACCTTTAGTTGGAAGAGTATGCAACATGCCCCATTACTAAAATAAATCTCATACATAAATGCTAGAGTCTAACACAATAACTATTACTCAAAATGACATAGATTTTATATATATTCAATATTAACTCAAAACCCAAAAGACACAGTCGAGCACAATCACAATTTTGATTAACCTAAATGTGATAGAAATAAAGTCTATAAGTATCTTAGAATGATATTAAAAATAAATAGTCTTGTTGGTAAAATTGACAGTTTCTATTTGATTTCACTAAAAATTCAACTTATTTGAACAAGAACAAATTTTCTCTTATAAAGCTAGTAGTAACTAGAAAATATTCCCCAAATTATTTCACGTGCTAGAAAGGAAACCACCCATAACCATCATCACCCTCTACCGCAAAGAAAACCACCATCGGTGAGCTGGAAAACAAAAAGCAAGATCCAAAAGAAACACATGAGAGGGAACAGTAATCTATTAGGCCTAATCATGTTCATTCAATGGACAGTAACCAATTTTATTTCAAACACTACCCTTGACACATGTCACAATGACAAGATTTCTAACAAGAAAAACCTACACATTTTCCTTCAAAGTTATGTATGACACGTGTCCCATAGAAAGAAAAACCCGCGACCAAAGGAAAAATAAAATTGTGCCAATGCAATTCTCTAACTTGAAAAGGAAAGCCCAATCTAGTGAATGCCACATGAGTCCTGTGTGTGTGTGTGTGTGTGTGTGTGTGCAAAATTGACGACTCCTGGGGAACTTTCTTACAAGGTTAGAACCTAAAACTTTGGCACCTGCAAAATAAGAGGGAGGAGAGAGAACGTTGAAAACTCAGAGCATGGTTAGAATGGACTGCAAAGGAGTCCACTCTTCAATAGTAAAAAAACTATGGAGCTAAAAGTCTTGGAAGGCATTATAGAGTGCAATATTTTTGCAAAATGTGAATCCACTTAAGTTTCCTCTTGTTGCATCTAAGTTGAAGTGAATGTAAGCCAGGGGGTCTATAATTTCTCTAGATAGAGCAGATTTAAGTTTAGGCCCTAGGAGCTACTCGTAAGAGCAATCCTATCATTTTGGTTCCATTAATTGTTTAACTCTCTCTTCATTTAACAATGATCCATCTGGCTTGAAGGGTGAATGTAGGAAAACCTGTATAAATGCATCAATCTACAATCTCTTTTGACAATGTAAGACCCCACCCTTCTAAGGCATTCTCTAGCATGTGCAATTGCCTCTCCACATTTGTTGAATTCTCTAGTCTTCACTATCGCAATCCTTCAATTTGTGATCCATGTCAATGACAGAGTGTCATCATCTATTTCATATAATTTTTAATCAAGCTCTTTATTTTTGTAACTTTAGAAGAAATCTCTTGTTGGGTTGCCTCCAATGAAGATTCTATGACATCACTCAATTTTGTGACATCTTCCATGAAATTTAAAGATGGCATCAGGCCTAGTGCAGATGCCTCAATCCTATCCCAGAAGGAAACATAAATTTTTTGCACCAACATCATACAACTTTACAAGGTAGAAACTATGGTGGGGATATGTAGTTGATTAATTTGGTTATCCCTATCACTCACAATTTATTCAAGCTGGATAAAGTATGTCTGCACATTCAATAACTCTTGTTGGCATTCTGCTAACTCCTTCTCTCTAGGTCTCCTGGCATCCAATGCATTCTGAGAATCTTCTTGCTCCAATATAAGTGCATTCTTCAAATTTTGGACCTCATCTTAGAATTTTATCTCTTTTACTTGCAAATCCTTCTCTACCTATTTTTTTGGAGCTATGCTAGTCACTAGCTTTTTTTCTTTCCAAACTAATTGTCTAGACCATTGCTTCAAATCTTTCTTCAGAGATTTCCACTCCCTCTTTGACTCCTTGAATTGATATTATAATTTTGAGAATTACTATGTAGACTCCTTCCTCTCTCCATCTTCTCTTTTATCTTTGTCTTGCAAGTTCTTTAAGATATCATTCAAGGACATCTTGAATTGGGAAATTCCTTTTCCCTAATATACAATTGTTGAGATAAATTTTCCTTATTCTCAACACGTACAAGATTGACCCTATTCAACTCCTCACAAACCTTTACTAACTCAAGGTTCTTTCCTGTTCAAGCTCAGTGGAGGTTTTCTCCTATAGATTCTTTTCAAGCCTTGCAATATCTTTCTCAATGGCCTTTATTTGCACCTTATAGTTAGCCACAATGTTTTTTTCATTCTACAAGTCTTTGTCTTTCTTCACCAACTTACTAAGCTTTAGGTAATCGGAGAAGCTTTGCAAGATTAAGGTTCAAGGAAATTGTGCATGTGTTATACTCTTTAGGAAGCATTTGTCTTTGGAGATTTCCCTATGCATTTGCTATTCTAGACACCGTAGTGAACACTTTACTCCTTTCATCATACAGGGAGCTAAAATTGGCAGTAGTTGGCTGAATGTCTTCTATATTTTTCATCTTCTTTATTCTGGCTAACCAATCCTATTTTGTGTTACTAAAATGGGTTTCTATAATATTATGGGCTATGATTTTCTTCCCAATGAATGTATAACCTAGGGGAGGGACTAAGGGGACTATCACTAGGGTTGACGTATTAGAAGCACCAGGGGTAGATGACATTGGGGAGCTCAAATTGAAAGAGGAAGATGTAGGAATGATTTTAATAACCATAGGGGAAAAAATGACAGGCTGAGTGGGATTCTGACTTTGGGATACAGGATTGGACATACCCTAAATAGGGGAGACTGTAGAAATGCACTTGAAGAAATCAAATATTGAGAAGAGACGAGGGTAGGAGAAAAACTTACCTGAGGAATCGTTGATGGTATGGTAACTGCTTGGATTCTAGCTAGGGTTGGTTCCTCCTCCTCTTCTTCCTTTTACTCTTGTATACTCATTTTGTGTTCTCTTGTACTTCTTTTCCTAGGTGAGTCAAGCTTCAAGTGTCTTCTCTTCTTGGAAGACCTTCACATTTGTTTGACAAACAATCTCTAGGACTATTTTCCCTTTAAGACTCTTATATCTTGATATTCCTCCTATATTCTCTGAGATGCTACCACCTCCATGGTTTCTTCACTTGCTACACTGATTATGTTTTTCTCCCTTGAGAAGGATTAGAAATACAGGGGATTGATTATTCCTATTCGGATTCTTCGGAACCAAAAGCCTCTTTGTGTTCGGCATCCCATTTTTCTCAAATGTCCCATAAAAATCAATATTATTATAAGGAACATGAAATTTTTTGGTTTCTTGCCTATAAATCCAAAAGGAAATAGTTTTATCTTCTGACCAAAATTCTCTTTTCAAAATCTTTTTGAAATTTGGAAATATCTTAATGGTGGGGTCGTAGGTGGTCATATCCTTGTAAAAATTTAGCTAAGGAGGTCTGGTACCGACGTGCTTAGAGGATAGGTCTATCAAGACATTTGGTGATGGTTGAGAAGGACTCTACCTTGACTCCCAATATGGTCGAGGTTGATGAACAAAAACATTAAATCTATTAGACAAAAAAATTGTCTAGGTCAAAATCCTAGAAATCATATAACAAGAAAAGATTAAGTTGAGCCAACTTTGATTTTAACAACTCAAAAAAAAATTATTTAGGGTCACACCACCATATGTTATTGGTAGTTATAAATCATTGTTTTGATCTTTCCTATGCCCATTTTTTGATTGACCATAGAAATCTTCCTGAAAACCTCTAAGTCCAAGACTTTGTTAGGAACAAAAGTGGGGATAAAAAATGATTTCTCCGTGAAACCATGAACCCTAATTGTAACAAAGTTGGATCCATATAACCAATCTATAGAAATTTCACACCTTTGTAACCAAGAGACCTAAGCTATAGTGAACCTACCTTCATCAAATTAGTCTAGAATATAACGCATGGAAGGTCTCGGTAATTCCACTAGGAAAATATCATAATCATAGGGTTTTTTCAAAACCAAAGTCTAAACATAGACAAGCTTTCACCTTCTAGCTATATCTCCCATATCCAGAGTCAAGAACATCCTAAAGAGATAAAAATTTTGATATAAAAGCATGTGGACCAAGAGAGATAGGTACCTAAAAATATGGGTGATTTTCAAATCTTGAAGCTATTGGATTATGCCCTCTATGATAGCATCAAAAAAATCACACCGGATATTAGGGCTTGAAAAATATTTCAACCAATATTCCATTTTTGCCTGGAACTCGTCTACAATATCATCTCCTTCCATACCAAAACTAAAATCCAACATAGATAAAATGTCACTCGAATCACCCTTGAAGTATTTAAAGCTCATTGGAAACCTCAACATAGTAGAGAGTTTGGTGTGCATTTCTCGTTGAAGGAAATCATGAGAACTAGTCACCTGATTCCATTCATATTTGAGCTTTGTTTTGTCGATGGAAATTGTATTCATTGGATCATGGAGAATGAAAAGCATCCTCCTCACCATATCTTGGATTATGATCACCATCGTCTCACTGTGTTGGATAATGTCTCTTTCTGCATCAAAACACTTCACCATTACTTCAATTAACTTTAGGCATGGATAAATGTTTGACACCATGTATTGATGCAAGACGCTATGCTAAATTCTAGAACCAATTTGGGTGTATCTATTATTATTTTTCCTTTGTAGCACTCCCTCTCTCAGCCCTCTAGAATTCATGGTTTACTATGGGTCTTGGACATCTTCTGCAAGGCCCTTGACCAGTACGAGATCTCTAGTATTATCAATCTTTGCAACTTCTAGCTTCTCAAGTTTAGGTTTTGAAAACCTGGGTGCCCCAACAAATGACACATCTACATATACATCCACCTTCCTCTTAGTGTATGGTGAAATGTGGGCACTCCCACTCATGGAAATATTTGTAGAAGATATTTTCAAACAAAGTTATAAACAACTGCACTTCGACAACCCACTCGACAATATTTTTCCAAGACTTTCTTCTACAACCAATTTGAATTTTCCTAGCTTTAACAACTTGAAAAGAAATGCAAGTTTGATAACTAATTGTGTCTATATTAATTTCATTGGTTTTTGTGGGTTATGCAAATAGGAAAAAAGGGGAGTACAAACTACCTGGACTTGTTGCCATTTGGATAAAAAGGCATGAACAAGAGCTGAGGACTTGAAACAAAATCTATGGATGATCATTTTAAAACATGCAGGACTATATGGACTACCACATACGAGGAAAAACAAAGGCCCAAATTTTAGAAAGAATGGGGATTGACAACAAGGAAAATGTACCTAGCGGTACTTATTAAACACAAAGCACAACTAACCTACTATGTACATGGGGGGAAGAGAGACCATTAATGGTAATGTTTGAGGTGGATCTCGTTTAACAAGATCTAAAAAGGATTATATTCCATATATTATAGCTCAAAGGAATTTCCCTCTTTGCAACATGAAATTTGGAAGGTACCCTCCCATAGAGCGTCAAACTTTTTGTGCTGACCTAGCTTAGCTAGTCTTTCATTTTTCTTCAAGACTAAGTCATTTTCTTGGAAAATCAGGTCCGATGAACTTTTGTCAAACCACCACTTGACAACCCCTTGATGATGTGTCAGGGTATTATAGACTTGTTCACATTTTTACTATAATTTAATTCAATTCTTCCAACCCTATGTTCTTGGCGCCATCTTATTTGACTTCGATTGATTTTAGGAGTTGAAAAGCTAGAATTTTCATTGAAACTAGGAGAAGCACTTCTTGTCCATAGAATAATCCATAGGATAAAGCCTTGAGACTTGGAATGGAGTGATCTATTCTTCCCATAGATCCATTTGTAAGTGCTTATTCCATTCTTGCTAGTGTTTACAATTGATTCTTTTTATAATTATTACTAGATTCTTGTTCGTCGATTCAGCTAGCCCGTTTCCCTGAGGATAGTAATTTGAAGATTTTTTTTAGGAAAATACAATTCTTTAGCAAAAATTCATACATATTAGTCTTGACAAAGGCCCTTGCATTGTCTGAAAATATCATTTTAGGGGAACCAAATCTTGAAACTAGTTCTTGGAGGAAAATGAAAATTCCATTTATGTGACATTTATTGAGGGGTTCTGCTTCTACCCACTAGGTGAAGAAATCCATGCAATTAGAATCTATTTATGCATAAAACTTGAGGTAGTATTGATCATTCTGATGAATTCCAAGCCCCATTGATCAAAGGGTTCATCAACCATAATGGGTTTTAGAGGCATAGTTGAATTCTTTCGCCTTCCAACGAAGAACTAACACTTTGCACATTTTTTAACCAATTCAAAACAATATGAAAATTTGGTCAGCCAAAATTAACCAACCCACATAATTTTGAGTGCACTGGTCTTGGATGAGTAATTTCCACCAGAGGAACCATTATTCATTTCATCTAGTATCTTCTGGCTCTAAGTCTCATTAACACATCTTAGGAAGACACCATTGAAATTTATTCTCAAAAGTACCCCTTCAAAAAGGAAGCATCTTGTACCTTACAACCTATAATATCTCTACTTATTTGTGGGAAGGTGAGATGGATATCTACCTATTTGCATGAAGCTCACCTGATCAGCTACTCAATCTTTTGTCTCTACAACATGGTTGATGAGGATTAATTCCTTTGTTCTCTCACGTTTGTCAAAAAAAAAATAGTAATATACTTATAGAGGCCTATTCCTCTAATTACCTTGGTCATTCAGACCTCTATATCATATTCCATAATCTTGGTAATCAAATTATCTCTCTTCTCGATAATTCACCCTCCATAATGTACTCCTTCACTAGGGTGTGTGACATACACCATGATTTTGCTTCCAACAGACACGTTTCTGAATATTTTAAGACCCTTAACCAAAGTAAATGCCTCCTCAACAAATTTATACTTGACCTCATAGTCCTTGAGTTTTCTTTAATAGAAGGAAACATGATGTTCTTCCTTTTGGTTTTCTCCCTTTTGAGTCACACAACAGTAATGTTATACTCATTCCCATAGACATACATTATGAAATCTTTTTAAAAATTGGGATTTGATAGCTCCTAGGTAGTAGTTATAGCTTCTTTTATTTTTTCAAAAGTGACCTTCCTTTCTATAGTCCATTTGAAAACTTGTTTCCATAGCATTAGGGTTATTGGTTGCACCAATCTAACAAAATCAGAAATAGGCCTACTAATGAAATTAATATTCCAAAGAAAGGATTGAAATCCCTTCTTGTTTACTTGAAATGGAATCTCTAAAATAGTTTTTACATGCTCAGGTCTATTGAAATCCCTTTCGTAGAAACTATATATCCTAAGGGCTTCCCTTGTGGAACTATGAATACACATTTCTTTGGGTTCAATGAGATCCTAAATTCTTGATATCTTTGAAAAACCTTTTCAAGGTGATTGATATGATCTTTATTATTTTTTGAAAACATAGTTAGATAGTATAAATGAATCAAATGATCAGATTTAATTTTAGACTTTATGGCAAGATATATTATCAATTAGTTCCAAAACACTTATTTATTCTTGTGATTACAGTGATCACTGAGCCAACAACTTGCAGTGTTGACTGAGCCAAGAAGTTGGAGTGTCGACTAAGCAGTTAGTTCCAAATAGTGTCTACCATGTCACTAGTGATACTCGAGTTGTATACCATCTCAGAGTGATCAATGTGGACCGAGCACCCAGTGTCAACCAAGTGCAAGAGTTTCCAAGTTCACTGTATCGCCCGAGTGTCAATATATCACCTGAGTGGATTACTGGACCCGAGTATCAACATTGGGCCGACTTAGTAAATATTGTTTGATACTATTTAATATGATAGTAGCCGACTTATGGAGGTAACTGATTTGGATAGGTATATATGTAAGACACTTTGTTTATCCAAAGGAAGTAAGTAAGTAAGATAGTAAGAAGATATCAATCATTAGAACAACATTGAATACATGTATGGATGCGAAATTGAAGAGGCAGATTGATTAGAAGGATACAACAATATAAAGGAACATTAGAGACTCGTCTATCACATTCAAGTGATCAATATTACATCAACGGATCTTATTCATCAAATCAGAGTTTCATAGCAGATCATTCACTGATTCATCCTAACAGGTGTATCAGTCAAATCCTTTAATAGGGTGGACTTAACAGTCCTTCACAAATATCCTAGCATAGTGCATACTTTATTGTATTGTCTAAATCCTTTCAAAAGGTGGACCAAATAGTCCTTATTGCTCTTAACAGGGTAGAACATCAGAAGTGGTCAATTGTAAGCCTTAACTGGCCAACTTTATTACTGCAGTTCTAAAGCTTGTGGGTATCATCCCCACCCCAGTTTTACTTTCTATTTGGAAGGTTTCTAGGTCACCATATCTTGTGTCAAGTGTTATGAATGTTTATTTCTTTTCTATTCCATGCATGCAATTATATTAGTCAATCTAATAAAGGATAAAAGATAATAATTTTTATTGGTTCCTAATTCACCCCCCCCCCCCTAGTCACCTAGCCTGTAATATGTTTCCAACAATTGGTATCAGAGCAAAGGTTCTCTTATCATAATTTTAACAACTTGAGAAAAGATTAGAGGCAATGGAAATATACATACTGGAGAAAGCCATTGAAAATGAAAGGATAGATCTAAAAGTGGCCATGGATCAAATCCTAAAACTCAAGGAGCAACTCTCTCATTCCTTGAAAAGAAGAAAATAATTAGCAATACAAATGAATGATAAAAGTTACATAGAAGAAAGAATTGAAGATTTGTGCAAAGAAAGAAGTTATGAAGAAGATGATGCAGCCATTGAAGACCTACTTGCAAAGAATCTCACTTTACATGAAGAAGTCAGAAAGTTGAAGAGAGAACAAGAAATTCATTCAGTCAGAATATGTGAATTCATGGAACAAAAGAACCAAGCAAAAAATGACAGAGAAATAGCACAAGAAGATAAGATATTTCTAAGTACAAGATTAGAGGAAAAATAAAAAGAAATCCATCATTTGTCACTTTAGCAAGAAGATATGATAAAACAACTCAATAGTGAAAATTAAGAAGTTATCAATCTAAGGACTGAAAATGAAAGACTGCAAAGTGATCTCAATACTGAAAAGAAAAATAATGAGAGGATGATGAATTCATAAGAAATAATGAATTAGTTGAAAGAGAAAACTCAATACAGACATTATGGAAAGACCAGATTAGGTTATACTAAACAAGGTGAATGCTCACAACAAGGAGCTCAAAAGAACAAGAAACCTACATGTAATCATTGTGGTAAGTTAGGGAATACATCAAATAAGTGTTGGAGAAATGGGAAATCAAATTTTGATGGTAAGTGCTACAGGTGCAACAAACATGGACATAGGGAAAGTGAATGCACTAAGAAACCTAAGTTTGAAGGAAAATGTTTAAATTGTAACAAACAAGGTCATAAGTCTTTAGAGTGCAGAACTAAGAAGTGGAACCCTGCTAAAAAATTAGCTAAAGCAATTTTTGGTTGGGATTACAACACATGGAATAGATGTTGTCATTGTGGAGAGTATGGGCACATTGGTGCAAATTGTGCAAAGACTCACCTCAGAAAAGGGAATCCTACTAAGAAATGTTATGTATGTAAACAACTTATTCATCTAAGAAAGAATTATATGAATAGAGAAAAAATAGATACTGGTTTTGAGAAAGGCAAAACACAAGTTTCTGAAATCAAAACTCAGATGAGTCAGCAATGGGTAAGGAAGTCTCCTGATAATTTAGACCAAAACAATGAAGGAACAAATGGCACCCAAAATGGTGAGTTGGGTGGATTCACCATCTCTGAATAAATTTGTAAGGAGATAACTGGATCTGTGCATACAATCCATCATACATCAGTTTCAGATATGCTAGAAAGTCAAAATCTTCATATTGATGCACTAGGACATATTATGGTTCTAACTGAGTCAGGATCTCAGTTACATCTAAGTTACTCAGGCTTAACTGAGTTAAGTTGGGTTATCTAGTTTCAAAGATGCAAAGATAGTTCTCACTGAGCCTCTAAGTAAACTTGGAAGAACTAATTGAGCTACGACAACTATTATGTACAAAGAATTTAATGAAAATTTTAAGGTGAAATTTCTCATAAATGGTAAAATCAAAGGGTTATTATTTACCAAGTTTTACAGTTTGCAGAGAGATTAAGAGCTTATAGTGATTTCAGAGCAAATTTATGTTTGGAATGTTTAGTTGCAATGAAGTTTCATCAATCTTCCGAGCATTATGGCATCTTCATCTAGCAGTAAGATCAAGAAGGGATCTGAGATGTTAGTAAGGAATGCAGTCTGCGAACCACCAAAGTTCAAACTTCATCCAACGACCGTAGAGGAGATAGATCCTATGGGAGCCCATTCCCAAATTCCTCCTAAGGTACTATTGATTCATGACATTCAAAGTTTCTTTTATTGCACCATTCAACAACTAGGTACATTGGAGCTGAATCAAGCATATGAGGCACTTTGTGTGGGTGGAAACCTAAAGCCGAAACACAAGCACCTCAAAGTCAAGGGTTTAACTCATATCTTACATATGCCAAAGAATTTTTAGATAAAGTAGATTAGGTTTATTCTGAGCCACATTCACGACATGCATTTTTGGTTGGAACAACCCATGAAAATCACTAAGATGATGTTACACTGAGTGATAGGGTACCCAATGCTCGATAAACCTAAGGCAGCTAAAACCCTACCACGAGCTGATATAGGTAAGAAGACTTGCCGAGTGGGATGGAAGAGCCATGAAGTTAAATGGAGTCACTAATATGGAGATAAATTTTAGAATTCATGTGATTGCACATAAGATATATAGTTCAAGCCAACCAAATAGTGTTCCATGTGAGGCCATGGACTTGGCATAAAAATTGGTGAAGAACAATCTATCATTTGATCTAGCTGAGTTGTAGCTCATCAAACTAAGCAAAAACATGGAGAGCATCTAGGAATCTAAGACCAATACATGTAAGTTTGGTTCACTCTTTGTCTGCTTATTCTTTTATGTTCAAAAGTTTTTCCCTTCAAAAGGCATAGTTGTATGGAAGAAGGATAGGCCTATAGTTTATCAGATCAATGAGTTTATAGAAGAATTGAGAGACAATTTTAAAAGAATCATGGATGCTTACTTTGAGATTTTTAGAGAGAAAATGTAGAACAGATTCACAATTCCCAAACAATTGGTAGAAGACTATAAGGATGATATATGTTTCCTAGTTGACTATGACATAGTGCACATCCAAGCAGTCAAACCTAGGGTTACATGGGTGAAACCTCTTAAATATGAGGTTAACATAGATGAGACCAGAGATATTATTGAGACACTTATTAATGAGCCTATTCATTATAAAGCAACATATTTTGGTACTTATGAAGAATCTAAGGGAAAAATAACATTGGAAATAGAGATTCCCAAAATCTTGAAGAGAGGAAGGAAAAGAATTGAGAAGTTTGGAAAGAAATATGGAAAGTCATGTGACTCTCCTCTTTTGATCACTGAAGGAAAAGAGGGTGACATAAAGGAAGAAGAAGTAGAACTTGAAGGCAAAGAGGAAGAGGTAGAAGAAGAGCCTCCTAAGAAGAAGAGGCTAGCCCCCAAGAAAACACCAAAGGTCTCTACCCCTGCCTCTACTGTAAACAAACCCAAGAGATCTAGAAGAAAACTGATATTGCATAAAGAAGATGATGAAGAGTAAGATAGAGTTATGTTCAAAAATTCTCCACTTACCTTTGAGAAGAAGGTTGAAGAATTTAAGGAAGGTAGTGGTATGTCAAGTCTCAGATCACTGAAGGATGCTTCTAGAACCAAGGATGAGAAGAAGTTGGTTGAGGATGCATTAGTTTAGAAGATGGAAAAATGGAAGTATGATCCATCTAAATTGAAAAGCCAAAATTTTGAAGACCTTCTTAAGGAAATCACCATTCACTAGAACAATGTAGTCCAAATTGAAAGGGACATCAAAAATCAAACCTTGAAGACAGTCATGCCTACATTGACTGATAAAGAGGTAAAATATGCTATGTCTAAATATGGCGTAGGAACCAAGTATAGATCCTTATGTATAGATTAAAGATGAAGAACCACCTAAGGTACAGACCATTGAGGAATCTTATGCAGAGTAGATTGTAGTGATAGTGATGGCATCCCTACCCCAATCACCTAGTTTGTTTGTATTATCTCCGACCAAGGAAAAGACCACATAGTCTACATCAAGTTTATTAGTAACCAAGCATCAGGCTCTACCTAATACTGGATCAAGCCAGAATGAGTCACAACAGGATACTATGAATATTTCTATAGTTGATATTGATTATGCAGTTGGTGCGAAGATAGTTAATGACCTACTTCAACTAAACACTAAGGATAAGGATGAGGATGGAAAAGACAAGGTTGATAATGGAAAAGGTAAGGAAATCATTGCTTCACCTAATCCCAAGGTCAAGGGTAAAGAAATGGAAACAAACACTGATGAAGTTGACCTTGAGGAAGACATTGTGATTCCTAATTGGGATCTTTCTATCCTGACATCCAAGCAGATGGACATCATTTAGGAGCTATGGAAAAAAAGAGAAAAACAATAGAAGCTCTGAGATAAGAAGAAAAGAAACATAGTACTAGAGGACATCAAAGGTATATTCATTGATTCACTAGAGATTGAATTCAATGAGAAAGACTCTATAATGGACCAACTTGTTGACATAGTTCACAAGTTTAATGAAGATCTAAGTGGTCAAGAGAAATTACTGTAGAAAGAAAAGAGAAAATTTGAGAATAAGGTTCTAGAGAATGTTGCAGGTAAGATTACAATAGATCAAGTGAAGCTATCCACCATTATTAGCTCTCTAGAAACCACTATAAATAATGTTGTTGCATTATTTTTAAAGTTGAGTGACACATCAAACTTTACCATGGAAATAAAGAGTAAGTTGATAAAGATTTACAATGATTTGAAGGAAAGTGCAAACCAGTTGGCACTTAATCCAAATTTAAGTTCAACATATTTTGTTAAGATCAGGTATCTGACTGATCTATAGATAGAGCTACCGAGGGAAGAAGGAAGAACAAGGGACTCCCTATCAAAAATTCAAATCCAACTCATCCCTCATATGGATGTAATGCAAAAACATATTGCTCATGCAAAGACACTCATCCATGATAACAATTTTTCAATTGATGAGCTTATGATGGAGTTGTCTGCAGAAATTCAAATTGAGTTGCACATCTTGAAGGTGTTGCAAGATAATTGGGACAAGGCTTTGTCTCAAATTTGAAGGTAAATAGTGATTTCCTTTCATATTTTGGTTACCTTGTAGATATACATTTTTGGCATTTGTATCAAAAACAAGGGGGAAGAGAGGATATATATGTATATATATGAGGAAATACATGTACAGAGAAGATGAGAATATATATAGCAAAGTTACAAAAATAGTTTTGAAAAATAAAAAATGGAGTCAGTTGCAACTAAGTTGCAGAGCAGTAGTCAAAACCGAGTGAGAACCCAAGCACATGGTAAGGGGGAGTTTTTACTCATCAGTTTGTTTGATCAGAATTTTTCATATGATAAGTGTTTTTGTCACTAATGCCAAAGGGGGAGATTGTAAACATTATGGCAAGACATATTGTCAATTAGTTCCAAAACACTTAGTCATTCTTATGATTACAATGTTAACCGAGTCAACAACTTGCAGTATTGATCGATCCAAGCAGTTGTAGTGTCGATCGATCAGTTGGTTCCAAACAGTGTCTACCAAGTCACCAGTGTTACTCGAGTTGCATACCATCTCAAAGTGATCAATGTGGACCAAGCACCCAGTGTCAACTGAGTGCCAAAGTTGCCAAGATCGCTGTATCACCCGAGTGTCAGTATATCACTCGAGTATCAGCATTGCGATAACTTAGTAAATATTGTTTGATACTATTTAATATGATAGTAGCCAACTTATGGAGGTAATTGATTTGGATAGGTATATATGTAAGAAACTTTGTTTATCCAAAGGAAGTAAGCAAGTAAGATAGTAAGAAGATATCAATCATCGGAACAACATTGAATACACGTATGGATGCGGATATGAAGAGGCAGATTGATTAGAAGGATACAACAGTATAAAGGAACATCAGAGACTCATCTATCACATTTAGGTGATCGGTATTACATCAAAGGATCTTATTCAAAAAATTAGAGTTGCATAGTAGATCATTCACTGATTCATCCTAATAGGTGTATCAGTCAAATCCTTTAACATGGTGGAATTAACAATCCTTCACAAATCTCCTAGCAGAGTGCATACTTTATTGTATTATATAAATCCTTTCACAAGGTGGACCTAACAATCCTTATTGCTCCTAACAGGGTAGACCATCATAAGTGGTCAATTGTAAGCCTTAACCGGCCGACTTTATTACTATAGTTCTAAATCTTGTGGACATCATCCCCACCCTAGTTTTACTTTCTATTTGGAAGGTTTCTGGGTCACTATATCTTGTGTCAAGTGCTATGAATGTTTATTTATTTTTTGTTCCATGCATGCAATTAGATTAGTCAATCTAATAAAGGATAAAAGATAAGAGCTTTTATTGGTTCCTAATTCACCCCCATCCCTCTTAGTCACCTAACCTGTAATATATTTCCAACATTAATAACCCTTTAAAGGTCATTCCCATGGCCTTTTGGAAGGTTTCTTCTACATTAGACAAACCAAAGGGCATTTTGTAATAGGAGAATGTTACCCACTTGGTAGTGAATTTTTTCATGTGTTAAGAGGTGATGATCTTTCAAAGAAGCCTTGTTAAAATATCAAAAATCTACACAGAGATGGATTTCACCAATTTTTTCTGAATTAGCACCATATTTGATACTCAAGTGTTGTGTTTGATTGGGTAGATGATTTTTGAATAAATCAACTTTGTCAATTCTCGTGCCATTAAAACCTCTATCTTCTGGTAGATGTGTTAGAATATGTGAGGAATTATTGGAATTCATTATCATTGATGTCAAAACCTCTTATAGATAGTCTGGGTGTTTCGGTTGGTGTTTGGCATGTCCTGTTTGCTATCGATGATGTAACAAGAATTTTTAGTTATTCATAAGGAAGAAACATTATGAATACATCTCAGGTTGTCTGGTTCATCAGAGATGGATTAGTCTTTTGACCACAATTATACTTAAATTTGAATCCTATTGGTGGTAATGGCTATTTTGTGTATCCTTTCTTTTTGTTCTTGGTTGTGGTGTTCAAATAACTTTGGTAAATGCAATAATTATTGTAAATACTTAAGTATGACCTATTTGCGGATCACATGGTAGCTTGTTAAGTTCTCGTATGTATGTCCTAAATCTAGGACCGATGTTATAGATTGAATATGAATATAATAAGTGGTGTATTGGTGATTTCACATGTTTTGGTGTATGACTGACATATGTAAGATCAGATACCAATATAAATAAAGGAGAACCTTTTGTATTTGGGTGTGTGTACATGAATGTACAAGTGAATGTATGTGTGGCATATTTGTGGAGCATATGCTAAGTAACTATGAATTCATGCGAAGCAGATTCGTGTTTGTGTAGAATAGTATATAGATCTTAGAGGGAGATTCTATTCATTTTCATATCTTCTAGCAGTGAGACCTTATTGGCAGTGAGTCCCTTTAACGACAGTGAGATGACCGATAGTGAGCCTTCTTACAGTGAGAATTTCTAGTAGTGATCCTTTGTATCAAATCACCTTTTAATGTCACCCTAAAAGGTATTTTTAAATTTCATGAGAATTAGTTTCTCTGTGGTTTTACCCATCTTGGGGTTTCCACATAAAATTTGGTGTTCTTTGTTTTGGTGTTCCTCTGCATTTCATGTATATATTTTTTGTAGATGTTTAATGTGCTAAACCAACAAATATTAAGTTATTGTTAGAATTATTTAAGTATTAACTAATAGAGAGAAATTTGTGTTAAGTTGTGTAGGAATAATTAATTCACCCCCTCTCAATTATTCATCATATTCAACAATTGGTATCAAAGCCCAGTCCCTTGTAGATAAAGCTTAGCCGCTTGAGGGAGATCTTGGAATTTTGAACAGATGAGAGAAGGTTTCTACTCTGGAGAAGATTGGAAAATCATGTTGAGTGATATTAAAGGTACTGAATCAAAAATAAAGAATTGAAGGAGAACCTGATGGAAGAAAGTACCTGCATTGCTAAACTAAGAGATCATATTGAGAAATTCAAAGAAAGGCACAAATAAGTCAGTCAAAAGTTTAGAGAGTTGAAGAACAGAATTGCAGAGCTTGAACAAGAATTATGAAAATTGAAATATTCAAGAGATAACTATGTAGATCTGATTCAGAGAGAAGATCCCATCATATTTGGATCTAGGTACAAATAAAAGAATGTCTAGATAAAAAAGTTTGAACTAGAAAAGGCATTGAAGGAATGAAAGTTGACAGAAGAAAATTTCAAGGAGATGACTAGAAAGAGCACAGAGTGGAATGTAAGGTTAGTACTAGAAGTAATGAAATTGAAAGAAAAATATAAGTCACTTGAAAGATACACTATTTTGCATAAGTTGATGAACTTACCAGAAGAATGCAAAGGAAGTACTGGTTTCATTGGTGAAAGCTCAAAATAGAATAAAAAGGTAAAGAGATAATGATTGAAGATGATACAAAAGTTGAGGTAACTAGTAATCATCAGAACACACCTACAAAGAGGTTACCGGTGAGACAACTGAATGCTCAAAGGTATTTATCTTTTATTATTGTTGTTAAATTTGAAAAATATTTGGGCATAAAGTAGTAGATTGTCAGATGAGAAGAAGTCAAAGAACACAATGAAATAAATATCTTAAATTTGGTCATAAGGAGAATGAGTGCAAAATTCAAGTTTCTAATCAGGAAAGGGAGAATATTATTTTTAATGGAAATTTTTATGTGTGTCATAACTTTGGTCATAAAGAAAGTCAATGCAGAGCTAAACAATTAATATCTAGAAAAAGGAATGAGAAATGTTTTAGGTGTGGACATAAAGGTCACTATAATAAATCATGTAAATCTGACAAGACACTGACAAATACTAGATGTGATAAACATGATGTATAATCTAGTGGATCTCAGAAACAAAATATTGAATGGAGAAAGAAAGTTTGTAGTACAATGGTTTCGGTGGTACTAAATCTTGATGTTGGTGCTGGTCCTAATGATAACTAAGCAAAGAGATGTGGCTAAGGGGGAGTACTGAGTATTCTAAATTTTACACCTCCCCTATTCCAGAGTGGTATCAGTTGCAACTAGGTTGTCACAAAAGGAAAAAAATGATGCAATATTAATGATGAAAAGATAGTTTGTGAATGATTGATACACAAAGTACATTAATTGCAGAAAAAATAATCAATTAAAGTGGGATTTGTCAGTTTCGTGAGTCTTTTAATGATTTAGATCAATTGGTACTTTAATACAAAGGCTCTTCATTTGAAGAGTTGTAGAGAAGTTGACAGTAGGGAAGTTGCAAAAGATCATGGCACCCAAATCAATTACTCACAAAAATATGAAAAGGAAAAGGGAGAAAAATATAGAATTGAAATAATTTAATCAAGAACGGATAAAGAAATTAGAGTTTGGATTACCAGAAGAAGGAATGTAGAAAGTTAGAGAGGTAGGGCTTGACATTTAGGGGGAGTTCCTATGGTGTGATGATGAGGATTTCATCTTATTCATGTTGAAGTATTTTCAAGGTGAAACATTGATATTGGATAGACCATGCATTATAGCAAAAGAAGTAATCAAATCTATTACTGGTCTATTTGGTGAAGGCAAATTTCTTGAAAGGAAGTTGATTAGATATGAAGAGGTGGAAGCCCTAATAGCAATTGGGAGGGATCAACACGTATTCACAATTCATTCTATTGAGGATCCTATTGTAAGGTATGTTGCACATGACATATCTTATAAAATTCAATTATGTAATCATGAAGGTTCTATGTCTACCATAGTTATGTATCCTTTCTCTCTCCTATGGAAATCAATTGCAAAAGTATATAAGGCCTTCGTAAACATTAGGTCGGCCAAGAAAGATTACATTCCCCAATAAAAATAAAATGTAATACACAAATAGTTTAGGATCCAAAATCATAAGGATATTCATTGAGTGAGTGTAACATGAATCGTGATCCCTCAAGTAGGTCAGCCACACACATAAAATCATCAAGAAAGTATTCATTAAGTTTAGTCGATCAGGAAAACCTTTGCAAGATCGCAAATATCAAAAACTAGCTGGAAAGCATGAAGAATGGGATAGTCATGTCAAGAACATGCAATCTCTCATGCACGAAGAAACCAAATGATGCATGAACTCAGGAGAAGGTCCAACACAAAGCCATGAACACACTGAAAGGATTGCATCCACAAAGAATGTACACAGAATGATAATAGAAAGAAACACAGAGACTGGTCAAACATGAAAATAGGAAAACAATTTTTTTTGGTTGATGCAAGATTTAAAAGATCCCAAGATGCTCCTACATCAGTATCGAGAATGAAATCCTTGTCAGAAGATAGATTTACAGATGTTTGGAAGAGCTAGAAAATAAAATTGATGTCTGTAAGGCACACTTTTTATCTCTTTTGGAGATGCTAGAAAAAGGTTTGGTGGCTAATGTTGTTGTCATGGAAAGATAGTTTCATGAGGGTTCTTCTTTGAAATAGAAAAATATGGAAGTTCTTATTAGTGGTTCACCTTCTAAACCTAAGAAGAAGAGGAGAAATAAGAAAGGAAAGAAAACTATTACAGTTTCATTATCTAACAGTGAAGAGGAAGTTTTTGGCTGTAAGATGAGTGTAGTTGAGAGTGAAGGAAATACAGAGGAGATGGAAGTTAAGAAGGAAGCAGAGAAACCCATGGTTTCACTGACAGTTGGGAAATTGATGATAGAAATATGATCAGGACTATGTTGAATAACAATGAATTCGATAGAATTGGTGTTTTTTGGGTTGAATGCCCTCCAATTGACAGAACCTGTGTACTGAAGTTGCTTATAGACCATCTGGCTTGCTACCTAGCGACATGGTTGAATTTATTGAGAATACTTTGTTACGATTAGTGCTGACATTTTATCAATGCAAAAGAAACTTGAAAAGAAATGTGACAATGCTCTATAGACATTATCCCTACTTATTGGTAAGAAAAAAACATGTTTGAGACATATCTCAGAATCCTACCGATATATCTTCTTTTGCCTATTGTTGTTGATAGTTTCAGAGGGAAGTGGGAGAAGATTGATCTTGATCTTAATGAGTTGGGAAAAACCTATGATATTTTTAGAGACAGAGAAGACAAGCAAAGGATGAGGATAGGAGAGCTACATGATGAGTTGGCATCTCAACAAAGGAAGAAGACTTGATCAAGACCTTCTGGCTTGTGAAGGATATGGTGGAAGTTAGGATGGTGCATATTTTTAGCATTGTAATTGATATTAAGGATTTTGAATAGATATTTCCTACTTATGATTGGATGGAATCTTTTGACAAGTTGGTAAAATATGACAACTTGTGTGACAGAATAGAAGCAACGATTGTTGAATGGGAGAAAGAGTTCCATGTTTTGAAAGAGAGGTATAAAAGGGTATTTATAATCAAAATAATTATTTTATTATGGATAGGATTACTTGATCTTTATTTTGGCCCTTTCCCATTATGGAAAAAAAGGGGGAGAGTTTTTGATAAGGAGAAAATGAAAGATAGCATCTACTTAGGGGGAGTGTTTATGTTTTTGGATTTTTGGAAAATCCATTTTTCCTCTTTTTATTTTTGAAGTTTTTTTATCAATTCCAAATGGGGATATTGTTAAAATATGTGAGGAAGTGCTAGAATTGACTTTCATTGACGTCAAAACCTCTTACCAATACTCTGGATATTTTAGTTAATATTTGGCATGTCCTATTAGCTATCAGTGATGTAACATGAGTTTTCAGTTATACATAAGGAAGAAATAGGATGAAGACATCTGTATTTTTTTGGTTCACCATAGATGGATTAGTGTTTCAACCAAAAGCATACTTAATTTTGAATCCTATCAGTGGTAACAGTTATCTTTGTTCCCAAATGAACAGATTGGAAAGTTCTAAAAGTATGTCAAAATTTATGCTCGAACTCTCCAATTGACTTGGCCAACTAACAGAGTCAATCTATGTATGAGGAAATATTCAATATGTTGGGATCAAACTCAAATATGAAAATGTTAGTGGGTTAGTGATGCAGAGAGCACTGCAAGAAGACCTAGATGGGATCCAACTCCTTATCAAATATTAAAACTCCTTTCCTGGACACCCCAACTCCACCAATGTCTTCCAAGGGTGTCTTTTGACTTACCAAAGGGGTCAATATGCTTCCCCTATCCTTTCTTGACTCTCCAAGACAAATTGCAGAACTCTGCAATTTCTCCTTTAGGGACACCTTCCCTAAACCAAGAAAAATAGTATAAACCTTCACTAAAGACTTATAAATCCTTACCTACATGATTGAAGACTTCAAATATACCCCAAGGGTCAAGAATCCACCAATGGATTTGGTCTTGTAGACCCAAAGATAGTCGAATCCCAAATAGCCTAGGATTCCTTGTAGCCCTAACCAGAGGGTTTTTTGGACTTAAATTTCAACTGCAGAAGGATCCAATAGAACTTATTAGGTTTCTAGACACCCTTTATGGAGTTTGTAAACCCCACAAGTCCTTAGCACTTCACTCCACTCCTTCACCTTTGAACTCTCACCAAGGACACAGGTCTAATTAGCTAGGTTAGGCTTGGTTTGTTAAGTAAGTGGTCAAAGATGGGTCCATGGAGTAAATGATGGGGCTTAGATGGATTCCTCTACCCCAAAATATTCTAGAAACACTCTTGGTTTGATCCTCCCAAACACATATTGTACATGCATGTGATTGTACCAAAAAGCCAGGCTAATTACATAGAGATAATTAACCTAGGGATTTGTCTCATAAATAGTAGGACTAACATTGAGTGTCTGAGATTTAGGATTATTAAAGACCATGATCCCAAATTGTATTTTCTAAGTGTCCAAGTAAATCCACTAGACAAATCTCAAGTTAGGATCACATCTTAGTGATTGACCCAGTAAACCTTGGTTTCTCAGACAGTGAGTAAGTAAATCTATAACTTTTAACAAACTTAAAACAAACAACTCAAACCAACGAGAATGCTTAAGAAACTCAAGAAATCAAATTTATTCCACTATATCCACAATATTAATCCATACCAGACCGTACACTATCAAAATGACTCAAAACACTCTTCAATTTCCTCCTCTGAACATCAAGCTCCATACATTGTAAGTTCTAACCTTCACAGAAGGCATAAGATCACCTAATAGCATCATCTAGCAATTACAGATGCTTAAAGAAGTGGGTGAGGTTGGTTACAATGAATTTTTCATTCTTCTAGAAACATTTTTCAAAATTTGCTCATGCAACATTTTGCAAAAAGACAACTTTTTGGAAACATATGGGAAAGTTTCTATTTTGGGAAAATGCTAACCTTACCAACCCCCAATTATGTGGGAGAGGTTCAAAACATGACAATAACCTATCTAAGGACATAAAAAAAACTTCTAACCAAACACTAAAATCACCAAAACTAACATGGTCTAACTATGGTCTTAGGAACCTAGGTTTATAACTCACCTTGGGTCCTTCACCTTACATAATAGACCCACACAATCACACAAACACACAAGGGTGATATCAAGGATGCACCTTATTAAAAAAACACAAGTAATAATATTAAGAACTTCAGGAGGTGCCCTGCACCATACTCCCCAAGGAAAAAATAACTCAAGTCTCTTGAGTTGGGAGTGCTTCAAGTGGATAACCTGTCTTCTGAATGTCTTCAGGGGTCATCCAGGTAGCATCTTCAGTGGGTTGGGTTTTCCGTTTGACTAAGTACTCATAGTAAGTGCCTCTCCTATTTTTCTTGTTCACTCTCTTGTCTAGGATGCTTTCAATCTCAGGAGGAGTTGCTCGTGGCATGTCCTTGAGTGGTTGGAGTGTAGGAGTCTCTGGAGTATCTGCAAGATCAGTAGTACTAACTTCACCTTTTTAAGCATAGATATCAACAACATTGAAAATAGGTGATAAGCCAATGTGAGAAGGTAGATCAATTCTATAGGCATTGTTGCCACATTTCTTCAGAATCTTGAAAGGGCCAATCTTTTTCATCATAAGCTTTGTGTATTTTTCTTAGGTAATCTCTCCTTCTTAAGGTGGATCATCACTAAATATCCCACTTTGAACTATAGGTCTCTCCTCTTTTTGTCAGCATGTGCTTTATAATTCTCAGTGGTATGTTGTAGTTTGATCTGTACTTGATCATGGATATTCTTCATCACTTCAGTAAATTCTTAAGCCAGTGCACTCCTTTTGTCCATGTCTTTGATAGCCTTGAGTTCCAATACCCCTCTAGGGTGAGTGCCATATACAATTTGGAATGGAGTTAAACTAGTACTCCAATTTACTAAATTATTGAATGAGAATTTCGCTTGTTCTATGATAGTATCCCAAGTGGCTCCATGTTCTTGTGTAGGGCATCTTAGAAGTATGAAAAGGGACCTATTGATGACTTCTATCTGACCATCAGACTGTGGGTGATATGCAAAGGATAGTGACACATTTGTCCCTAAATTTCTCCATAGAGTTCTCCAAAAATGGCCTAAGAACTTAGGATCCCTATCTGAAATGATTGACAGTGGAAGGCCACGAAGCCGCACAACTTCTCTGAAGAATAATCCAGCTATGTGGGATGCATCATGGGTTTTCCTACAAGGAATGAAGTGTACCATCTTTGAAAATCTTTCAACTTAAACATAAATGCTATCAAATCCAGATTTGGTCTTAGGAAGACCTAGGACAAAGTACATACTTACTGAATCCAAAGGTTTTGAAGGGATGGATAAAGGGGTGTATAACCCTACATTGGAGGTGTGTCCTTTGGCTTGTTGGAAGACTAAACAACTCTCCACAAAACTCCTAACATCTATCTATAATTTGGGCCAGTGGTAGAACCTTCTAACCAGCTCCAATGTTTTGTCCACCCCAAAGTGACCAGCTTGGCTTCCACAGTGCTTTTCTTTAATAATGTTCTCTCTCATGGATCCTTTTGGGACACATAATGAACTACCCTTTAAAAGAAGACCATATTGCATGAAAAACTCTGAGAAATTAGTGTGGTATCTGTCTATCATCTCAGTACAAATCTGATAAGCCTCTTTGAAATATTCATCCTTAACATACATATCCTTCATGGAATGAACTCTAACACTCTCCAACTGAATGTCTTGGGTAGTTAGGTGTCTCCTACTAAGAGGATCAAAAAATTTGTTTACAATCCCTTTCTTATACTTGATAGAAAATGTATATGATTGTAAGAACTCCATCCACTTCACATGTCTGTGATTAATTTTCTCCTGCTTATTTAGAAAGCTAAGTGCATGGTTATCAGTAAAGACTACAAACTCCTTGGGAAACAAATAATGCCTCCATTTCCTAAGTGACTCAACCTTTGCATACATTTCAAGATCATAAGTGGAGTATTTTTTTTTAGCTTCATTGAGCTTCTCATTGAAAAAAAGCAACTAGCCTCCCTTCTTGGCTCAAGACTCCCCCAATGGCTCTATTGCTTCCATCACATTCTATTGTAAATATTTGATGAAAGTCTGGTAGTACTAGGATAGGCTGCTCTGCAATATTTTTCTTCAACAACTCAAAGGACTCATTAGCTTCATTAGTCCATGAAAATATGCATTTTCTTCCACCTTTAATGGTGTTGATAATGGGAGCACATATGCCACTAAAATTTCTGATGAATTTTCTATAAAAGCTACATAAACCATGAAAGCTCTTTACCTCTGAAGGAGTAGTAGGAGGTGGCCAATTGAGGATGGCTTCAACCTTGGAAAGGTCCATTTTGAGACTGTTCTTGGAGATCACAAAACCTAAGAACACAAGTTGTTCTTGAAGGAATACACATTTCTCTATATTTATCTTCAATTTCTCCTCATAGAGTTTTCTCATCACCATGTCCAAATGCTTGAGGTGTTCTTCTCTACTCCTTCTAAAGAGAAAAATGTCATCAAGGTATACAATAACCAATTTGTTAAGAAAAGGCTTCAATACCTCATTCTTCAATCTCATAAAGGTGCTTGGAGAACTGGAAAGGCCAAAAGGCATCACAAGGCATTCATAGAGGCCTTCTATGGTTTGAATGTTGTCTTCCACTCATCTCCCTCTCTGATTCTTATCTGATGGTAGCCACTCTTGAGAGATATCTTGGAGTAATAGATTGCACCCCCCAAACAGTCCATCAAATCCTCTATTCTAGGCATAGGAAACCTATATCTGATGGTTATCCTATTGATTGCCCTATAGTTCATACATAGTCTCCATGTGCCTTTTTTCTTGGGTGCTAGGACTATAGGGACAGCACAAGGACTCACACTCTTCCTAATGAGGCCTTTTGACAACAATTCCTCAATCTGTCTTGCTATCTCTTGTTTTGTTCAGGGTTCATCTTATATGCCACCTTGTTTGGAAGAGTGGCCCCTAGTATGAAGTCTATATAGTGACTTACTTCCCTTTTAGGTGGCAAAGACTCTGGTGTGCTCTTAGCTATGATACCCTTATATTGGTCTAATAGTGCTTTGACCTCTTTGGGGCCTACATCCCTAATAGGAACTTTAATCTTTGGCTATTTCACTGGTGTCTTTTTGGGCCTTACTACTAGGGCATAACAAGGTGTATCCATTTATTTTAGTACCTTCATGAATTCCTTTTCCCCTATATGTAAGACAGTGCTTGTAACATTTTTTTTCTTTCTCACAATCAAGGAGTGGGTTCATCACCTACTCAACACCATCCTTAACTATAGTGTAGACATTGTACTTTCCATCATGCTTAGCATCTACATCATACTGCCAAGGCCT